>CM040240.1:195154999-195469499 GCA_022545495.1 Chrysanthemum lavandulifolium
AAACGGGTTTATAATATGCACATCCATCGAGAATTGAGTTATTCGACAGATGTCGCTTTGCTAGTAAGTATGGTTAAGTGACTTATACGATCTAGAATGACAATTATATTCAAATGAGTGTGAGGACTCTTGAGAAAAGAAATCTTCCTTTATATCAATTTTTAAAGTAACTTTTTCCACTCATTCCGACTCTAAATAAATGTTCAGTTTGATTTTTCAGAGTTAAACTGGCTCAATTTTGACCGTAAATATTTTTTTTGTGTTATATAATACTTGATGAAAAACTATACCAATGAAAATTACACTTAAAAACAAATTCATTCATATATTTTTCATCAGGTATTATATAACACTCGCAAAAATGGATAAGATCAAAGTTGATCCATTTTAACTCTGAAAAGTCAAACTGAATACTTATTTAGGGACAGAGGTAGTAATAAATAGTAACAGCTAAAACGCCGTTTTAGCAAACCTGTTATACATTTTTTTTATTTAGTACAATTTGGAAAAGTGAAAAAATAGAGTAAAAAATAAAGGATGAGAAAGAAATCATAAATCAGGCAACCCAATTGGGATTTACAACCCAATTTTACTTATAAAGATACGAAATTACCTAATAGGCCTCTTGCGGATGACATTACTACGAGGTCCTATTTTTTTTCCTCTATCCAAAAGGTCTATCAATTCGCCAATTGGTAAAGAAGTCCTCGAACGACACGTCAACACCCCACGAATACAACCGAAAAAAAAAAAAAAAAAAAAAAAAAAAAAACTCGCCTCAAATTTGAGCGAGTATGCTTCTTAGGACCCACCATTGTCAGTGCACGGAAAAAAGCTACCGCCTCCTTTTTAAGCCAAGTTCTCACCTCTTAAAACCTATGCAAAAGACAAAATTTGTTGAATGTTGTATTCTTTTTAACCAAAATTTGTTGAATGTTATATTCTTTTTAAAGTAAGGAATTTACAAGTATATAAGGCAATAATAACACCTCATTTTTGTTTGTGTATAAAAGTAATTGTGTAAAAAGGGTTTATGAAAAATAAAAAAAGGGTAAGATTTGGCATTAAATCGGTGGTTATAAGTTTAATGACTTTTTTTTTTATAAACAATTATATTAAAATATATTATTATTCGACAGAGTTACTATATAAATGATACTTAAATTTTTAATTTTTACATTAATTTTTTTAATTTTTTATAATAATTTTTTTATTAAAATAACAAGAATTTCTTTTATAAAAAGCCACTAATATTTTAAAATGCAGTATAAATAAATATATTGCATTGAACATTTCCGATTTGTATGTACGTATAAAATATCTAAAAAGTGAAACCTCTTTGACTATTTATTTACACACATGGAACAAATTATAAGAAATCAAGCTTTTTTATCTGATAAACGCAATGACTCAACTTTTTTCTAATAATAAGAATATGTTCACATAGTAGGTTCAAACCTTGTACCAGTGTCATTAACTTTGTGTAATTTATTACATGAAACATGAGACGGTGTCTGTTATAGACTCGTGATCCAAAACAATGTATATTACATTAAAGGGTGTCAAGTTGGTTATAACTTATTGAAACGAAAGCGTTAAAAAGAATACAACATTCAACAAATTTTGGTTAAAAAGAATACAACATTCAACAAATTTTGTCTTTTACATAGGTTTTAAGAGGAGTGAGAACTTCGCTTCAAAAAGGAGGCGAGTAGCTTTTTTTTCTGTCGGTACCTGACAATGGTGGGTCCCAAGAAGCAAACTTTGCTTCACCTTTGAGGCGAGTTGTTGTTTTTTTTTTTTGTCTTTTTTTTATTTATTTTCCGTTGTACATATGGGGTTACACGGTCTTCAAGCGACTTCTACAATTTTAAACGAATTGATAGGCCTTTTGATGAGAAAAAATAGACCTCTGCGAGACAGTGTCATCTGCAGCAGTATCATCGTAATTTTCGCTATAAAAATTGAAGGATTCTTTGTGTTCCTCTTTCATATGGGTGCTCTTTCATTGTCATGTGTTAAAAATGAATACATAAACAACAAAGGAATATCTTCAACCACATACAAAGAGGTTAAAAAAGCACAACAGATTTATCAAAATATTAATAATTAAAAGTAGAAAAAATGTCGATATCAAAATAGAAAGTTTTTAGTCATCAGTTTTCATCTTCTTAACCATCATGAGTGTATCGAGTATATGAGAATTGCGGTGATGAATTCTTTTACGATATATATTGTTTTTGTCTTTAAGGATGAACATTGCTAGGCCCCGAAGTCGTATAATCACGACGTATGTATTTACTAGCCTAATTATATCGGGTTGAATACACACATCGGGCCTATCTTTTATAAAAGAACAAGGCCAAATGCAATTGATGTTTATACTTAGGGCTAAGACATTAGCACGTCTAGGGTAATCATAGCATCTACCACACTCGTCCATGTCGTATCAGAAGTAGGACAAGACAATAAGCGTGTTCAGGACCGTTAGTGGTCTCCATACGCCCGTTGTCCATATACACACATACATGGACGGAGCCAGAATTTGAAGTTGAGGAGGGCTCAAATTTTTTTCTTTTCTTATATAACCTCAACAATAAACGGATAAATCATGAGATGAAACATGGTGGTAACAAAGTCACATCGATCCTATGGTTCTAATGTTAATATATGTGAATCAATTGAGTTACAAACTAACATTGCTGGTATTAAAAATCAATTTGAATACATATATCAAACTATATATGTCCACAAGCATATTCTATACAAAACAAAATTTTGTTGAGATATAAGAAATTTACACTAATGATTTTCAACTTAAATCTAAAGTAAAAATAAGTTGTTCTAAAATTATTATGTATAATTAAGCAAAATTTGCCCAACTAATATATGAATGCAGATAAAAATAAAAGTATAAAAGGTTTAGTAGTGAAGTACCATCATTCCATCAATATTAAATAGACTAAGATCTTCTCAAGTTCTGTATACAACTTGAGTCTAGTTATGTTATTATGAGCAATTAATTTGATCTAATGATTCAAATCAAAATAAGTTCTTTTGATTTCAGCCATGGGATCAAATCCAATGACTAATAATTACACAACTTGACTCAAGTTGTATAACACAACTTGAGAGAATCTTGGTCCATATTAAATAGATATACATTGAAAACACCAATGGTCCAATGGACAACCAACCCTATAATAAATAAGGGCCCGTTTGGTTTATAAGTCGGGTTGGATTCGAATTTGAATTTGGTATAAGATTTGAATTTGGAGAATATTTTGGAGAGAGAAATTATATTTATTTAAATATATTTTATAATAAATTTTAAATAAAATATATTATTTATATTATAAAATAACAAAAATAGGTCCACATATATTAACATATATATAGAGAGAGACAAAAGAGTTGGGCTCACAAAGTACATAATATCATTTGAAACCTACCTATTTGCACAAGTATCAATCTATCATTCAAATAATCATTCCTTTTCCAAAAGAAAGAACCAAACAATTAATAAAGGTCTTGTCAAAGCAAAAGTCATTCCAAAATATCAAAACAAACGGGCCCTAAAAGTATATAGCACCAGTCCAACACCTTATTATTTATTAGGGGGTGTTTGGGATTGCGTTTGGAGGTGGATTATATGATTATTGCATTTTCAAAACGCAATAATCTAGTTTATAATGTTTGGATGAGAAGTGATTATTTGTGTTTTTATGCCTCAAAACTGCGTTTTCAAAAAGTGAGTGGGGAGGTGCAATTTTAAAACGTCATTTTGTAAACACAAAATTGACGAACCGCACTTTACCCAAACACCCCCTTATTTTGGTATTTCGTAATAACATATATGAGAAGGGTCAGTTTAAAATTTTCACTTAAAAATAGCATGTTGGCTAATTTTACAAGAATAAACTTGGGTTATGGGCTAGTTGGGGGTGGCTAAGCACCGGCCAGCCCCCCTATCAGCTTCGTCATTGCACACATGGCATGCTTCAAGTGGCCAAACATTAAAAGCATGGTCGGCACACGAATGACGGACATACATGATCACCTGAGCAGGGCTTGGACCAATGAGGCATTGAGACATGTCATTAGTGTCTGCTCAATGGATAATCCACACTTGTCATCCATCCACAAAATAAGCTCAAATCCTACATACTCCTCTATAAACATCGAAGGTCATTCAATAATCTCAAGGATTGTATTATGGTCATTTCATAACACATACATATACTTGAGTAACAATTACCCCACTATAAGATTATATCTTCTCCTCAGTGACAGAGCTTGACTAATTTTTTTAAAAGGGCGGAAACGTAAATCATGAAACTTGTAACGGCCGATTCATTATCTATCTCTTAAATCTAGGATTTATAATATAAATTATATATTAGTATAAGAATATTTTATGTAAAGCTGAAAAATCCTAAAGTGCCATAACCCTCTCTAGCCTATAATGTAGCTCCGCGGCCTCCACCTATCCTTCTCATTAAATTTTTACCGATTGATTATTAACGAAAAAACCCGAATATGCGATAAAATCATACCTCACTTAATACACGACACCTCACTTAATGTAGCGTGTTAAATTTGTTTTAGACAAGCTATCAAAATCTTAAAGTTCCATTTGAGAAATAACAAATTTAGAAACGAATTACATGGGACAAAAAAACGTACAAAAATCTATAGTAATTCAAGTACAGAAAAGTTAGATAGTTAAAGTGGTACCATTTGTTAAAAAAAACAAAAAAAAAAAGTTGGTACCATGACCATGAGTACCTAAACCAAAGTGGTGCACCCTTGTGTGAGCCAATGGGTTCGATCACATGACACCAACAGCATGGTTGTTCGGTAGATTATCTTATACGAGTGGGGTTGCACGTCACCTCTCGCTGCACTACTATAGTTTCACCCACTCACTCACTCACTCAAGCCAACACACCATCATATCATCATAATCACCCACCGTCCATCTTTATCCAACCCCTCACTCAACACAACTTTACTTTTATTTACACCACATATGAAAACCACACACACCTAACAAACACCACATAATATCCCCCCCCACCCCACCCCACCCCACCCTTAACGTGCGCCGCCACACCTACCACCTCCACCACCACCATCACCACCGCCACCACCACAACCACCATACTATTACTACCCACATAGATCCAACCACCACAAGTTGCTAACTTGCGCCGTGTACTGGCTAACGTGCGCCGGAGCTTAAAACCACCCTCAAAAAAGTCAAAAGTCTCCACCACCACCGATTCACCTCAGCTTCTTGCTAACCACCACCACCACCGACAGTTGCTAACTTGCGCCGGTTACCGCTAACGTACGCCGGAGATCTAGAAAACCCATAAGCCACCTTAACCGACACAGCCACCACAGATCCACAACCACCAGCACCCCACGACTTTTGCTAACGTGCGCCGGATACTTGCTAACGTGCGCCATATACCATAACCATGTCGTCATCCGGCCATAAGACTGCAAGAAAGTTTCCGCCGCCGTGCTGGACACGTGACGAGGCTTTGGTACTCATCGAAGCCTACCGTGAGCGATGGTACGCGCTGAACCGCCAGTTTCTCCGTAACCCTGACTGGGACATGGTGGCCGAAAAGGTAACCACCGCATGCCCTGAAGTCACGCCGCCGAAAACCGCCGCTCAGTGCCGCCACAAGATGGAGAAGCTCCGGCAGCGACACAAGGTGGAGAAGCAACGCGCCGCCATGTTCTCCGGCGAAAGGTTTTTCTCTACTTGGTATTATTTTGAAGCTATGGAAGCTATGGATCCTGGACCCGAACCCGGATCCGGGTTGAAAGCGGCACTTGGGAAAACTCCGGATTCGGGTTCGGGTCGCGGAAAGTTGCAAGCTTTAGGTACTAGCTCTGCCAAAAGACCAAACCCTAGTTTGGATTCTAGGGTCCGGGTTTCGGGTCGGAACCCGTTGTACTTGGATAGTCTTGGGTCGGATGAAGAACCCGAGTTCGAAACCCCATTTAGGAGCAAACCCGCGATTACTCCGAGTAGCCGTGAACGAGAACCGGCTCGCTCGGGTCTTAGGCCTAGGAAGTTTATTAAGGTTAATGAAGACGACGAGGAGGAGGATGAGGAAATGTGGGTTAAAGTGCCTTACAAAAGTAACGTGTTTGTTAGGGGGAATAACAAAAATGTGGCGAATGTGAACAATGTGAGGAGCAATGTGAATCATTCGATGCCGAGTGTGAGGAATGTGGATAAGGGTAAGGAGAAGAGAAAAGGTGGAGGGATGGCGGATATTGTGACGTCGATTAGGTTGTTAGGAGACGGGTTTATGAAGATGGAGAAAATGAAGATTGACATGGCGAAAGAAATTGAGAAGATGAGAATGGACACGGAGATGAAACGTAATCAGTTGATACTCGATTCGCAGAGACAGATTATTGAGGCTTTTGTGAATGGTGTAGTTGAGGCGAGGAAGCGTGGATCGGGTGTGGATGATATGTAGGTTGTAACGAGATATCTAATGAGGTTTGTTTAGATTTTAGTAGGAGATTGTGTGTTTAGTTCTAATGTTGTTAGATGTATAAATCTATGGAAGACAGTTTGTGATCTCTGTGTTTTTAGTTTAGTTAAGTTATCCATATGGTCACTTTGAGTTATTATATACTTGGCATATTATGACTTTGGTAAAAAACTAAAAATAGCGCAAGTGAAATTGGATTCGATCCAAACAGTTGGTATCCAATCCTGACTTTTTTTCTTTTCTTTTAATTTAAAATCATGACTTTGATTATAAACCTTTTTTTAGTTGTACTAATTTAGAACCTAAACCAAAACAACTATAACATGTTCTAGCTCACTTTAGTTTTTGATCATTTTGGATCTAGTTTTGTACTTGCAATTTTGACCATCATATGACCAATCATAAACGTACCCATTAGACCACCCGTAATAAGGCTATCAAGACGCGTCCAAGACACCAGGAGGACGCATCCTCCTTGTTACGCTCACCCAACTAGCACGCATTGAAGACCAATAACGAAGACTCGGTCGTGCAACAACTAAGTTGTGGGAGGTTTGTTTTGTGTATGTGTTTATTAAATGGTTTTTGTGGGATATATTTGTGTTTAAATGAGGTATAGTGTGGCTGGATGTTTTATTACATTAAGTTGGTGGTGAAGTTGGTTCTAGAGAGAGAAAATTGATGGGACATGCCGATTGTGAATTTGGTTGTATGAGGTATATTTTGGTAGTTTAGCTAGATGTTTTAAAACATTAAGTAGGTGGTGAAGTTGGTTGTAGAAAGAAAAAATTGATGCGACGTTGATCTTGATGGTGAAGTTGGTTGTCTTATTCGATTTTATTACGAGTAGCCTTAGTTATCGGTGCCAAACTGCCAATGGAGTACAAGTTACGTATAGTATGTTTTATGAAGTGACAAACTGCATCTGCCTTAAAGCTTCCAATGGGGGGAAAAATCACGAACAAATAGAAACACTGTTCTGTTTCATTATTTGGGCCTTTGGGGAACAACACTAGAACATATACGTAGTATATGCCAAGATAAGTTTATTGATGGTTAATTAATTTTTTGAAGGAGTTGCCGTTTAAATATCACATTTTTGTATTACATCAATATTTTATCAAGAACATATATCAGTTTCATCCAATGTTTTCAACCCGAATCGACCCGACCGGCTCAATCCGGCGGACGGTTCTTGCCACAAAAACGGTAAAACCCGTGTTATGCGTTAGGCTAATCGAGTTTTAAATGACCCGGTCAACCGGGTTTGGTTTATTTCAATTTTTTATAAAACCAAGGTGTTCGGCGATCGAGCGTATTGACCGGTCGAAAATAATAATAATAATAATAATAATAATAATAATAATAAATGAAACTGCGGTTGGCGCAGCGATCGAACCGGTGTACAATAGGAACATAAAACACTAAAACATATCATTTCGCTATCACTTTCGGAAAAAATCGATGTGCTCCTTTTTGAGTCTTTGCGTTACTTTTTCATTATCGCACTCGCCTTCTTTGCCGAGGATTCACCACTTTTCTTCTTCTTTTTGAACCTTTCATGTAGCCTGTGACATTGCAAAACACTTGAATATTTTGCTAATATCTAAGCAACTCGGCTGCTTTAGCAAAACACTTGTTTTCAACAGGAAGTGTTGCCCAAATGCATGTTATTAATCAATACCCCTTTCACCAGAAACATATATCTTTGAATCTATACTAAATCATATATACATTGATAAGTATCTGTGGCAAGAATTACCGAAGCCAAGGTTTCTTGGTCCTTGGTGGTCGAAGCTTCTAAAGACTTGGGACGACGATGAGAAGAGGTGGATGCTTCTTACTATTTACTATTTAGACTCTCGAAGATGTTGTGAGTAGCTAAGAAGCTCGGCTCGTATGTTATTCCCTTCAATCTTCTTTGGTAGTGATGAAGGTGATGACAATGTTGCTTAATATTGTCTTTGTGTCTTGTTAATCTTCGTTTTCTTGGTTTCGCCTCATAAACTGCCACTAAGGCAACCATTTCTTTGCATCATGCTATCTACAATCTCAATCAACCTTCACATAGAGGGATATTGAATATATATAGATAGAAAAATGGTTCCTTCAAAGAATCTTAAATGTGAATCTTTCAATACCAAATGTGAGAAATGTTGATAAGGGGAAGGCGAAGAGGAAACTGGACTATGAATCCAATCGAATACATATTCGGACAGTTTCAATTTTTGGGTCTTAACAAATTCTTACTGAACTATAACCTTTTCTTTTTTGATGTAACAAACTATTGAATATTGATCCGTTTGTGATCCATGTTGTGATTATATTTTATAACATGATAGCTTGTCCCACATAGGTAAAAAGTAAAAGTGATAGAGTGTTAATAAGTTCAGTTATAAACAATGATTTAAACTTGTGGTGTCACCGTTTCAACATCGGGTTTCTTGTAATGGTTGTCATTCAAGTTTTTTAGTTTTTCTAATTGCTCCGTATTTAATGAAATATATCATCTCTTTTATGTTTTATTTTTTATATAAGTATAATTATTTATGTAAATAAAAAAGACCATCTAAAATTTCTACCAACAAGTTTGTATATTTCTTCTTGTAAAGCAAATGATTACCACGTCGTATGACTTTGGAAAAACTGAAGTCTCGGTGAGTTGGTTCTCGTAAACATAAGCTATTTTCCTACGCATTTTTGACAAGCATAAAATCTTTTTAAAAGGTATATATAAAGAACAACATCGTCATCTAAGTCAAATCCAAATCATCTTCATTAATATTACCATATCTTTCTTAAGTAGGAAGTAACGTTAAGTAAATTATCTACTTGTGATCTTATGATCATTGGTAGAAATGTCCCACATGTAAGATTGTGAATCATTTAATACCAAATGTGAGAAATGTGGATAAGGGAAATGAGAAGAGGAAAGATGAAGGGATGTCGGACTTGGTGACGTTGATTAGGTTGTTTAGGAAACGACTTCATGCAAATGGAGAAAATTTAGATTGATATGGCTAAAGAGATTGAGAAGAGGAGAATGAATAGTGAAATGAAACGTAATCAATTGATACCGGAGTAACAAAGACAGATTATTGAGGCGTTCGTGAAAGGTGTAGTTGAGGCGATAAAAGCATTTATTGAATATGGATCTGAAGAAGTTTGAGAGAGAATGAAAAATGAATATTATTGAAGGGAAAAAGTGATTACAAAATGATAATTCTTGATTACAAAAGAATGAATACTCCTACTCTATTTATACTAAGATTATACTTCTAGAAACATTACTAAACTACTAACATTACATTCTATTACAATTCACTTGAGCTTGATATAGTAACTTGTGCTTCGATGGAATAGTTGACTTTTGCTTGACTCGCCTTTGACCTTTGGATGTTGTTGATTTGATGAGTTGTTGTTGCTTGATCATTGATACCTCCATTACCCCCCACAAGTTGGCAAAGTGAAAGGATCACAAGTGCCAAACTTGCGATACAATTGTAGTGCGTAACTTTTGGTAATCCTTTTGTTAGAACATCTCGCCGCTTGAAATTTTGTAGGAATGTAAGAAGGTATGATGTGTTGTTCTTTAATCTTATCTCGACAAAATGATGGTCTATCTCAATGTGTTTAGTTCTCGCATGGAGGACCTGGATGTGAAGCAAGTGCAATAGCGTATTCATTGTCACATAAGATAGAACAGGTTGAGATATCTTGAGGTTTAGATCCTGTAGTAAACATTTAAGCCATGTAATCTCACAGTGCAATCTGCTAGAGCTCTATACTCGCTTCGTGGATGATCTTGAGACAACAAGTTGCTTCTTTGAAATCCGGAGATGAGACAACCGCCAAGGAATATAGCATATCCTGTGACTGATCTTCTAGTGATTGGACAAGCTGCCCAATCACTATCACAATAGGCTGAAAGAGATAGAGTAGAATCCTTTGGAAAGTGTAAACCTTGACCAGGACATAATTTGATATATCTCATGACCCTTAGTAGTGCTTTCATATGAATAGTGGTTGGGTTGTGAGAAAATTGGCTGAGAACTTGAGCAGCAAATGAGAGGTCAGGCCTGGTGATTGTAAGATAGATGAGTTTTCCAACTAATGTTCTGTAAAGAGATGAATCATGTAATGGTTCACTGGATTCATCATTGAGGTGACGATGGGATCCAGGTGTGATAGCGAGCTTGTCATTGAGAACACCAACATGTTGGATAAGTTCTAAAGCATATTTCCTTTGGGATGAACAATACCGGATGAATTTCTAAGATTTCAATGCCTAGATAGTAATGTAGTGGGCCAAGATCCTTAATCTTTGAACTTTTGATGAAGTTGTTGTTTGATAGAGTTGATGAGAACTTGATCATTGCCTGCCAAGAGAATATCATCCACATAAACAAGGAGAGCAATGAATTGATGTCCTTGAGTAAAAGTGAAGAGTGAGGTATCAGCATAACTTTGTTGAAAGTGAAAGGATTGTAGGAACTCTGTAAGTTTGCTGAACCATTGTCTATTTGCTTGTTTAAGTCCATAGAGAGACTTGTTTAGTTTACACACAAAATTGGGTGGAAGGTCTTTTGAGTAGCCTTGAGGAAGTTTCATATAAACCTCTTCATGTAAATCTCCATGTAGAAAGGCATTGTTGATATCCAGCTGCTCAATAAACCAATTATGATGAACATAAATAGCTAAGAGAGCTCTTACACTAACCATCTTTGCAACAGGGGCAAAAGTTTCTTTGTAATCAACCCCTTCTCTTTGTGTGTAACCCTGTGCAACCAAATTTTGCTTTGTATCTTTCTCTGAGCCATCTCATGATATTTAATCCACGAACACCCACTTACTACCAATAGCAAATTTGTTAGCGAATGTAACAAACACACTTCCCAAGTATTATTATCTTCTAAAGCATGGATTTCCTTGTTCATAGCTTGAACCCATTTTGGATCCTTAGATGCTTGTGCATAGGTGTGAGGTTCATCTGTTTTGTTAATGTTCTTGATGAAGTGTCCGAGTTTTGGTGTGGAGATATTTGAATAATTAATGTATTTTGTGAAATGATGTTTGGAAATGTGATGAACATTAGATTTTGGAAGAGTGTAATGAAAATCTTTTAGTTTTGTTGGGATGTGTTTGGATCTGAGAAACTCTTAAAGGTGGAGATGGTGTAGGAATATGAGGTGAAGATTGTGTTGTTGAGGAAGGAGATGATTGTTGAGGTGAATTTGATGTATCATGAGTTGGTGAGGAATGTCATGTGTATTTTGTGTTTACGGTTGTGGAGATGAAGGAGTGTTAAATAATGGTGAGGTGGTAATAGCTTCGTTGTGTTAGTTACTACATCGAGGTGTGTGGGTCGGTGAGGTAATGTTGGGAGAAGGAGTAGGTGGAGGTGAAGTAGTTGTGTCGGGTTGTAAGAAGATGGGAAGGGTGGATGGGTTGATTTGTGGGTGAGTTGTTGTTGTGTTTGTAGGTTGAGAGATTGTATGGAAAGGAAATTGTGTTTCATCAAACTCAACATGTCTCGCTTATGAGAATTTTGTGTGATTTGGGATCATACAATAGGTATCCTTTTGATTGGGTGAGTATCCAATAAGTCTTGAAGGTATTGACCTTGGTTGAAATTTGTCCAGTAAGTGTTGGTGAACATAAGCTCTACATCCAATGGTTACGATGTGATCTAAAGAAGGTGCGGTGTTATGTAGGAGCTCATATGGTGATTTGTTACGAATTGAAGTTAGGAAGTCTATTGATGAGATATGTGGCGCTAATATGCAATAGCCCCAAAATGGATAGGAAAATTTGCTTGAAATCGATTGCTCTTGCCACTTCCAAAAGTTGTTTGTGTTTTCTTTCAACTCTAGCATTCTCACGAGGAGTATTTGGACATGAGGTTTGGTGCACTATTCCCACCGATTGAAAAATGTTTTGAGATGGGAATTTAAGAACTCGTACCATTATCACTTCTCACCTGTTTTAATGTTTGCATTAAAGTGTGTTTGGATGTAGTGATGAAGGTTTTGATGTGGGTCATTGTGTGTTGTTTGCTAGGCATAAGATAAGTCCATGTGGCTCTTGAATGATCATCAACTATGGTGAGAAAATATCTACATTTGTTTATGGTTGTATGCCTAAAAGGACCCCAAACATCAATATGAATAAGATCAAGCAGATTTTTGGCATAAGAGGTGCTTGATTTGAAAGGTAAAGTGTGTTGTTTGGCTAACATCGAGATATCACACTTGAAAGTTGAATTACAATGCATGAAAGGAGAAATTGTTTTTATTTGTTTAAGAACTGAAATGAGGAGTGTCCCATCCTTGAGTGCCACGGTATGAGTTGTTGTTGGTGTTGAAAGCAGTGATGCGGATGTCTTGGTAGTAGAAAGTCGATGATGGTTGAAAGCTTGTCTTGATGATGGTTGAAAGTCTTGTATGGTTGTAGAAGCCTAGAAGGTGCGATGATGGTAGAAAGTAGAGACCATTACAAAGGATTCCATGAGCAATCCTCTTGTTCGTCCCGAAATACATAGTGTTTGTCGGTGAGGGTGAGTGAAATGTTGGTTCCTTGTAGTAGTTTGCTCACGAGACATAAGGTTGTGTGAAAAGATGGTATGTATAAAACATAGTTAAGAGTGATGTAGTTATTTATGACCACCGATCCATAGGTTGTAACTTTAACATTGTGTCCATTAGGCAAAGTGTAACATATATGGGTGTGGGAAGTATGTGGATGTTAATCATGAATGAGAGTGATATGGAAATATGATCTGCTTCACCACTATCTATGATCCAAGCATGTTTAAGATCGAAAATGAGAGAAGCTACAAATTTAGGAATTCCAAAACTTTGAGAAGAAAATATACGAGAATGGACCCTTTTGGTTGCCCCGCATCATAAGTAGAACTTGGTTCAATTGATTCTGGCAACCGATCCATTCTAGCGTACCATATGATTGTCGGAAAGGAGTGTGTGTTGAAGTGTGTTGTGATGGTTGATTGGTGTTGTGTGTTGTTGTATCTTCTTGACTTTGAACCATATTCACCGCCTTGGTGAGGTTGATAAGAGGTCTGTGGTTTTGAAGGTTTTGCAGGGAATTTTCCATGAAGTGGATGTCCCACTGGATAGCCTACAATTTTGTAACATTGATCCTTTGAATGACCTTCTTTGAAGCAATGTCCACATATGACCCCCTTTTTGAAATTACCCTTTCTCGCAGATGATTCACCATGATTGTAGGAAGACCTGTTAAACCTTTGAGATGGATTGTAGTGTTGGGTTGAATTTTGACCTCTGTGATTGTTTCCAAATCTTTGTAAAGGCGTGGGTGTGGAAGACTTTGGCAATAAACCTTCCTTTGTTTTCTTCTTGCCTTACCATATTATAGGCTTTAACAAGCGATGGTAAAGGCGCATGAGAAGAATTTGACCTCGATGTTGGCATAGCTATCATCCAAATTTCATCAAGAATTGAATCAATCTTTTCCTTTGATCTCTTTCCTTTGTTTTCCTTCCCATTTTCACAATTACAAACACGGATACACAAATATGGTGCTTCCAATGAGTCAAATTCATCCCACAATCCTTTCGGTTTATGATAGTAAACTTCAATGGTACAATCATGTTGTTTTAATGAACAATGTCATTTGTGAGTTGGTAAATTCGTGACCATCAATTTGTGCATAATGCTCATGAAGTTCACTCCATAACTTTGAAATGAAATTGATAAAGTTCAAGTTGTTACCAATTTGCTCAACCACGATTGAGAATCCATGAAATCAACATGTCATTGTTTCTTTCCCAAAGTGCTCTAGTAGCATCGGTTGTGTTTGGTTCTGGTATTCACCGAGATTAACTTCATCTTATTCTTAGCATTTAGTGCAATAACCATGGATCTCTTCCAAGAACCGTGGTTGTCGATCCGCTTAACTTCTTGAGATGAGAATCAATCTGGATGATCAGTTGATGCGAAAGAGAGGATGATCGAGAGTTGATTGTTCCATTGAGTGTGGTGTTCATTGTGGATGTATCTTGTGATGATGATGATGAATCAAGAACCATTTTGAACCGAATAGTGGTTATAACTAATTTGTAACGAAATGATGGATTTTGGTGAATGTGATTGTAAACCGATGAGTTTTGGTGTTTGAATGATCAAGAAATGATGATCAGTGATGAAGATCGATGATTATGGTGGATTTTGGTGGTGGTATGCTCGATACCATGAAGAAGTTTGAGAGAATGAAAAATGAATATTATTGAAGGAAAAAGTGATTACAAAAGAATGAATACTCTACTCTATTTATACTAAGATTATACTTCTAGAAACATTACTAAACTACTAACATTACATTCTATTACAATTCACTTGAGCTTGATATAGTAACTTGTGCTTCGATGGAATAGTTGACTTTTGCTTTGACTCTGCCTTTGACCTTTGGATGTTGTTGATTTGATGAGTTGTTGTTGCTTGATCATTGATACCTCCATTAGGATCGTTTGTAGGTTGTAATTTGATATGTTTAATGAGGATTGTATAGATTTAGTTCAAGCTCGTGTGATTAGTTCTGAAGTTGTTAGATGTATAAATCTGTGAAAAACAATATGTGTATTCGTGATTTTAGTAATGTCATCTGTGTAGTTACTTTGAATTGTTAAATGGCATATGACAACAATCTTGTACAATAAATGTGAATCTTTCAATACCAAATGTGAGAAATGTATATAAGGGGAAGGCGAAGAGGAAACTGGACTCTGAATCCAATCAAATATATATTCGGGCAGTTACAATTTTTGGGTCTCAACAAATTCTTACTGAAATATAACCTTTTCTTTTGTGATGTAACAAACTATTGAATATTGATCCATTTGTGATACCATGTTTTGATTATATTGTATAACATGATTGGATGAGTATACTTGAATAGCTTGTCCCACATAGATAAAATGAAAAAGTGATGGAATGTTAATAAGTTCACTTATAGATCATAAGTTAAATTTGATATGATAACGTTACAACATTCGGGTTTCTTGTAATCGTTGTCATTCAATTTTTCTAATTGCTCCATATTTAATGAAATATGTCATTCTCTTTTATGTTTTATTTACTTTTTAAGTATAACTATTTAATTAAATACAAAACACCATCGTCATCTAAATAAACTCTAAATCATTCTTCTTTAATATTACCATATGTTTCTTACTCGGGAAGTCGCGTTACAAGCATTTAATTTAGGTTACATGGGCTAAGATGTTGTCAATCTAGTTGCTCTTGTTTGCCTCGGAATCGATCATGTGAATTATCTACTTGTGTACTTATGTTTCACATTGCTAGAAATGTCCCACATTGGTAGATTGTAAGAATGTGAGAATGTGGATAAATGGAAGTAGAAGAGAAGAGGTGGAGGGATGTCGGATGTGGTGACATTGATTAGGTTGTTTAGTAGACAAGTTTATGAAGATGAAGAAAATGAAGATTGGGATGATGAGAATGGATACGAAGATACGTAATCGGTTGATAGTCGAGTCTGAGAGACAAATTATTGAGGCGTTTAATATGTATCGCTTGTAGTCTTTCTAAAAAAATGTATCGTTTGTAGGTTGTAATTTAATATGTTTAACGAGGTTTGTTTAGATTTTAGCTCAAGCTTGTGATTAGTTACAAGTTGTTAGATACTTAGATGCATAAATCTGTGAAAAACAATATGTGTATTCGTGTTTTTAGTAATGTCATCTGTGGTTACTTGAATTGTTAAATGGCATACGACAACAATCTTGTACAATAAATGGTAAAATAACATATCCGAAAAGGGAATCAATCCAAATAGGTTTGAGTTGAAACTGTACTTTAAAAATACATACTTGGATTTTTACCATTTTTTGTCACGTAACAAGTTATAGATCCACTTATGATCTTATTTTCCGATATTGTACAACATGATTTTTACTTTGATAACTTATCCCACATAGGTAAAAAGTGAGAATAGCAAAGTGTTTATAAGTACAAGTATTATCAAAAGATTAGTTGAGGCCTTGTTGTCTATACAAATATTTGTATTGATAACTTGTGCTCAAACTTTTTTACATTTGTTTGTTGTGATTCTCTTCACCAAATTTCTTTTTTATTTTTTAACTTACTTTTAATTGCTCCATATTTGATATATCTTCTCTATTACTGTATGCTTCATTAATATTAACTATACAAATATTTGTATTGATAACTAGTGCTCAAACTTTTTTACATTTGTTTGTTGTGATTCTCTTCACCAAATTTCTTTTTTATTTTTTAACTTACTTTTAATTGCTCATATTTGATATATCCTCTCTATTACTCTATGTTTTATTAATATCGAGTATAATTGTTTAATTAAGTTCAAAACACCATCTAAAATTGCTACCAACATGTGTATATTTCTTCTTGTAAAGCAAATGATTACCCTCGTTGTATGACTTTGGAAAATAATTGAAATCTTGTTGAGTTGGTTCTCGTAGGGTTTCTAGCATTTTATGTAGGTATATGATACGTGGAGTTCACAATCAAGTAATTGATCTACTTGTAATCTTATGTTCCACATTAGTAGATTGTAAAAATAATGAGATAGCTCAGTGTTATTACTAATGATAAAAACAAGTATAGTTAAAGCCCATTAGTCATGCCAAAGTGCCACTGCCAATGGTTTACTAATATTTTGTTTATCTTGAAACTACATTCCATACGCTTGATTATGAAAGTTCTATATGTATTTCCATAGTATGAAATGAGAATCTGCAATGAAAATTTGCTTAAAGTTTGCAAGTAAAATTTTTGTTTCTCAGTAACGAATAGTACGTAAACCTCTTTTTTTTAGAACGGTTTTTTATTAATAGACAAACTAGCAAGGAGCTAGAATATTACAAAGAAACTAAATGAGGGTTCTTTAACCAATCAACCCAACTAAAAGGCGCTTTACATCTAGAACGACTCCAATAAAAAAAACGACACAACGTCTTCAAAGATAGCCTTGGAAGGATGCTCCTTGTTAAAATGATATCAAAACAACAACAACAATTGCTTAATCACCCAACCAACCACCCCTTGGTGATCATTCACTTTTATTATAACAATATACATGGATGACTTGTACCCAACACGGATTCAAGCCTACAATACAAGATCAAACAATGACAGTCCCTCTAATAGGTGATGTCTACAAACACACTCTCTAAACCTGAACCCAATACAAACCCATAATACTGAAACAAACTAATGAACAAGATCAAGATGATCTTGATACAAAACCGGACTTAAAACTAATAACCCAGAAGATCAATATTCACTTTGAGAGAAAACGAGAGATAAACTTGTGTGTAGAAAGAGATATAAACCCCTAGATCCGTCCAAGTGATTATATACTCCTCAAGTTCCACAATAGACCCTGAGAAATATAAACATAACAAAACAGAACCAAACATAGAGTTAGGCATAATAATATTACATATTAGACCCTGAAGGTTCATAAGTTAGACAAAGGATGTTTCTTTCAACACCCCCTCTCAAACTGATGAACCTGCAAAGAGATTAACCATGCCCAACTTCTTAACCATAGAACCATGCTGCATAGAACCAAGAGCTTTGGTAAAACATATGTAGTTTGACTTTTAGAGTCAACCTAACAGCTTTGATCAAACACAGAGCAACCTTTTCTAACAACGGATGTACATCAATGTCAAAATGTTTAGTCTTTTCATGTAAGATCGGATTAGCCGCTATCTCGAATAGCGGACTTGTTATCACAACACAACTCCATGTGCAACAAAGTCACCCACACCAAGATCCTTCGTGATCTTAACAATCCACATAATCTCACAAGTAGCAGAAGCCATTGCTCTATATTCAGCCTCAGCTGAAGACCTAGACAATGTAGCGTGCTTCTTGCTCTTCCAAAAAACCAAGTTACCATTCACAAACACACAATATCTAGAAACTGATCTTCTAGTAACAGGGCACTTTGCCTAGTCAGAATCAGAATAAGCAACAATTTTAAACCCACCTTGACCCTTACTAAACCCAATACCACTACCAGGAGCTAACTTCAAATACTTAAGCACCCTTAAGCCCATATTGAAATGAGACTGTAAAGGAGCATGTATATGTTGGCTCAAACAATGAACATCATAGGCAATATCGTGGTCTAGTCATAGTCAAGTAAATCGCCTTACCAAGAAGTTTTTGATAACTTGTAATATTTTTCAAGTATTTATCACCATCGACTCTTTATGAGCCAAAACAACATTTTCGTGTAAAGGGTCATAACGAGGTTTGCATGCCAATAAACCAAATTCATGAAGCAATTCCAAACAATATTTCCTTTGATTTAGACACAAACCCTCTTTACTTTTTAGCACTTCAATACCCAAAAAATATTTTAATTCTCTTAGATCCTTGATCTTAAACTTGTTTTTTCAAAAACTTTTAAAACTTTCAATTTACATTTCACTATTGCTGTGATAACCAAATCATCAACATATACAAGCAAGAATAAAAAGTTTCACCTTTTGTTTTAACAAACAAAGAATAGTCATTTTTAGATTGTTCAAAACTCGCTTCAAACAAGGCCTCGATCGCTTTATGATTCCACTGCTCTAGAGCCTGTTTCAAGCCATATAAAGACTTTTTCAATAGACAAACCTTATTGTCTCCTTCTTTAAAAAAACCCAGGAGGAGGTAACATATAAACCTCCTCATTTAAATCCCCATACAGAAAAGCATTGTTAACATCAAGTTGAAAAATTTTCCAATCCATTTGAATAGCCAGACTTATTAAGCATCTAATAGTACCCATCTTAACAATAGGGCTAAATGTTTCTTCATAATCAATACCCTCCTTCCGACCATATCCTTTGGCTACTAACCTAGCCTTATACCTATCAACCTCACAAGAAGGCGATATTTAATTTTAAAGACCCACTTAGACCCAATGGCTTTTCTACCACGGAAAGCTCAACAACTTCCCAAGTATCATTCTAATATAGAGCATTCATTTCTCGGTCATATCATTAATCCGCTTAATATTAGTAGAAGCTTTCATAAGAGGAAGGTTCACCGATTATTCAAATTGGAAACAAAGCAATAATTCTCAATAGTAAGCACAACATGATTAGCATATCTATGTAAGCCATATTTAACCTTTCTATCAAGCACATATTCATTCAACTTAGCAGCAATTTGGAACCTGTTGTTCCCGTTCACTATCGTTTAAAACAATTTAAAATATAAAACAATTTAATAGTGAACAATGGTAGAAATTAACGTAAGTAAAACACACTAGATCATTTTCAACATCATATTCTTATTAGAAATGAATCACAAGAATACGTTACCCAAGTACTTGCGGAATAGTACTGGGATTGAAATGACAAAGGTTGGTGACTCCTCTCAAGCTACGGCTAAGTCTCGAGCACAACTCTTAGAACCCACCGAGGTATCTCGGGATTAAGTTGTATTTGGAGGAGGAAAAGATGGCTTGTGTGTATGTGTGTTTTACAATTCACAAGCTTAACCTTTTCACTCCATCACTTATGCTATTTATACATGTATGAGTTTTAACTCTTTCTAAGTGACAACCGACATCTTCTGAGACAAAATCTCGATGTATTTTGTCTCATTTAAAGACTATTTTAGGTAAGAGACAAGACTACTTTCCTAAGGTCGTTGATGACACCGAGCCCGATCATTGCCATTCGGGGAAAGTTGACTTTGGTTGATAAGGACTTCGTCTTATCTCGATTCAAACTTATCCCGCCTTGTCCGCTCATTCTTGATCTTTACATCCTTGATCTTCTACTCAGCTTTGTCTTGATGTAAGTAGTTGAGAGAGTCTTAGGGATTGGGTGAGTTATTGTCATCACTCAACGAATCCATCATCTTCTTCTTGACTTAGTCTTCACCCTTTAAGTTCACCTTGCGGGTGGAGAGACTTCTTCTTCGCCTCATCTGAGTATCCTCGAAGATGACTCACCGAGACTATGCACTCGGTGACCGTTAGTGTTTAACGGACTAAACACTGGGCTATTTTCTATTCAAATCCTAGATTAAGGGGTTTGGGTATTTACCGAACCAGCAGTCTCCCTATTTGGATATACAAATAGCCTAAGTGTTTGATCGATGTAAGTGAGCAAATGGCTTCTTCTTTCGAATGTACTAATGAATACAATAAGGAACACCGAGTATTTTAACAAAACACACATCTTTTATTGATCACATTACATGGTTCCTATCACTAGTACAAAAAGATAAATCAAGATGATGTCACCCGGATGAATTCCAGTGCTTCAAGCTTGACTTTCTTGGTGATGAGTGTTTCTCTGTCGGGATAGTCTCTTATCTTGGCGTTTAAGTCGACAAAACCCCGCGTTTGCGGAGTCTGAATTTGAGAGCCACCGGAATATAGTGAGCATTGTAGCCACTCTGCTGATCGATATCACTCCACCTTTGGAATGTCGGGTTTCCATAGACATCAATAAAGAATAGCCCTCTTCGAGCTTTTCAATCACCGCACAGTTCACGAACTTAACACCTTGAGCTCCTGTTGCATTCTAGTCAGACACTTTGATCTCGGTGGAACTCAACCTCTTCCTTTGCCACGCGATGATTGGGGTTGAGATCCTTGTGGTGCGATAAAAGCGCCGGATTCCCAACAGCTTGGTGTATCTCTTAGTCTTTCATACCTTTTATCGAGCATCTTCATCGCTCCTTAACCACGCATTTTGCTTCTTTTCAATTATTGGACTAAGTTCATCGAGTTCGATGATCCCAAAGTCGGTGAATTTTAGGGATCATGAACCTCGAAGTGTCTTTTATCATCCCCATGTAGAGCGTTCATTGCGGCTGGTTTAGACACAGGAATGATTTTGACATCGATGATCTTCTCGGTAGGTCTTACGCTCGTCATTGTCCAATTATAATGGTCAATTCTTGCTTTCACGATGGTGCAGTTCTTTTGTACTTTTCTTCCAACCGCTTTTCATTTGACCATTTTTGCTGCCGAGCATCCTTGAACTTCATCTCCGCCTAACCCTTTTCAAGCTTAGCATTTATTCCAATGTTTTCAAATTTCCTCAAGACTACTTGTACGATTGCATCTCGCTCTTTCTTTCCTCTTCAAAGAAGTTTCTTTTTCCTTTCCTCCTTAGCAAGGTATGCATTAGTTGTTGTTGTGTGAGCAGTACACGATGTTGCCGATCTTAAAGGGAATCTTCTCGTGCTCGGTGGTGTTTTCATTATGCCTTTTCCTTTGTCCCGGCACGAAGAAGAAGATGCTACCAGGCGGTGTTGTTGTTGTTATTGGTGTGATCACCGTCAATGTTGTTGTTGTTGAAGATGTTGGTGGTGCTTGATGAGAGTGGTGCAATTTGGACCGGTGGTGATGATGATATTGGAGCTTGAGATCTTGGTGGTGTTGGCTCCCCAACAGATGTGAAGAGGAGTTTCTTGATGATATTCTCCCCTCAACTGCTGCAGTAAGCGTGAGTGAGGGAAAGAGTTGTAGAGTGGCACCGAGGAGTCCGAGTGCTTGACCATAAAAGCTTGATAAATCCCAGTGACCATTGCCTTGATATCTCAAGTATCTGTTTGAATACCGGTGACCTTGCATCCAATTAGCCCGAGATACCTCCAAAGCGCCATTACGGTCCCAAGATTCCGAGCCGAGGAAGAAGATGCTCGAGCCAAAGTAGCCACTGAGTATTCACAGAGCCCAATGTAGCTTGAAGAGACATCATCAAGATTGAAGACCACGAACATTTGCAGATTTGAGCATTTCGATCAATTCGGTGAGGTCGGAGGATTGTTTCAAGTAAGCCTCGGTGGCCTTCATCACTTTAGAGTTAGTATTGGGTCTTCTTTGACAAATTCCACGATTTCATCTATCTTTGTGCCTACACCACGAAGGTGCACGAGAAATTTAGCCAAGTTGTCATCCGATCTGTGAAGATTGTCATACATCGGATCCACGTGCTCATCGGTGTTGGTGTTGAAATCAAACACTTCAACTTTCAGATTCGCATAGTCGGCGGCAGCCAGTGTGTTGATCCCATAAAGTTTCAAATGACTCAAAGATATAGTTTCCTTGAAGCTCTTGTGATCCATCGAACCAAGCGTCTTCTCGTCGGTGGAAGAACATTGTCAAGCTTGAATTCATCCGAGCTAGACGATGAGGCAAATGCATTTTCATCGAGTTGAAATGGTGATTGGTATGCTCACATGGATCGGGCTTAGGTTCTTGTTCGATTGAACCTCGGCGCCCACTTCTTCCCTAGCGATAAAATAACATCTTCACTTTCAAAGAAGTTCATCATCGGAGAAAAGTATCCCAAGAACATCGACCAGCGATCAACAAGGGGTTGGTGATGGGTTCCATATCGTGGTGGTAAATTTCCTCTCAGTCTTTGTCCCCTGTTGACCCCTTAGACAGGTGGGGTTTCCAGTGCCTTCTATGGAGTCATGATTGGTTTTGGGTTCCAGATCGGTAGGTTGTTCCTTTCCATCCGAGTCTTTGTCCCCGTTGACCCCAGACACTCGATGGGTTTTTCCCTGCCTTTAGCGAGTCGGTGAAAGCGATATCCCTATCAGCGGGTTGTTTGGGTCCTCCGAGTGTTTGGGATCATTCGATGTGCCCTCGGACAAAGGTTTTGATTTGCTAATGTCATCCTTGGGCGAAGTGGAAGGCGCCCCTACCCGGGGTTGTTTGTTTCCTACGGATCTTGGGGAGTAGTAGTTGGGACCAAGGGCACCGATTGTGATTTATCGGTGTCGCCGTTGTCACCGGGTAGATGATGATTGGCCTCCAATTGGGTGTCGGATCGCCTTAGGTCTTTTGCCTTTTGGCGGTGCTCGAAGCCTCGGGGCCACGAGACTTGGGTTTGATCTTAGTCCGATCGAGACTTCCCTTCTCTTTATAGGTGCGGGGTTAGAGACCTTGATTCCCTACAGTTGTTTACAACAACCATATGGGCGTCAATTCAATATTAGTGACAAGGGATGGGTCCTTTGAAAATTTGATTGGCTCAAGATGCCGGGTAAAGCGCAAATTTTTCTTCACGAGGATAATTTGAACCCGGTAACACTTGCAAACAAGAGACAAACCTAGGATACGAAGCGTATTTCGTCCTAGTTTTGCTCAGTAGCTTGATTCGAGATCCCGTAAATGATCTCCCTATGTGACAGTGACCCATTCATCAAGCGATGCCATCATCAAGCGAATAGAGTTAACTTGTTCAATGGATGAGTGGTTCCAGCACGAGGTCTGAATCACAAATGTGAATAGGATCGTCCAAGCCACGGAAATGAACTTTTGGTGGTGGGGTCTTGTCCAAAAATGTTGGATCTAAAACGATTTGTTTTAACCCATCCTTCACCATGGAGGGTTCGGGATGGCGACATAAACTCCTTTGTTGTAGTCTGCTGACGTATGGTCCTGACCGGGCGAGAATGGGTCGGGCCGGCATCGCCCCACTCTACGCCTAAACCCTAATCCATGCCTATATACATGGATGCCGGGTTATCTCTAACTCATCATATAACATCTTTTGCTATGCCGCAAACATACTAACTTGACCGTCGGAGGTGGACCCGGGCTACGGCTCGGGTCCCTCTAACGAGTTCTCTTTGTTGACAGTCTACTAGGGCTCGAGAGGCGACTAACGGCCAAGGAGAGTCGTTGAATCTAGTCCGCGCCAGATTATGTTTCAACAAGTTGGCGCCATCCGTGGGACCACGAATAAACAAGTTTCGTGGTCTCATATTACCGATAAGCAGAGATACATTCCTAAAGTCGGTAACCCTAAAACTTTGCATTCTGCCATCACGTGTATTCTGCCATGCGTAGATAAGTTCTATTCGATTATCATGGCCGAAATCAAATATCACGTTAATTGCATATTCTTTTATTACGATAGATAAAAAAGACCAAAGTCCGCATGATCGGACCTATTTTAACACATCCGCACGATCGGACCTATTTTATTTTAGTCCGTGCGCTCGGACCTAAGCAAATATCCGCACGATCGGAGCTATTTTATTTTTAGCCGCACATTAATTCGCGTGAGATCATTTATTTCTTATTTATTTCTTATAACAACTTGCAAATATCAATAAAGCGTCGCGGTTTCTAGCTAACTCATGACACATTTTAATTTGTTATTTCCATATCTTTGTATGTCTTAACAATTTTTATTTCTTGCCTACGTGGCGTGCATGCACTAAAATAAACCCACGATGGTAAAGGATAAGTTAACCTACTAAACAACTTGTTGAGTAAGAGGGTTGCAAACCCATCAACACCGGATCACGTATCCTTGTTAAACACCTTGTTCTCGAGGCGTTGGAATAAGTTTTTGTGCGCATCCCACGACGGTGCGCAACATCGCATATGGTGCCACGTTTAACAATTTAGGAACCAAGACACTTGATTCCTTGATATGATATTCTGATGCTGCGCATATCATAACATACACGACTATGATAAAACAAAAGACAATTAATTATTTCGTTAAGTGCGCGATCCCACGACGGGTGCGCACCGCCACCTCACGATAGGTTTTATAT
The DNA here is from genome assembly GCA_022545495.1 of Chrysanthemum lavandulifolium. Classification (NCBI taxonomy): domain Eukaryota; kingdom Viridiplantae; phylum Streptophyta; class Magnoliopsida; order Asterales; family Asteraceae; genus Chrysanthemum; species Chrysanthemum lavandulifolium. Next base: position 195,180,117 of record CM040240.1, read on the forward strand.
TTTTATGCTATGTGCGTTATATTATTTATGCTATGTGCTATATATTGCTTAATTTTATTAGGTTTTATATCTTTGCGATTCGCGGCATATACTTTTAATCTTTGCATTGAGTGTTTTTCGCAGATTAAATAAGTTTAATGCTCTACACGAGTAGCACCATCAAACTTGGGGGCTACCGGGTATACGCTTCCATTGTTTCCGTGCGCATCACGCGGGCATATTTGGGCGGCATCGTTGCAACGATACAAAGGCGGTTTAAATGCGCATGCGGTACGACACATGTAATGCCCACTGGGACGTCCTCTGTCGGTTGAAGAGACGGATGTAATCGCACAAACGCACATCTTCCGTCGGTTGTAAAGGCAGCGCAGGAAGCGCGTCTTCGTCGCACATCTTCAACAAGACACTTATGCGCGCGAAGCACGTCTCGTCGCACCTCTTTGTCGCAAGACAACAGCGCATTAATGTAAGCACGCGTCTTACGCCGCACCTCTTTGTCGCGCTTGCGCGCACATTCACGGAAGCATGTCTTACGTCGCACCATGTTGTATCGCTCGGTACAAAAGTGCGCCTACCGGGATGCGACATACGGGTTCCACTTTCACCCACGTGACCATCGAACTTAAGTCTAGCATAACATAGCCATGCGCTATCTCATACTAGACTTGGGGGCTTGTTGACGTATGGTCCTGACCGGGCCAGAATGGGTCGGGCCCGGCATCGGCCCACTCTACGCTAAACCCTAATCCATGCCTATATATACATGGATGCCGGTTATCTCTAACTCATCATATAACATCTTTTGCTATGCCGCAACAGCATACTAACTTGACCGTCGGAGGTGGACCCGGGCTACGGCTCGGGTCCACTCTAACGGGTTCTCTTTGTTGACAGGTCTACTAGGGCTCGAAAGGCGACTAACGGCCAAGGAGAGTCGTTGAATCTAGTCCGCGCTTGATTATGTTTCAACATAGTCTAACCTTGTTGAAGTACAAAAGTTTTATAATCCGGGGTGAATCATTCTGTCCCAGTTAAGGCGAACGATGAGATATTCCACAGGTGGTCTAAGGTTGTTCTCATCGGTGAGGGTGTCGGGTCAAAGGCCTTATTGTTGCCCAAAACTCCACGAGGAGGTTTTGGTACAATATTGAGGACAGAACAAAGGCCGTTTTCGGTGGGCGGTTATACAAAAATTTCATAATGTCCTTATAGGTTGGGACGGTTTGAGGATATTCAAAATTTCCTATGACATTATTTGTTTTAAATTCAACATTGCTAAGATCACCTACCATTTGTGAAGCAAAGCGAAGAGATTGTGTTCTTGCCATTTCCATTAAAAGGTTTTAGGGTTTTGAAAAAAATTCTTGACAAGAACAATCAAAGGTTTTGAATCTCTTCGGTTGTGATGAAAAACTTTTGTAAAGGTTTACAAAGAAGATTTTTGAAAAAGGTTTGAAGAACACAAAGATTTACGGGTTTGAAAAGAGATTTTGATGAGTTTTGTTAGCAAATCTTTTGTGTGTGTTATAAGGATTTTGTGAGGGGTATTTATAGAGTGTTGAGAGGGTAGTTTGTGCATACTTGTGGATTTGTAAAGTCGGTTTTGAAAACGTTTTGAATTTCCACATTTAATGCTACCCTCCACTACCATGATAAAATCTCGTTTTCAAGGAAGCGGTTGCGGTGTCTGAGAAAAGTGTACTTTATGAGTTAAAATATCCTTAGGATATTTTATGTGAGGAGGCATTTAATGCCAGTGGGATGACAATAAGACAAAGAGACATATATTCCTTTATTTAAATTGGTATGGTTACCAACCTAGGACATTTAAGTAGCGATACTTAGAGCATTTAGTTACTCATTGAATGCTCTTTGTCAAATGTCGAGAGACCACGAACGAGTCTTACTCATTCGGTGAGAAAATAATTTTGGGTGTTCGGGGAGGATGGACCATTTCGGAGAGAACTCATTGAGATTAGGATTGATTTTCGGTTCTTGACTTTCAATGTTAAGCATTCCTAATTGACTTTCTTCCTCTCTGAAGGTAGGTTCATCTAAGGGTTTGGTGAAGATATCGACAAGTTGATATTCGATAGGGATGAAATGAAGTTCTATATCTCCTTTCATTATGTGATCCACGATGAAGTGATATCGATATCAATGTGTTTGGTTCTTTGGTGGAGGACGGGGTTGTTGGAGATTGCAATAGCATGGTGTTATCACGGAAGATGGGTACCATTTTGTAATGGATGTCATAGTCGGCTGAGTTGACTTTTCATCCATAATACATTGGCACAACATCCTGCTGCAACTACATACTAAACACGCTAAAGACATAGCCATCGATTGTTGCTTTTAGCACTCAACAAACCGACTTTCCTCCAAGAAATTGACGGGACCCTAAGGTACTTTCACATCCATGTTGCAACCAACATAATCAGTCGAATACCTTTTGAGGTCAAACCACAGCACTTTGGATAGTAAAGTCCAAGGCTTGGAGTTCCCTTCGGTATATGAGAATTCTCTTAGGCTGCGGTGAGATGGGATTCTTTAGGATTAGGCGATATCTTGCTATTAGACAGTGAGAATTGGATGTACGGTCTAGAAGCGATTAGATACATCGGTGAGCCTCAATCCATCTAAAATGAGTTTGATTGGTGATTTGCCGGTGAGTCGGGTCAAGGTTGTTTGGAGGGACCATTGGTTTTTTCAACGAGGCACGATCGGATATCTCATATTTCTTCAATAGATTTACGGTGTATTTCTCTTGGTGATGGATATTCCTTTATCAATTTGCACGATTTGCGGTCAAGGAAGTATGTGAGTTCACCCATCATGCTCATTTCAAACTTCTTTGTCATCAGTTTTCAAGCTATGCAAAGTATAGTTTGTTGAGCCAAAGATGATGTCATCAACATACACTTGGATCAATATCACATCTTGTTTTGTTACGTAGACAAGCGATGTGTTGTCTATCTTTCCTCGGACAAACTTGTTTTGGATCGGGAAGGTGAGAGAGTTTCATACCATGCCACAGGAGCTTGTTTAAGTCCATAAAGGGCTTTGTCAAGCTGCGAGACATAGTCGAAATTCACTACTCTCAAGCACGGAGGTTCTTGAACATACACATCTTCTTTGAGATCAACATTTAAGAATGCACTTTTAACATCCATTTGGTACCCACGAAGTTCATGTATGTTGCATATGCAAGGAAGATCGATGGCTTCCATTCTTGCAACGAGCAAATGTCTCATCATAGTCAATGCCTTCTTGTTGATTGTAACCTTTGGCTACAAGTCGACTTTGTTTTTAATAGCGATGCCGTTTTCATCGGTTTTGTTTACGAAAACCCTTCATTCCTATGACTACAACATCACGAAGACATTTGATCAAGGTCATGACCTTGTTTTTATCAAGCTGACTGCGGTTCTTCTAGCATAGCTTTGAACCAAGCTAGGATGTTTTAGAGCCTCGGTGACACTTTTGGGTTCTATTTACGATGAAAATCGACATATAGACATTCATTTCTTTGAGGTTGCGGTTAACTTAGCGACCATGCTTCTTGTAAGCATGCCCTCGATGGGTTCATTAATAATGTTTACAAGCTCAATATCACGAGATTTTGTCCACTTACTTTGTGGTCTAGGATCTGAGCTTGAAGAGGTCATTGAAACTCGGGGAGTGAGTTCGGTTTCGGGAGCAACAAAATCATTTAGAGCATCTGTTGAGATGTCTGTTCGAGTTGGGGTTCTTGAATCACGGGTTCATGAACATTTGGTTCGATATTACCTATCCCAAGGGATGATGATTATCAATGAATTCACCGATAGTTGGTTGGGGTAGGTTGTAGGTAAGACATAATATGAGATGTCGGCATCGACGATATGAGGAATTGATTTCGGTGTTGAATTCATCGGGAGGATATCTTGATGAGTCATCAATTCCTATTTCCTCCATCGAGGTGTTGGTGAACACGATGCTTTACGAACTTTCATCAAGGTGACATGAAAGGTTTCCTCGACTTGTTGTCTTCGGTGTTTAACACCACAGAAGGATTTGGAGATCGATGGTAGCCTAAGAAATATCCATCATCGACTTTGCATCAAACTTGCATAGGTGATCCTTGTGGTTATGAATAAACAGGACACCCAAACACATGAAAGTAGGCGATGTCGGGAAGTCTACCTTTGAAGGTCTCATATGGGGTTTTATTATGTCTTTTGACAATGATTGACTGTTTTGAGTGTAACAGTGCGTTTTAGTACTTGATCCAAATGCTTTGAGAGGTGAGCCATTTAACATGGTTCTTGCACCTCAACAAGAGTTCTATTTTTCCTCTCGAATCCCATTTTGTTCGGGGGTATAAGGAGATGAAAATTTTGAGAAATTCCTTTTCATCACGAGCTTTCAAGCTCTTGATTTGAACTCGATTACCATTGTCGGTTCGATTTGTTTAACGATAATGTCATTACGGTTTTCAATTTTTCGATGAATGACATTATTGTATCATTGCTGACTCTTTTGGAAAGAAAGTATACCCAAGTGTATCTTGAAACTCATCAACAATGACAAGTGTATACTTCTCATCTTGGTTTGATCTGGGACCCGGGTCGAAAGAGATCCATATCTGAGGTGAAGGCACCTTTGATGGAGAAATTTTGTTTGGTTTTGAAAGATGCTATGTGGTGTTTACCTTTTCACAAGCGAGCATGGTTTGTCTTTTGCAAAACCGATGATGGTAAGCCAATGACCTTGTTTTGTTTTGCCAAGTTGTTGAGGTTTTGAAATTTAAGTGAGAGAGTCTCTTATGCCACGACCGGTTGGCGTTTCGGTGGCTTTGGCAAAGAGACAAGTTCCATCTTGAGATTTGTTGACATGTCTAAGACATAAACATCATCTCTTCTAAGAGCTATCAAAACAACTTATTTGTTGGCATTGAAAATGGTGCCTTGTTTGTCATTGAATTGCACAATGTACTTGGCATCACATAGGATACATTAATTGATGAGATTGTATTTTAGACCATTGACATAAGCTATTCTAGAAAACTATTCCATTGCGGTTCTTGAACCATAACCTTGATGGGACATGATGAGTTATCACCAAATACAACCTTGGGTCGAGGTTCCTTTACATACTTGTGCGGACACTCCTTCACACAGTCATGCTTCTTGAGCATCCTTTGTCTAGATGCGGATAGGCTTCTGGCGTGTCTGCACAAGTAGTAAAATGAATTAGTTTCTCTTAGTGACCCGCATTCCGGTGGGCTTGGGTCTCAGGTCTATTTGAATTTAGAAATTGACTCATGGTCGGTGGTTGAGTGCATTGTGCTACCGGGTTTTGCATTTGGAGATTGAGGATGACTCGGTGACTACGGGTTGTTTTGCACTTCTCCTTGCATGAATGACCTTTGTCATGTTGGGATGTCTCATGAGATGGATTTCCACATATATCACAACATGTGTTCATGAGACAATCATCGATGATGATCATTAAACCAGCGTGAGGGCAAATAGGAAAAGGTTTTGCTCTATTCTTGTGAGCCGTTTGAAGCATCTTGATGACCAACTTTGGTATAGTTTGCTTCATCGACATAACTACATCTTGTAAGTGGTATGCGATTCTGTGATCATCCTTTTGCGGATCATACAATAAAGTTCTATAGCGATTGTCGATGGTATGGTGGTGTAATGACCTGACTCACACTTCGCTTGGGTTTGTTGGTGGATTTTGATTTTGATGAGCTAGATGAGGTGACTTAGTTTCCTTGATTGAATCAGGGGCTTTTCGATGGATTCCATCTTTTCATCGACTTCCTCACAAGCTCGATGAGTTGTTAATTTGGTGCGACCGGTGGGGACGGAGGATATTGAAGTCTCGGTGGGAGTAGACTCTTGTTGGATTGGTTTTGTTGGTCTTTTCGGGATGGTTCTACCAAGTCGAGACCTTTCTTTTGGTGAGTGAGGATTGAATTTTAGAGGAGTAAGCTCGGAGCTTGGATCAACACCACGAAGAGGTTTCGGGGGTGGGCGGTGTTTGAGATTACGCTTAAGACTCGGAGATGTGTTGGTACCATGGGCATCAAGGAGTCTAACATGCTCTTAAGAGCTTGGCTCTCGGGCTCAAGAATCCTTCCGGAATCGAAATTTGGAAGCTTACTCTCGGGATTAACCCGTTCAATCCAATCACTTTGGAATTTGGGTTGTCGACATATTGGTAATCATGCCACCGGACAAAAATGGTTTGAACTTTGGTCTTTGTTGTGAGAGTCGGGAGATGATCTTCACCTATGACTCTCTTTTTGCTCTTGGGGGCACCAGCGGTCAAGACCACAGGATTCTTAGTAGTCCAACTATCAAGAATATCTTGTGCGTTTTAAGTTCATCTTGAAGAGCTGATTTCTCTTAACTAGTTCGGTGTTTTGAATTTGCAAAGTGGCGACCTCGAGCTTGGCTTGTTTTAAAATAAGCGTTCATCTCACACTTGTTTAATTCAAAACTTAGCTTGTTGTATTTTGAAAAAGAATTAATCATTGCTCTTCTACAAACTTAAAGTCAACATTAAGATAATTCATATAAGGCGCCAATCGGAATCATCATCCATAGAAAGTAAGATGTTTACCTTCTTCATTGTGATGTTGACCCATTCCCGTTTACGGCATGATTCTTCCCAACGACTAGCTTGTCCTCTTACGAGAGGCCATCGATTGCTGACATATACCATTTCATCGTCGGATGATACTAGCTCTTCATCGATCGAAGGTTTGACCAGCGAGGCCTTTGTTTTTACCTGCATGCAGTTGCTCTTGGTTGTTGTTTACGAGGGGTAGCCTCAAGCAATACAAGCTTAGCTTTTGCTTTCTTATACTTGGTTTCATAATCAACGACTTTATTATGATCGGATATGCTTTGAAAATTTTGATGAGGCCGAAAGATTTTTGGTTGAAATTTGCTAAAGCACAAGGCCTGGTTTGACCACGATGGTATGTAAGAGGGTTCATAAATTGTTTTGAAAAGTAGTCTTTGCAAAATGACCCTTTTGTGACACTTAAAACATTCGGTGTCTTCATTAGCTTTAGCGTTTGAAAACTTTGTTTCTTGAATAAACCTTTTAGAGTTAGCGAGTGCTCTTTCACGAAACTCAATATTTAAATCGTTCGGTACTCTCGCTTGTCCTCTCATCTGCCTCATCATCGAGTTTTCACGAAAATCTTGAATCACATTGTTAGAATAAAAAGTAGTTGACCTTTGGATTGGAAATGGTTGTAAGGGACTTCTTGACTTCGAGACTTTTTCAAGCCGGTATCGTCTGATGATGAGGTTTTCCTCATAGACAAATTTCCATAAATTCGAGGAAGCTCAAGATTACAGAATGTGGTTAGCATTCCTTAGTCCACGAGAGAAATTCAACCATTTCTCAAGGAGGCATTTACAAAACCAACATTGATTTCATGTTTGGACAATTTTACACCATCATTTGAAAGTTCATTTAACAAAGTTTTGTACGGGTGTAAGTTTGAGGCATTTTACGAGTCCTTAGCCACGAAGGTATTATACTCAAGTTTCGGGTCCATTATCTGTTTTCCTTGGTATCGGATGGACCTTCATGACTATGGACCAGGTCTTCCCGGGTTTGCTTAGGCTGTACTACGATTAATAACCGACTCCATGGTATCATCGGAGAGACAAGATATGATGATACTCTTGAGTCTTTGGTCACAGTTTACCACTCTTCTTTCATCACAAGTCCATCGAGCTTGAGTTTAGGCAAACCTTGTTTGTTTTTGGGACGAATGGACCTTCGATAATACATTTTATGTAGTAAGGTTCCATTCGGTCAAATAGCAAAGCATTCGATTTTCCATTTGTTGAATTTGCTAACTTAGTCGAGGGGCATTAGTTGTATAAGCTCCACCCTTTTGTCGACTAGTTGGGGTACATCAAAATCGACCATTTAGGACCTAATTTAAAAACTTTTAGATGGCCTAAAAAGAGTTTTATAATTAGCCTTGCTCGATACCACTTGTTGTTCCCGTTCACTATCGTTTAAAGCAGTTTAAAAATATAAAACAAGTTAATAGTGAACAATGGCGAAATTAACGTAAGTAAAACACACTAGATAATTTTCAACATCATATTCTTATTAGAAATGAATCACAAAGAATACGTTACCCAAGTACTTGCGGGATAGTACTTGGGATTGAAATAACAAGGTTGGTGACTCCTCTCTAGCTCGAGGCTAAGTTTGAGCACAACTCTTAGAACCAGCTGAGGTATCTCGGGGATTAAGTTGTGTTTGGAGGAGTGAAAAGATGGCTTGCATGTATGTGTGTTTTACAATTCACAAGCTTAACCTTTTCACTCCATCACTTATCTATTTATACATGTATGAGTTTTAACTCTTTCCTAAGTGACAAGCGACATCTTCTGAGAAGACAAAATCTTGATGTATTTTGTCTCGCCTCTAAAGACTATTTTAGGTAAGAGACAAGACTACTTTCCTAAGGTCGGTGATGACATGAGCACGATCATTGCCATTCGGGGAAAGTTGACTTTGGTTGATAAGGACTTGTCTTATCGATTCAAACTTATCCCGCCTTGTCCGCTCATTCTTGATCTTTACATCCTTGACCTTCTACTTGGTTTGTCTTGATGTAAGTAGTTGGAGAGGAGTCTTAGGGATTCGATGAGTTATTGTCATCACTCACTGAATCCATCATCTTCTTGACTCGACTCTTCACCCTTTAAGTTCCGCCTTCTTGAGTGGAGACTTCTTCTTAGCCTCATCTTGAGTATCTTGAAGATGACTCACCGAGACTATGCACTCGGTGACACGTTAGTGTTTAACGGACTAAACACTTGGGCTATTTTCTATTCAAACCTAGATTAAGGGTTTGGGTATTCTGAACCCAATGAAACTCTACTAGACCTTCTACTACTACCTTCTTCCATCTGAACAGGAACACTTTGAAACACAGGAACCTCATTTTGGTTTTGAAAAACATTTCCCTCAGAATTATTTTGATCATCTAAGGGAGTTGCAGTGTGAAAACCATCATTTCCAGTCTGAGTACCAACTCCAGGACATGATTGTGGTATCTGTTCTTCACAATCAGACCCACTAGAGTTACCTACAGTATCTGGTTGATGCACACTACCTTCTCTACCAAAAACAGATGTATTTTCAGGAAGAAGCATAAAACTGTTTGAGTTTTCATCATTGGGAGTTGAAGTTTTGGTTGTTATTTCAGACTCAAAAGAATCAAAGAAATTTAAACTAGTGACATCAGAATTAGTCTCAGAAATAGAACTATTTTGACCCATTTTAAAGGGAAAAACAGTTTCATAAAACTTCACATCTCATGAGTACAAGATAGATCTATTTTCAAGACTTAACAGTTTATAAGCTTTTTTACCACTAGCATAACCAATTAAGACACATTTCTCAGATCTTTCAGAAAATTTATCAGTTTCTTTTAAAATGGTGGCAAAACACAAACAACCAAAACTCCTAAGATGGACAAGACTAGGTTCCCTAACATATATCATACAGAAAGGAGATTTCCCATTCATAACATAGGAAGGTAACACATTAATCGGGTAAGTAGCAGATTAAAATACACTCGGACCAAAACACAAGAGAATCCCCACGAAACATAAGACTTACGGCAACATTAAGCAGATGTCTATGTTTCCTCTCAGCAATCCCATTTCTTTGAGGGTATAAGCTTCTGATGCGATGAAGAATACCCATAGTGTTAACAAAATCACTCATTTTATTATTTATAAACTCAGTTCCATTATCAGATCTAATAACCTTAACTTTTTTCTCAAACCGAGTTAAAACCATGTTATAAAACCTGACAGACATGTCAAAAACCTCATATTTCCTCTTAAGCAAATATACCCAAACAGATCTACTATAATCATCAACAACAGTCAAAAAATATCTATAGCCTTCCCTGCTAACAATTTTATAAGGCCCCCACACATCAAGATGAATTAGATCTCCAAAAACTTTAGATTTATGCTCACTTATAGAAAAAGAATCTCTTGTTTGTTTAGCCTTGTGACAAACTTCACAAGGCCCATTATGATCAACATTAGTCAGTTTAAGAGGACCTTTAAGTAATTTTAAAACCTGATTAGCAGGGTGACCAAGCCTATTGTGCCAAACTTATTTAGAAACAAAACAAACAAAAAACTCACTTTTAACAACACTAGCTGACATGCTATGAACTTTATCAAACAAATAAAGACCACCAAACTCACTACCGGTCCCAAACTACGCTTTTTCAATCCACGAATATAACAAGTAGTTTCATCAAACCCAACACTTAGCTTACTATCCTTAATCAGTTTGTTAACAGATAGCAGACTAACACAATACTCAGGCACAACAAGAACATCAAAGAAAACCACATCTTTATTAAGCCTCAGATTACCCACATGAGTAATCTTAGCTAAAGTACCATTAGGATGACCAACAGTTAACTTTAATTCAGAAATATCAACCAAATTAAACATATCTTTAGAGCTATTAGTTAAATGTTGATTAGCCCAAGAGTCAATAATCCAACCCAAATGGTAATTAACCCCATTCAAATTCACATTAGCACAGAAGAATTGATAAAAGTGTTGATTAAAGAAAACACTGCGGCTTAAAGAAAGAACAAGAACTACACCGCCATGTTGGCATGAGCGTAACTAGGTTTCTCATTCAAAGACTCATTAACTTCAAAACACATTCATTAGTGAAGGCAGTACCGGCACTAGTTTTAAACCATTGTTAACCACATTGGCACTTTTGGGATCATTCGGTTTATTAAAAGCAGGTTTAACATATGGATTCTTTTTGAACCCAGCAGGATACCCAATGATCTCAAAACACCTATCCACAGTATGTCCTTTTAAACCACAGTTAGTACAAAGTAAACTGTCATAATTTCCCCTGTTATTGTTTCCAGAATTATTATTCCAAGTACTAGCGTTTCTTTTCAAGTAGTGTTCTTATTATCCATGATTTAGAAACAAAGCGGACACACCGAGCCTTCTCGGTTTTCCACAGAAGTGGTAGGAATCCCTCTGTGGGATTCTTCCGTAGAAACAATAACAAAAGAATCTTTAACCTCAGGAAGAACTTCTCTAGTTAGAATAGTGCTTCTTATGGGCTGATAGATGTCATCAAGACCCATAAGAAACTGCATTAGTTTTAAAAGTTTTCTGATAACGCTACACGCGTCGTTCGGGGTCAAAGGAACTTCCTTTTCTTCGAGCAAGTTTTATAACACCCTAGGCAGTGAACCTAATCGTTGTAGTGTAGTATTAGGGTAAGCCACGAGTATTGATATCGTTCTATAGGGGAATTGGAATGCTAGTGAGAAGTTACTACGCTAAGGTTGGGGTTGAGGAAGATTATTTTTATCTTTTATGTTTTTAGAAAATGGAAAGTACGAATCTCGGGGTTTGGATTTGGGGGTTGGTATTTCTACCGATTACTCTACTTGTCTAATTATCTAATCTAAGGTGTATGTAGTCTATGTCTAATTATTACGTACTCGTATGATAGTTTAAAGATGTGTTCACTTAGGTTTTATTACTCCTTAATTATCTCCCATTGATGGTTGAATTGTCACGTCCTTATTCTTAATCGCGTTGTGTGTCTAAAGTCGTAGGGTATGCTTTCCCTAACTCTTTGAACTTACCAAAGGGTCTCGTCTACAAAACCCACTAGGGATTATAAACTCTAACTCTAAGGCACTCTTTGGATGGTTTAGTCTACAACCGCTCTAAGTGGTATAGTCTAAGGTTCACAAAGATTAATCAAGCATTAATTACACAACGAATGACCTATCGCATTACTAGATCATTAACAATTAAGATAAGAGACAACCAATCAATATTCAATAATGAAGTTTCATATTCCCTAAGCAAACACACAAGTAAATTAGCCGGACATGGAGAACATGCAAGCATACACACAAATAATCAAAGACATAATTGAATTAATGAAGTAAAACACTTATCTTGATGTAATATAGGGTTTGGAACCCTAAAATACTATACAAAACAGTCTTGGTTCGGTTTAGGTTTTACTCCAAAGACTACACACAAATCTTGAAAAATTCGGATTCTATATATAAGATTACATAAGCGGCGGCGTACTTATGTTTTGTGTATTGTCGGTTACGTCATCATTAGGGTTTCGTCTTGGCCACGTTAGTATTGTGGCGTCACCTTGTGCTTGTGACGTCTCTTGACTTCGACGCCGTCTGGATCAAATCTAGGCCGTGCGAGTTGCGACGACTACTCTTTTAAAGCGACACCGTCACTTGAAAATAAGAAATTTGGCTTCGTCTTGGTCACAAAATGCTCCGACGCGTCATGAGCTAAGCGATGGACGCCGTCACCTTGTATTCAAAGAACTTGAGTGTCTTGATTCTTGACTTTGGCCATTTTCTTCAGATATCCACGCCTTTTAGTCCAAATAAGTGCCATTCTGACAATTTGCCTTCAAGAGACCTAAAAGTGAAAAGGAGCGATATTAAGTAATAACGGATATAAAAGTGATCAAATAAGGGCTTAAACGACCCTCAAAAAGGTACATTTAAAACCTTATCAAATATCCCTACACTTGGTATTTGCTTGTCCTCAAACAAATGTGCTTTAGCCAATTAATTTATAAGTTAGGGGTCATGAAGCATTGGTTTAAAACAGTCCACAACACATATAAGCCCCATAAAAGTCATAACAAGCACGGAATACATACTAGCACCTCACATGGGGTGTTTGGATACTCGCATCTCTCGGGTGTATATGAAATATAACAAGTTGGAAATGGATGATAAACACTCATTAACGGTCCTAGTACATAGATTACCATAGGCGAGAATAGATCAAACCTCCATCGCTTTGGCGTAAGCACCTAGGAAAGACTATCAAAGAGGTCTTTAAAGGGTTGTAATGTTGGGCTTACGGTAAGGAAACAAAGGGTTTGGTGGGATAGGCTATTTAGTGGTGGCAAGTCAAAATCTCTATGTTACAAGCATAAGAAGAATGGCGTTGCTAAGCCAAGACTCGACACTCTAAACTCTAGATAAGCTGAAACAAACAAACATAAATTTAAAGGATAGATGTAGGATGGTAGCCGTATGTGTTTTTTTTTTTTTTTTTTTTTTTTTTTTCATACACTTTTACTCTACCATCCTCTACGGTAACATTAAAATGATAGGGATTTATAGGCACATCCCTCACACTTGAGTTTTATTACTCTAACACTAATTTGACCCGAATTGAAAAGATCAAAACACTTGGGGTATGTTATTACGCAAATAAAGGAATTTAACGTTCCTTCCAATTATTTCATAAACTTTAACTTTTTCCCATGAGTCCCAATCGTCCCAAAGCGTGTACAAAGGATATGACTGACTTAACGACTCATGCAAACAACTAGATAATTGAACTAAGGGTTTGGGGTGATAACAATAATGCACTAAAGTGAGTGCATACATGGTAGGCTAAAGCGATTTGGGTGTATATTTGGGGTGGTGTAAACAATGCTCTTCATTGATATTCGGAAAAACCGAAACATCACGAGAACCGCGAAAAGGATAGGCTCGAGGGTTAACTAGGGGTATCGTGTACTAAAAATGAGTACAACGCAAAGGGTGTGGGGAATTACTCAACCGATGTGGAAGAAGTAATTATATTACGGTGTCAAACGGGGTTATCATAATGCCTCTTATCATTTAGTTATTCCTAACTACACAAGTGTAGTCTTACTAGCGATCTCGGAATGCATCACAAAACAAGTTCTAGAATCTAATATACTACCGGTTCACACTCTAAGCATTAAAGATGAATGCTTTAATTCCTACTAATCTAAGGGTGATCCTCGCATTTTGGGTGGAATTTGGGTGGTAAAGGGTTTTGTGCTAATCATGCAACTTCCTATCCGTGAGGCGCTTTTGTTAAGACTAATGGCCCACTCCTATATGTCATGAAAAATTTTAAATTTGGTGCCAAAATTACCCTAACCGACATTTTCTCATGGTTTATTACACAAATACAATTGGACAAAGCAAATAGTCAAGTATAAGCATAGTTTCAAAGTTCCGTTTTATTTTCCTCCTACACTTAAACCGAACATTGTCCCCAATGTTCCCCGAAATATCAAAGTTATGATAATGGAAGGTAAATAACAACGAAAAAACTAATACTCCCCGATTAGCTCGGTAGGATCCGCGTGTGAAGTAGTGGTTAAATCCTTTCCAAGAAAAATGTATGCATGAAAAGCTCCTTCCAATCTTTTGTTTCTTCTTCGATAAATAAAACACGCACACTTGAAGAAAACCAACGAAACCTTCGCGTAAAATCGACGGTAATAATATATATAGACTCTACTAAACTAGGATATAATGCTTGTGGAATGGATGTTTCTGCAATTTACGGAAAATTAAGACACAGGAAAACTCAAAAATTTATAAGTAGCTCGAAAACGAGAAAAAGTGATATGTTGTTTTACTCCTTCTGGCGCGTCGGTTGCGATCTGACGCCAAAGTTATCTAACAAAAGCGGTTGCGATTTTACGAAAAAGATTCGGAAAATTTATATCTTTAGAATCGGAAAAATTTACGCAAAACATCCATTATGACTCGATACAAGCATTTGACTCAACAAACACATATATATCTTTTAATGAATTGCTATTCTCATGTTTACGTTTCTTTTGAAAGCGTGTGTAATCCTTCTACACTTATCATTTATGTAAAATACCTTTATATGCAATCAAGGCGAGGTTAAAAACAAAATAAAGCATTTTACAAATTTAAACATGATAATAAACAATCAATAAAAGATATATGACACCAACAAGCAAACAATTAAGCATGGGTTGCCTCCCGAAGCGCTTTTCTTTATTTATGAGTCTTGTATCTAGACTCGTGATGGTAACTCCTACGTTGTCTCGTGCGCTCACGTGCTTATACTTAAGCCACTCCAATGTTCTTTCGTTCTTTTTGTAATCATCTCCTAATTCTAGGCATTTTTTGTAATACCGCTTAGTTTTCTCATATGGGTGCCTAAGTCCACTTTGCTTATCTATTTCACTAAGTAATGGAATAGGGGTCATTCTATTACATGCCTCAATATCCCTATGTTTAAACCTAGGATGAGCGCGGGGCATTTGGTAGATAAAGTCTTCTACTTCATCAGAGAATGTAATTAGACCATCAATCATCCGTTCGTTCAACTTAGTCATTCTTTTGAAAGGCTTTCCAAAAATTACTTGAGTGAGGTCCTTATCAATAAATTCTCCTAAGTCTTCTAAGACCATGAACTCTACCAAATAAGCAAAGCTTCCAACAAACACGTGCAAATTAGTGACTGCTTCAACAACATTGTTCCCTTGATAAGTTAACCCATTAATCTTGATTTTATTGTATAGGTTCCTTGAGATTAAGTTTAACGGCAAGAACGAATTCAAGTAAGCATCGAATCCTTCTAATCCTATTTTGCAAGGGAATTGCATGTTAAAGGGACCATCTTTCTCGATTCTACACCTAGGGTCAAAACATTGGGAGGGGTCTTCTTCCATTTCAAAACTAACTTCATTAATGACCTCCTCGTTGTCGAATGTTTCACCATAGTCAAACTCCTCGTCGGTATCCGAGTCATAGAAGGGACTATGTTGTTGCCAATTTATTTCATTATGCCCTAGGTGATTTCCAAAGTGGTGAACGGGTGAAGGGTTTTGTGGGATTGCGTTCTCAAATTCGGGGTTGGGAAGAGGATTGGGGGCGGGTAGTGTAAAGAATCTTCGGCGGAAGATACGTATCATGGTGCGGGATAGGTTTTACGAACAAAGGTCACGAAGAAGGGGATAGACTACGAGAAGGCTAAAATGAGAAAAAATTTACTTGATAGGAATCAAGCAAAGAAACCTAAGCGAGGTGGACTACTAACTAGCTATTCTATTCCCGTGGCGCCAAAAACTTGATAACGCTACACGCGTCGTTCGGGGTCAAAGGAACTTCCTTTTCTTCGAGCAAGTTTTATAACACCTAAGGCGGTGAACCTAATCGTTGTAGTGTAGTATTAGGGTAAGCCACGGTATTGATATCGTTCTCTGGGGAATAGGAATGCTAGTGAGAAGTTACTACGCTAAGGTTGGGGTTGAGGAAGATTATTTTTATCTTTTTATGTTTTTTAGAAAATGGAAAGGTACGAATCTCGGGGTTTGGATTGGGGTTGGTATTTCTAACGATTACTCTACTTATCTAATTATCTAATCTAAGGTGTATGTAGTCTATGTCTAATTATTGTGTGCTCGTATGATAGTTTAAAGATGTGTTCACTTAGGTTTATTACTCCTTAATTATCTCCTATTGATGGTTGAATTGTCACGTCCTTATTCTTAATCGCGTTGTGTGTCTAAAGTCGTAGGGTATGCGTTTATCCCTAACTCTTTGAACTTACCAAAGGGTCTAGTCTACAAAACCTACTAGGGATTATAAACTCTAACTCTAAGGCACTCTTTGGATGGTTTAGTCTACAACCGCTCTAAGTGCTATAGTCTAAGGTTCACAAAGATTAATCAAGCATTAATTACAACGAATGACCTATCGCATTACTAGATCATTAACAATTAAGATAAGAGACGACCAATCAATATTCAATAATTAAGTTTCATATTCCTAGCAAACACACAAGTAAATTAGCGGGACATGGAGAACATGCAAGCATACACACAAATAATCAAAGACATAATTGAATTAATGAAGTAAAACACTTATCTTGATGTAAGATAGGGTTTGGAACCCTAAAATACATTACAAGGCGGCCTTGGTTCGGTTTAGGTTTTACTCCAAAAGACTACACACAAATCTTGAAAAATTCGGATTCTATATATAAGATTACATAGCGGCACGCGTCACCTTATGTTTTGTGGCCGTCGGTCGCCGTCATTAGGGTTTCGTCTTGGCCACGTTAGTATTGGACGGCGTCACCTTGTGCTTGTGGCGTCCTCTTCGACTTCTAACGCCGTCTGGATCAAATCTAGGCCATCCGAGTTGCGATGGCCTACTTTTTAAAGCGACACCGTCACGAAAATAAGAAATTTGGCTTACGTCTTGGTCACAAAATGCTCAGACGGCGTCGCAGCTTAGCAATGGACGCCATCACCTTGTATTTCAAAGACTTGAGTGTCTTGATTCTTGACTTTGGCCATTTCTTCATATATCTGCGCCTTTTTGTCCAAATAAATGCCATTCTGACAATTTGCCTTCAAGAGACCTAAAAAGTGAAAAGGAACGATATTAAGTAATAACGGATACAAAGTGATCAAATAAGGGCTTAAACGACCCTCAAAAGGTACATTTTAAAACCTTATCATATTCCATGATCAATTAACTCTTGTCTAGCATCACAGGTACAGTCTGGAAGTTTAGTAAGAATATCAAATTCTCTCCAAAAAGAATTCAACTTATGGTAGTATTTAGAAACAGGCAGACCACCTTGTTTAAAACCATTTATTTTTTGAAGCAAATTAAACACCACAGACCCATCAATCCTATCATAAGTGTCCTTTAAATCTTTCCAAACAACAGAAGCATTATCAGAAAACACATGACCAAGATAAACATCTTGGGATAAAGAACTCAGAACCCAGTTTAGAACAACAGCATTACACCTATCCCACTGAGCCTCAAGAAGAGGACTAGCAACATAAGCAGACCTAAGGCAAGTTCCATCAAGAAATCTCATTTTATTTTTAATTTGCATAGCCAATTTCATAGCACTAGCCAGTTCTATAATTCTCAACCCCGACAACCGCGATCGCAATAGAAGCACAATTAGAGTCATTGGGATGCGGATGGGAGGATTACTCGATCGAACTCGATCATAATCGCCATGATAACAGAAAAAACAAACAGAGAAATAAACCAAGAACTATCAAACAAACAGATATAAACCAAAAATAGGTAAACAAGCAAATAACCAAGCAGACCACAAACAAACCAACTAAACCAACAACTACCAATAATCTTACCAAGCACAACTTCCAAAACAACCCAAAACCTATCCTCCTGCGACCTAGACTCACAACAAAAAAGAAAAATGCTAAAGAAACTAAAAATCACACCCAGAGTTAACTTAGCCCTAGTCAGCAAACTGTGATTAGCCAGAGCAGGTATTCACACCACTCAAGGGTGGTGGATCAAGATGTTAGCCAACCCGTTTACGCTCACTAGCTCAAGACTAGTTAACCCTAAAGGAGAAGAAAACCTTACAGAGCAATAACCACAGGCAGCGGAAGACAGTCACAAACCGTGACCAAGAAAGAACCCAGAACCACAAACCTCAAGATCTTTCAAGAAACCCCCAAATTCCAAATTAGGGTTTCAGCCCAATTGATCAAGAAACCACCAATTAAACGTCAATCCTTCAATAACCAGCAACCAAAACCTCTTAATTGCAACAGAAACCAAAAACCCCCAAATTCTAGGGTTTCAAGAAAAAATCCTAAAATTCCAATTAAGATCGCCAAATACCGATTCGACTCAAGAATCAAAAGATTCAAGAACCCAATCAACCAATCGATCAAGAACCCAAGAAATCAGATCCCCAATCAAGAACTTAATCAATCAGAACCTAGTGCTTTGATACCATGTTAAAATGATATCAAAACAACAACAACAACTTCTTAATCACCCAACCAACCACCCCTTGGTGATCATTCACTTCTATTATAACAATATACACAGATGACTTGTACCCAACATGATTCAAGCCTACAATACAAGTTCAAACAATGACGATCCCTACAATAGGTCTTTGTCTACAAACACACTCTAAACACGAACCCAATACAAACCCGAATCTTGAAACAAACTAATGAACAAGATCAAGATGATCTTGATACAAAACCAGACTTAAAACTAATAACCTAGAAGATCAATATTCACTTTGAGAGAAAACTAGAGATAAACTTGTGTGTAGAAAGAGATATAAAACCCTAGATCCGTCCAAGTGATTATATACTCCTCAAGTTCCACAATAGACCCTGAGAAATATAAACATAACAAAACAGAACCAAACATAGAGTTAGGCATAATAATATTACATATTAGACCCTGAAGGTTCATAAGTTAGACAAAAGATGTTTCTTTCAACACTCCTCGTCAAACACCATCTTGTTTCTATAAGCCCAAATACGCCACCATAAGCCAAAACAAACCCCCTCTAACAATCTTTTATGCTTCGCCGATAATCTAATATTATTGAACCAAGACACCCATTCATCAAAAGAACAAATCTCCATAAAATCCATATTCCACAAAGGCAAATCTTGCAAAAATTATCTTTTGGCAACACTACACTCAAAGAAAACTATATATTGATAGCTAGTTTAATTTGTCAAATTAAGTTTTCAAGAAGTTGGAGTTAAAATATGAAAATTCCAAAAGAGTAAGAAGGTAATTAATGATGGTTTGTTAAATATCATTTCACCTATACTTTTGAGAAAAATCGCCGTGCTCCTTTCTGAGTCTTTGCGTTGAACGTTTTCATTATGGCACTCACCTTCTTTGCCGAGGATTCACTGCTTTTCTTCTTCTTCTGTATCGGCTTTCTCTTAGCTTGCGACATAGAAAAGCACTTAAATAATTTGTTCATATTCAAGGAACTTGGTTGCTTCTTTAGCTTTTGGTTGTTTTCAACATGAAGTACCTAACCAGTTCCATATTATAAATCAACACCAAATACACTTAAAAAAAAATACTGTAACACCTTTTTAATCTTATACTTTTTATATTACGTTGTATAAACTGCAATTATGTATTCATATATGCATATATAATTTTACAAACATACCGAAGCCAAGGTTTTTCGATCCTTTCTGGTTGAAGCTTCTAAGGACTTGGGACGACGATGAGAAGAGGTAGATGCTTCTAACTATTTTATACTCTCGAAGATGTTGTAAGTAGCTAACAAGCTCGGCTCGTTTGTTATTCCCTTCAATCTTCTTTGGTAATGATGATGGTGGTGCTTAATATTGTCTTGTGTCTTGTTGTCAATCTTCGTTGTCTTGGTTTCTCCTCATAAACTGCCACTCAGGCAACCTTTTCTTTGCATCATGCTATCTACAATCTCAATCAACCATTACATAGAGGGATATTGAATATATATAGATAGAAAAATGGTTACTTCAAAGAACCTAAAATGTGAATCTTTCAATACCAAATGTGAGAAATGTGGATAAGGGGCGGCGAAGAGGCGGACTCGAATCAATCGAATACATATTCGGACAGTTTCAATTTTTGGGTCTTAACAAATTCTTACTGAACTATAACCTTTTCTTTTTTGATGTAACAAACTATTGATTATTGATCCGTCTGTGATCCATGTGGTGATTATATTTTATAACATGATTGGATAAGTTTACTTTAATAGCTTTGTCCCACATAGGTAAAAAGTAAAAGTGATAGAATGTTAATAATTTCAGTTATAAATCATGAGTTAAACTTGTGGTGTCACCGTTTCAACATCGGGTTTCTTGTAATGGTTGTCATTCAGGTTTTTTAGTTTTTTTAATTGCTCCGTATTTAATGAAATATATCATCTCTTTTATGTTTTATTTTTTATTTAAGTATAATTATTTTATTAAATACAAAAGACCAGCCTAAAATTTCTACCAACAAGTATGTATATTTCATCTTGTAAAGCAAATGATTACCGCGCCACGTCGTATGACGTTGGAATAACTGAAGTCTCGGTGAGTTGGTTCTCGTAAAACATAAAGCTATTTTCCTACACATTTTGACGAGCATTAATCTTTTTAAAAGGTATATATACTAGGTACGTTTACAGCCGTGCATATGCACGGCCCCGGGCAGTTGATGTTTTAGAACAGAACTAACATGAAGTGTTGTCCAAAGTGAAACAAACACATGCAGTTACAAGATCATTTTTAGCAATAGTCGTAATGTTTTTCGATAATAGCCAAGATCAAAATATTGTTGATAAGCTCATGCAATAAGTAAAACAAACACATGATTGATTTATATTAAGACTTCCAACATCGATATTGTGTTCCTGAAATGTGAAAAAGTGCTTATATCTAAGCAAACAATTTCTAAATCATTTTGCTCAATAGTTAGACAATAAATAAAAGTGAAAATTACATGAGAGGACCCTTGTCTTTCGTGATACATCTTCGGAGAGACAAACTTTTATATTTTCTGCAAAAGGACTAGTTGGTCATGAAAAAAATGGTGTCTTGCAACACACTCGATACACTACTGCAACAAAGATAAAAAAAAAAAAAAAAAAAGAAAAACTTTGGTCGCGAAATATTAATCGTGTCAGGAAAAAAAACAAAGTCAACCACATGCAATCTTCATTTACTAACTTCTTTTGGATAATAAATAAATTTATATAGAAAAGTGCAAAATTCACCCTTAACTTTTGATATTCTAAAACTTTTATATAAGCTTTTATTAAATCACAAGATTCTAAATATTTAGCGAATTCAAAATAAAAATAAATCGTTTGAAGAGCTTTGGATTCGAACAAAATGGTACGATATCGATATATTTTTTACGTCTTTACGATTTTATAAAAATGTTAAAGTTTGATATATTTTTAAAAACAAAAGTAAACTTTCAAAATGTTAAAGTTTGGTATCTGAGTTGTGTGTGTGAGTTGTGTGTGTAACTTGTGTAGATACGAGCTACGTGTCTTAAACAACTACAGTAGAGTTGTATAAATAAGCGATTGATTTTGATTTTGATTTTGAATTTGAATAAATCCGATCATATTTGATTTTTAAATTTCAATTTGAACTTGAATTATCCCATTCAATTAACCAGTTAAATTTAAATTTGAATTTGAATAGGTTGAGGGGGTGTAAGTGAAAATTTATTTTAAATAGTTTAGAGGGTGAAATGATTTTTTATTATTTTTATTCAAGAGTGTGTTTTAAAAGTTTATTTTGTTTTTAAAATATATGAAACTTCAACATTTTTTATAGAATCGTAAGACGTCAGCATATCGATATAGAACTTGTTTTGTTAAGTAATCCAGCTCTTGAAACAATATAATTTTATTAACGAATTAAGCTAGATATTTCTAAATATTTGTGAATAAAATTTGTTATATAAAAATTTGTAAATATCAAAAGTTAAAGGGTAAATTTTGCACCTTTTATATTATTTTCATTCAATATCTAAAAGTTAGATTGTGTGTCGTGACATTTGTTTATTCAATTAATCAATCAATCAATCTGCTATTTATCTGTTCTACTCAGGAGTTGTTTAATATGTGTCGTATCATAACATTGATTACACACATTTCTCACACACACATGATTCACACACAACTCGTATACCAAACTTTAACATTTTGAAAGTTTACTTTTGTTTTTAAAAATATATCAAAATTTAACATTTTTTATAAAATCGTAAGTACGTAAAATATATATCGATATTGGGCTCATTTTGTTCGTAATTCAAAGCTCTTCGAAACAATATATTTTTTATTTCCGAATTCACTAAATATTTGCTAAATACTTGACGAATAAAGTTTGTTATATAAAAAGTTTGTAAATATCAAAAAGTTAAGGGTGAATTTTGCACTTTTCTATATAATTTTCATTTATTATCCAAAAGAAGTTAGTAAATGAAGATTGCATGTGGCTGACTTTGTTTTTTCCCCGGACACGATTAATATTTCGCGACCAAAGTTTTTTTTTTTCTTTTTTTTTTTATCTTTGCTGTGGTAGTGGCGTATTGAGTGTTTTAGGCACCATTTTTTCATGACCAATAGTCTTTTGTGTAAAATATAAAAGTTGGTCTCCGAGATGATATCGTGGCAAGGGGTCCTCTCAAGTAATTTTCAGTAAATAAAATGCATGTACTTTAGTCTTACAAGCAATTACTGTACACTTTTATGAGCTATTTACTTGCGTTTTATCCTTCTTGAATCACATTTGACAACTTGTCCATGTAACCACGGTAGGCTGAAGTCGAGCGGGTCTCTCCGTCACCTTCTCCGACCACCTCGGCAATCACGGTGATATATGCACAAAGTCGACACACACACAAATCTTTGAATCGAAGGTTTATGAAAATCTATAAATGTAACGAGAAAACACGTTTATAATTACGGATCCGCTCCTCATATTTGGTTGACCGTCGTCACCAAGCTCCACAACCGATCCACCTCCACTCTCCAAGTATTATATTAATAAAGAGAGAAAAAATACAACCCGACAAAGACAAGCGTAATAGAAAACCCGAAAATGACCATGTTGACGAGTTCTTACCTATTTGCACTACAACAATTTGCGTCTTTATGTTCGTGCAAGAAGCTCCTTTGTAGCTCCACCGAGAAAAATGTACCAACCTTTTGAGTTGAGGATAAAAAAAAATAAAGCGGTAAAGAGAGAAAGGAAAAGCAAAGAAAGAAAACAAAAACATACCTTTGTTAACTTCATTGGTGGAAGGATGAGATTAGAAGTTATAGACTCGAAAGAGAGTTTAGAGTGTTGTGATTTGGTGGAGTGAAGAAGTGAATGAGATAATGAGAGGTATGGGCTATATGTTTGAATACGGAAGAGTCGAGAGTGAATTGGGGGAATGGTTGTGCACTATTGTGTCAGTGAAGAAAATCAAGCAAAATAAAGAGAAGCTTGTGCAAGCAACAAATAGAAAAGGTAAATAATGAGCAACTATTACATGAGACGTGTTATTTTCTCTTATTTCTCAAAGCATACGTGTAACCTTCTTAGGTGCTGACGTGGCTTTTTCAGAAGCCTCCACAGTTATTTGAGGCTTTCTTTTTATATTAAAGGTAGATATAAAGAACAACATCGTCATCTAAGTCAATTATCTACTTGTGAATTGTGATCTTAGGCTATGCACAATGGGAGGGGTTGCCGTCGGTTGCATGCCTCGGTCGAGCAAGGTTGAGCCGTTGTGGATGCTTCGGTTGGCGTCTGTTGGGGAGAGAGGGAAACACAACTCGGTTGAGCACACAACCGAGTATACAAGCTCAATCTTTACCCTTTTTTTCCAAAACTTTACCGCTGTGGCAACTAGGTCGTCGTCAGGTCGTCGGAGAGAGAAAGCTGATGTGGTACCGACGAACTAGTTCGCCATTGTGCTTAGCTTATGATCATTGGTAAACCGTAAATGTCCCACATTTAAGAAAGTGAATCATTTAATACCAAATGTGAGAAATGTGGATAAGGGGAATGAGAAAAGGAAAGGTGAAGGGATGTCGGACTTGGTGACTTTGATTAGGTTGTTTAGGAAACGGCTTCATTCAAATGGAGAAAATTAAGATTGATATGGCTAAAGAGATTGAGAAGAGGAGAATGAATAGTGAAATGAAATGTTATCAATTGATGTCGGAATCACAAAGACAAATTATTGAGGCGTTTGTGAAAGGTGTAGTTGAGGTGATAAAAGCATGGATCGAATATGGATCGTTTGTAGGTTGTAATTTGATATGTTTAATGAGGTTTGTTTAGATTTAGTTCAAGCTTGTGTGATTAGTTCTAAAGTTGTTAATTAGATGTATAAATCTGTGTGAAAAATAATATGTGTATTTGTGATTTTAGTAATGTCATAAGTGTAGTTACTTTGAAGGGTGTTGAGTTTAAGATACATGAATAACAATAAAACATGTAGACACCACAGAGTACACAACGGAAGACTTAAGATCATAACAAATAAATAATTAACTGAATTAAAAGCGTAACATACCTCTTGCGAATGTCAGATCTCTTGAACAAAGCGAAGAAGTGGTTTAAAGAGTTGTCACTCACGTTTTACAACTCAAACCAATTAGGTGTAAGAATAGTGTCTTACTACCACGGTTTTGTACACACGAATTAACCAACGAATCAATCGATTGCTAGATCTAACACAAGTCCTTATTTTATGAAAAAACAAAACCAAAACACCCTAAGGAGGGGGGTTCGGCCTAATAGGAGCAAGAGAGGAAGAGGAGAGATCTAGGGTTAATTCAATGCACAAAGTAATGAAAAACCCTAAACCCTAGCCTCTGTATATATAGTGGATGCAAATCTTTGGGAACAAGTTAGGGTTTGGGTTGTGAATACCCCCTTATGGCCGGCCACCATAAGCCCCAAAAGGGTTTCCCAAATCTTTTCCATTTTAAGATTTTTCACTATAAGTCCTTCTCTTTACAGTTAACGGTCGTTAGTCCCTTTTCGTTAAATACTTAACGATCGTTAGATGGACTTTATGTGCAATAATTAATCGTAAACATTAACATTACTTATTTAACTTTAATTCTCATTCGCTAATGTGTGCAATCCCATGGTCACGAGTTCAAATCCGGACATTTACGTATTTATAAATATATACATTTCCATGACTCCCACTTGGATATGTTTACAAAGCGTGAAATGACATTGGTTAGCGTCTAGCAACACGCCAATGCCCCAGGTACAACTCGTGTATGATTTCTGGAGAAAACCAAGTTTCGATGATTCATCATCATATTCATCCTTTGTTTCTAATACCATGTTAATAAGAATATGGATCTCGCTCATTTCTTAATTAACTATTACATTTCTCTCTTTATGTGATTGATCAAGATTACCAATTCTTACGAACATATTCGAAGACCTTGGGCATGGCCATGCGAACATCTTGACAACCCTACGAGGGCCCAAGATATTATACTTCAAAATAAATTTGAAGGAAACAAATCCGTTTTGACTACAAGCGAAATCATAAATTTATAACACTACGAAAACAACCCTTATAACTACCGATTCGTATAGCGTTAGATTGCTTCACAAAATGCACTACATCCATGACATATCTACGGTATCTCAAGTCGGAGGATAAATATCCATGATATACTTAATGACAAAGATCCATAAAGTATCATCATGTGAGTGGGATAAGTCTATACTCGATTCATTGAATATCATCGAAATTAGTCATGCTACGCATCAATATACTTTCAAGTATATTCTAACTAATACTGATTTGTCTTAATTCAATATCATTCCCATGTTATTGATTGACAATGGACTATTTAGAATAACTTAAGCTATTCAAGAATTTAAACATGCAAATATAGGATAACATCATAATAAATGAATAATAAACGTAACAAAATACTTTATTTCATTTCAATAATAATGTTTACAATATCCTTCTATCTAAAATACTTAGTCACGGATGGGCATGAAACTACTAGCTAAGCGAAGTCCAAACTTATCGGACAAATGATTAAGTTTTTCACCGTGAGGCCTTCGTTAAAGGATCCGCTAGGTTATCATCCGTGTGAACTTTGAAACAACTCAATTTCACCTATCTCGACTTGTTCTCGAACATAGTGATATTGTCTAGGATAGTGTCTGGTGCCCTTCATGACTCCGGTTCATGGGCAAAAATAATTGCGCAGAAATTGTCACAATATACTTTAATAGGATTTCAATCGGCGGCATAACACCAAGCCCGAAACAAACTTCCTTATCCAAGCAGCTTCCATGGCGCCTCGACGCCGCTATGTACTCACTACATGCGAGATCGCCATAGTGTTGTGCATTTCTTACTCTTCCAATCCACGGCACCTCCATTGATGACAAATATGTAACCCGTCGAGACTTCGTTATCATCTTTGTCACACTTCGAGATGCATCGCGATAACTCGTAATGCAGTTACGCTTATGGATTTCCCATACACTATGAATATATCTCTTGTAGCCCTAAGGTACTTGAGAATATGCTTAACTGTGATCTGATGAATTTCACCGGATTCTGTTGATACCGGTCGGTCAAGTTTTGAGCAAACGCCACATCGGGCCTCGTGCATCGTATCGCATACATGATAGATCCTACACCAAGCATAAGGAACTTTCTTCATACGCCGCCACCTCTGCGGTGTTGAAGCACAACCTTTTTGCTCAAACCATGATTTACTTGCATTGGCAAAATCCTTCTTGAATTTTGCATATTGAATCTCTTCAATATTTTGTCAATGTAAGCACTTTGGCTTAAACCAATTAGCCGCCTTGATCTATCCACAGTAGATCTTGATTCCGAGTATATATCTTGCTTCCCTAAGTCCTTCATCGAAAACATTTACCAAGATAGGCTTTCACCTTATTGGACTTGGTATATGATTTCCCATGATTAATATGTCATCGACATACGAACAAGGAAAGTAACATGACTCCCTAGCTTTGTGATATACACACGGCTCATCAAGATTAAGTAAATCCAAAACTTTTGATTTCTCCATCGAATCTTTTATTCCATTGCCTTGATGCTTGCTTGATCCATAAATGGACCTCTTAAGCTTGCATACGGTTAGGAAATAATGGATTCACAAACCCTTCGGTGTGCCATATAGATGTCTTCATCTAGACGACCATTCAAAAAGCGGTTTGACATCCATCGCCAAATCTCATAGTCATAGTGTGCGGCTATAGCTATGAGAATCCTAATAACTCTTATGTCCGCTACGAGGAGAAAATGTCTCCTCGTAGTCAATGCCAAAGGTTTGAGTAAAACCTTTAGCCACTAGACGAGCCTTGTAGGTGTGTACATTGCCATCCATGTCGGTTTTCTTTTGAAGATCCACTTACTTCCATGACTTTAGCATTGGGAGGAAGGTCAACTTCAATCCATACATCATTATCTTTCATGGATTGCATTTCCCATTCATAGCAATCGCCATTTATCCTTTTCGGGATCGGCCATGGCGACCTTATAGTTAGCGGGTTCATTAAGATCCCCAACCATATTTTCCTCCACCTCTATGTTAAGACATAGGCGGTCGGTGCACGTATAGTCCTTTCGGACCTACGAATGGGAACAACTTGGGAGGGCGCCTAAACTTTCGGGCTCTTCTTGAAGTTGGCTAGTATTTTCGAGAAGGTGTTGTATCTTCTTGATCATATTCCGGATCATATCGCTCCCAGCGAGTTCTTGAGATATGAGATTCCTTTCAAGGAAATCTCCATACCTAGCCACTATGACTTTGTTCTCACCGGGTAGTAAAAGTAGTAACCCATAGTTTCCGTGGGGTATCCTACAAAGATACACTTAACGGATCAGGTTGGAGCTTATCTCGGTGAGTCGCGTTTAACAAGCGCCTCGCATCCCGGACCTTTAAGTAAGAAAAGTTAGGAGTTTTCACATCCATATTTCATATGGGTTTTAACAACCTTCTTTGTTGGAACCATATTCAAAATGCGAATAGCGGTTTCAAGGCATAATCCCAAAAGTAAAAGGAAGAGTCGTAAGTTCAAACATTGATCGTACCATGTCAAGTAAAGTACGATTTCTCCTTTCAGATACACCATTTTGTTGTGGAGTATAAGGAGATGTGAGTTCTTGGATAATTCCACACTCGCCTAAGTAATCTTTGAACTCTTGACTTATATACTCACCACCTCTATCGGATCGAAGAGCTTTAATCTTCTTACCGAGTTGTAATTCTACTTCACTTTGAAAACCTTAAATGTTTCAAAGACTTCATGTTTATGTTTAAGTAAATAAACATAACCATAACGATCGAAATCATCCGTAAAGGTTAAAGTAGGAAGCACCACGTTTGACACATGTCTAAGTGGACCACACACATCGATGTGTATCAATCCAAGTAGATCGAAGCCCTTTCCACTTGTGGTGAAAAAGGTTTCCTTGTCATCTTCCCAGCTATGCAAGACTCGCATTTGTCAAATGATTCACCATTGGCGTTTGTAAAGCCCATCGTGTTGCGGCTTTTCCATGCGTTTCTTGCCTATATGGGCGGCGACAATGCCAAAGATAAGAAGAGTCACAGTTCGACTTGCTCTTCTTATTGCTAATCTATACTACAATTATTTTCATTGGATACACAACCATCCATATCAATTTCAAACACACCAAGCATAGGAATTGCATTAAAGTAAAAACATTATTTAAAGCTGAAATTCCATAAGCGGTAAAAGTGTGCACAAAACCAATATCTTTTAACAAAGAAATCGAAATAACACCCCTAACAATGGAGGGTGCAAAATGACAATTATTTAGTTCAAAATTAAGCCGAAGGCAACACTAAATCAAAAGTCCCTATGGCTTTGACAATGCACGCTTTCCATTGCCAGCGTTACAAGTATCTCTCTCCACAGTCGACTTCCTTGCTCCTCTAAGTCCACGCAATGTATTACATATGTGAGTACCACATCCCGTATCATATATCCGGGAATTTTGCTTATGAGGAAAAGAAAATAATTCAAACATAAAAATACGATGAGCTAGGCACCATCTTATTTTATTACGAAGACACTCATTCGATAAAGCGATAGTTCCTTCCGGTGACTGGTGAGTTGCAGTGGTGGCAAGTTAAATCCTTCTTAGGATTCTCCTTTTTCTTTGCGAGGTTTTCTTAGGAGGCGGTGGGATGAAAAGTTGTTTCCCTTTCCTTTTCCTTTCCCTTTCTTATCTCGCTTGTGATGAGTGTGTAAATACTCATCATTTTGTTCCTTCTGCTTTGCAAAACCGATCAAAACACTTTGAAAAGTCTCAAAAGACGGAAAAATATTTAGGCAGATTTTATGCAATAATTGTCAAAATCTAGTCCCTGGTTATTCAAAACATAGAAATTCTTCATAAAAGGCCCTCAGGGATTTTCAAGTTGTCAAAATTAGCCTTATAAAGTCAGTTTTGCAAAATGGCAGCTTTGGTCCCTGAAGTTTCAAAGATTGACAGAATTTACCCCTGGACATTTTAAATTGGGAAATTAACATTTTTAGTCCTTTGGTAATTCTAACTTGTCAAAATTGGTCCTTGTAATACTTTTGGAAAATTGCAGTTTAGGTCCTTGGATTTTTGGTATTTTACAAAATTAGTCCTTGTGATTAACACTACTACCAACCGGATCCTATACCCAAAATAATAAACCCAACACAAATAAGAGTTAACCCTTCCTACCTTTATTCTAAAACCAGAAAACCAAAAAAAAAACCAAGCTCCCATACCCTGCACCCTGCACGCAGTGTCTACCGTCCTCCCTGCCACTCTCATCACAGTTCACGAAACCCACTCACTCGATCACTTTCCCGACTCACACAACCAAGCAACCCATCTTCACATGACTTCCATTCTGACTCGACAATCCATGTGCTCATAAGAAGATCAATGGTGAGAGTTTGTGGATGGGGGACCAAGCTCAATCAATGGCTAAATTTTATTTGAAACAAGCACACTTCAAACTCGTACGTTTTACCTCGGAAGAAAAGCACATCGATGTAAGAAGACCCATAAAATTTGTAGTATAAGTAGAATTCATTGTAGCCAATTTTTGGCGGTTAGTTTTAGTTTTAATTTAGTTTTAGTTTTAGTCTAGAATGTCTTATTCTAGTCCCACTTTTAAAATTTCATTGTCATTTTAATTTGCACTCTTTAATTTCCAGTTAATGAAAATTTGCAGTTTACTTTTAATTATTGTTATTTTTTTTATCCTGTACCTTTTAAGTTCATGTTCCTAATTTGCATTTCAAGTTTTTAAGTGTGTTGAAGTTGGTTAATCTCAGTTTTGCAAAGTAACTTCTTAAATCTATTTTTTTTTTTTAAAAACAGTTTCTCAAATTCTTCCCTGTTTGGGAGTGTTTGGAACAGTCTTCTGTTTGGATCAGTTAGCTTTTGGGTCAAAAATCAAGTTTTGACCCATTTTGGGTAAAAAATTATCTCATTTGGTTTTACCTTAGTGCATGTTGTTTGATAGTTTTTTAGAGTGAAAGTTGGATTGTCAAAGCTATCTTGAAATATCATTTGTCCCAAACTAGTTTTTGCAGCCCAACAATCAGTTTTTTTTTGTAGCTTAGATTTGGACAGGTTAGATCTAGATTTAGTGGGTGATTTAGGTTATACAAGTAGATAGGTGATTGAGCAAGATATATGGTAGTTTAGTTTGGCTTTAGAGCTTATTAAACAGCTTATTTGGCCCCTGAAAACACCCATTGAAGCCCTCCTGTCCACTGTTTTTAGCAGCAAATCAATAGTTTTTTTAGCTTTTAGGTGTTTAGCCATTGCGTATTAGGAGTACCTTAGTTTCTTATTAGATGATTTAGGATAATGGTATTTAATTTCTAGCTTGTTTGTAGCTTTTGATAGCTCATTGTCCCTTAGAGTCGTCTTTAA
This sequence comes from Chrysanthemum lavandulifolium, assembly GCA_022545495.1. NCBI lineage: Eukaryota > Viridiplantae > Streptophyta > Magnoliopsida > Asterales > Asteraceae > Chrysanthemum > Chrysanthemum lavandulifolium. The sequence goes on from CM040240.1 coordinate 195,211,291, forward strand.
CCATTGTCCCAAACGACCTTTGTTTTTTTTACTGCTGATTCCACGGGTCCCCGACTACTTCTTTGTTTTAGGATGCTACTACTTCCGGTGTACTTGTTTTAGCTTATTAAGGCTTTCGTGTGCTTGTTGGATAGTTTATTCTTAAGCTAAAATTTTTCCTTTAAGATTTTTTTTTGGGATCTACCTTGTCAACATATATCGACGATAGTTCAAGTTAAATTTTCTTTTTAAAGTCATTGTTGTTGCACCTTAATGTAGCCAATTGTTAGTTTAGTAAGGTTCGGTTTGTCACATTTTGGCCCTCGTATGATTTGCAAAAAGTGAAGAAAGAAAAGAATAAATAAGTGAAACAAAAACAAGAGGATGGGATTCGGACACGACCTTACATCCTGCGAGAACCACAAAACCACACCAAATCCAACTGCTCCTTGTGTCTTTTTGGTTTATTTACGTGCACATTTAATACTTTATCATTAGTTAGAGACTTGGTATTTTAAACTTTTCCTATTACTTGTTTTTTTTTATTGCTTATTTCTAAAAGCACTAGTATAGTTTTATTTTCTTCAAATCATTAGTGTTTAAAGTAATTTTGTAAATTTTGTAGAATTTTCTAAGAAGGTTTAGTATTTTAATTAATTAATTAGTTTAAAATAGTTTTTAATTAAGTAGTAAATTAAATAAAATTCGAAAAATACAAGCTTTTCTAAAATTATTTGTGGTCATGTAGAATGTAGGAAAATTAGATTTGTACCCGTAGACTTAAATTGCATATTTTCATATGCGTTTTAAATATAGAATTAAAATGACTTCAAAGTCTTGATTAGATTTAATTTCCTTAGTGTAATCAATCATAACCCTTTCTGTTCAATATCACCCGATCACAGTTCGTTGTATTACGGTTTACACACCTCGTTGGGACTTAACGACCGGGAAACACTAGAATCCTCTGGACTTAATTGCATTGCGTTCAAAATTGTTTGACTTTTATGGTTGACCATTCACAAGTGGTTGACTAATAAAAGATAGACCGTTCGAGACGGATCGACTTCTTGACTTTGGCTTATTCACCTACCACCTTGTATTGCTAGTACAACGGTGTAGGATCCTTATTGGCAATCTCTTCTCGAAGTCTACAAGCATTGCATGTAACTCATTCATTTGTCTTCCCGTGCAATGCATGTTAAAATTTGGACAAAATCACCAAATCGTTCTGATTAAGGGAGTGATTGATGAGGCCGACACATACATCATTCGGTAACCACGGTGAGCTTCTCAATTGGTCCAAGTGATGTTTCATCTCAGGGCGTGGTGGGAGCAGTTTGCCAACCTCACCTTGCGACTATGAACCTTTTCAATCAATTCATACGATTCGGTGCGGTGGCTTCTCAAACATCGTTTGAGTTCATCTAGCATGCTCATAGGCGGATAGTGCTCAAATTGTTTTGCAATTGAGCGGACATCCCCAAAGCATTAGACACGCCACATCATTGTGCTTCTCATATTCAACACGATATGCCTCTTGTTCAAGAGCGATGGCCGTGTCGAGAGGAACATCGAGCGAAGGTGTAGTCAAAATATCAAGTCTTTTGGCAACACGAAGGATGATCCTAAGTGCATGATTCCAATCATTGAAATTAGGGCGAACGACTTGTCTCTTCCAATCATATCTTTGAAAGCGAGAACTCATTAAGCTCATAGTGTTTCGGGTTGATGAGCCATCTACGAAAAAGTTCAAAAACCATAATTAGTATTTTGATAATTTTCCTTTTCAATAAACAATTAAATACCCAAGGTTCATATTCATATAACCAATTAATTATTATTGAAAACTAGGATCCAAATTGTCATAATCTCATCACGTTAGTTGATGCGCTAGTAATGAACCTTATACAATGCTCAATTGCCAATTTCAATTGCAATTTCTAGATTTATGGGATTTACATATAGCGATTTCAATTGCCATGTAAACATGTTTTATCCCATCTTATGCCTTGAGTTGCCGGTTCTCACGCTAACTCAATTAAGTTGTCCAACTTAAGCGCAAAATCGTCCATGCCCGTTCTCACGACACGTGGACATTTTACCCTTTGATTCTGATCTAAGTCACGTTCTCACGCAAATAAAGGTAATCTTAGGTGTTTCCGTTTGGTTGGATGGCATATAACTTAAATTAAAGGGTAATAATTTTGATGTCAAATCAAATATGTATGAAGATGTCATGCATTCATCTTAGTAGCATAGGTTTTATTAAAACATTTATATCCTTGTTTTAATGTTTAAGCTTTTCATCATCAAACTTTAATTGAGGTATTGGATAACCAATTAAAGAATCACCTTAATTACCACTATATCCTACTCTTGCATGAGTCATAAGACCCAAGTTATTCGGATAATTACCACAAAAGTGGCGTAGAAATTAAAGTAATTCACCCTTAAGATTTTATGCACACATATAGGAATACTTGGTAGCTCCATTAAGACGCACAAAGTTTGTCAATAATGGGTGAGCCGTTCTAGCTACTTTGTGCATAAAAATCAATCAATTAAATGATTACGATTACTATGCTTAAAAAAATTACATGTTTCACCATTGTTTAGGTCAGTTTATTTTTCTTGTAAAAATACCCTTGTTACACATAACAAACAAGCAAGTATTTAAAAATAAACATATAAACAATGAATGCATAACATAAAAAATAAGTCATGCATATCAAATAGCCACATGCAAACCTTTTGATAAATTCTATTAATAATCAATTCTAGATATGTCAATATGCATATGTTTAATTAAGACTTTCACCCGTTTGACATAATGTACAAGGTGAGCCACATGCATCGATTCATCGATTGCGTAAGTCAAAATTAAACACATACCACATAGCACATAATTGATTAAATAATATGATTGAGGTCTTCCTAATTTTAGATCTATCATAATTTTAGTGTATATCACTTAACCAAGTAAAACATACAATAAGCGGATCCATGATAAAACATGCATGTAATTATCATGGACATAAATTACATTAACAATTAATGCAATAAAAGCGAGTTCACAATACACATAAAATTGCATGCATCCTAGGATTTCTAATCCAATTAAAACTTAAGTTTACAAAACCCTAATTAGGGCACCAAAAACGCCCCTTAAAAATTAGGGTTTAGGTTTTGCAAACCCTAGATCTCGCATACAAATAATAACACAATCATGTTTATTTTATTTATGTGTTTGATAATTAATTACTTGTTATACAAGGCTCGTGATGCCACCGTTGAGTTTAAGATACATGAATAACAATAAAACATGTAGACACCACAGAGTACACATCGGAAGACTTAAGATCATAACAAATAAATAATTAAGCGAATTAAAAGCGTAACATACCTCTTGCGAATATCGGATCTCTTGAACAAAAGCGAAGAAGTGGTTTAAAGAGTTGTCCCTCACCGTTTACAACTCAAACCAATTAGGTGTAAGAATAGTGTCTTACTACCACGGTTTTGTACACGAATTAACCAACGAATCAAGCGATTGCTAGATCTAACACAAGTCCTTGTTTTATGAAAAACAAAACCAAAACTCCCTAAGGAGGGTTCGGCCGAATAGGAGCAAGAGAGGAAGAGGAGAGATCTAGGGTTAATTCAATGCACAAAGTAATGAAAAACCCTAAACCCTAGCCTCTGTATATATAGTGGATACAAATCTTTGGGAACAAGTTAGGGTTTGGGTTGTGAATACCCCATATGGCCGGCCACCATAAGCCCCAAAAGGGTTTCCCAAATCTTTTCCATTTTAAGATTTTTCACTATAAGTCCTTCTCTTTACAGTTAACGGTCGTTAGTCCTTTTCCGTTAAATACTTAACGATCGTTAGATGGACTTTATGTGCAATAATTAATCGTAAACATTAACATTAATTATTTAACTTTAATTCTCATTCGCTAATGTGTGCAATCCATGGTCACGAGTTCGAATCCGGACATTTACGTGTTTATAAATATATACATTTCCAACGGGGTTATAGTACGAGAAAAGTTATTAAAGTTTTCCAAAATGTGTCCTAAGTTATTATAATTTCATTTTGTTCACTTAGGTTCTTGAACTTTGGGAGCATACACTTGATAAATTCGGTGTTAGTCAGAGTAACTTTGAGCGTATATTTTTGATAAGTTCAATAACACGAGTGAGCAGTTGTCAAAGTTTAGTAACTTTGAATGTATAATTTTATAAGTTCGGTAACCTAAGTGAACAAAGTTTCAAAGTCCATAACATGGATGAACAAAATGAAACTATAGTAACTTAGGACAAATTTTTAAAAAACTTAGTAACTTTTCTGTACTATAACCCTTACTTTGAATTGTTAAATGGCATATGACAACAATCTTGTACAATAAATGGTAAAATAACATAACCGAAAAGGGAATCAATCCAAATAGGTTAGAGTCGAAACTTAATTAAAATACACATTCGGATTGTTAACATTTTTTGTCATGTAACAAGTTATTGATCCACTTAGAGTAAGCGGCATGGTAACTAACAAGTTGAGTTATACCTTAATTCAATCGCGTTAAGGGCAAATTACCTCACCGTGCTCTTGAGTTAAGGGGTTGCATTAAAGTGCAAGTTATGGTGGTAATGCGAGTTATGGCTTGACTTGGGCGAGTTAAGGTGCAAGTTACCACACCGTGTGTTGAGTTATAAGCTTAACTTGAAATTTTTTCTTGAGTTATGATAAAGTGGGGCTCAAAATGTTGAGTTATAAGATAAATAATTTTTTTAGTTAAGGTTAAAATGTTAAAGATAATGTGACACTAACGTGAAACAAAATTAAACCTTAACTCGAGTTATCATATCGCATGCTCTAAATGATCTTATGTTCCAATTATTGTATAAAATGAATTTTATTATGATAATATCCACATAGCTAAAAAGTGAGAATAGCAAGGTGTTTATAAGGTCAAGTATTCACTTTGTGTGTTCTTGTCGTCCATACAAAAATTTGTATTGATAAACTTCACTCATTGTTTTTTACATTTGTTTGTTGTGATTCTCTTCACCAAATTTCTTTTTTATCTTTTAACTTACTTTTAATTGCTCATATTTGATATATCTTCTCTATTACTATATGTTTTATTAATATTAAATATAATTGTTTAATTAAGTTCAAAACACCATCTAAAATTACTACCAACATGTGTGTATATTTATTCTTGTTAAAGCAAATGATTACCCCTCGTTGTATGACTTTGGAAAATAATTAAAATCTCGCTGGGTTGGTTCTCGTAGGGGATTCTAGCATTTTATGTAATTATATAGTGCGAAGGAGTTCACAATGTAATTGATCTAATTTTCTTCTTTTTTGAACCTTTCATGTAGCTTTGGACACTTTGCAAACACTTGAATATTTTGTTCATATTCAAGCAACTCGGCTGCTTCGTTAGCAAAACACTTGTTTTCAAGATGAAGTGTCCATGATTGCATCGATTAATTAATACCCCTTTCACTAGAAACATATATATCTTTGAATCTATACCAAGTCATATGTATGTCGTATTTATATATGCATATACATTGATAAGTATTTGTGGCAAGAATTACCGAAGCCAAGGTTTCTTGGTCCTTGGTGGTTGAAGCTTCTAAAGACTTCGGACGACCATGAGAAGAGGTGGAAGCTTCTATCTATTTAGACTCTCGAAGATGTTGTGAGTAGCTATGAAGCTCGGCTCGTCTGTTATTCCCTTCAATCTTCTTTGGTAGTGATGAAAGTGATGAGGTGGTGCTTAATATTGTCTTTGTGCCTTGTTAATCTTCGTTTTCTTGGTTTCTCGTCATAAACTGCCACTAAGACAACCATTTCTTTGCATCATGCTATCTACAATCTCAATCAACCATTACATAGAGGGATATTGAATATATATATAGATAGAAAATGTTTCCTTAAAAGAACCTAAAGTGTGAATCTTTCAATACCAAATGTGAGAAATATGTATAAGGGGAAGGCGAAGAGGAAAATGGACTCGAATCAATCGAATACATATTCGGACGATTTCAATTTTTGGGTCTTAACAAATTCTTACGAACTATAACCTTTTCTTTTCTAATGTAACAAACTATTGAATATTGATTGAACCCTTTGTGATCCCATGCATGTTGTGGTTATATTGTATAACATGATTGGATAAGTTTCTTTAATAGCTTGTCCCACATAGGTAAAAAGTAAAAGATATGGAATGTTAATAAGTTCGATTATAAATCATAAGTTAATCTTGAAATGAACTATTTCAACATTAGGTTTCTTGTAATAGTTTTCGTTCAAGTTTTTAGTATTTAATGAAAATATCATCTCTTTTATGTTTTATTTTTATTTAAGTAAATACAAAAGACCATCAGTTGGTTAGTAATGTTGGCATGTTTTTAGTGTGGCCTGGTAATATCTATGTTATTTAGTGTGTCTTTCATAGTAAATAGAGTGTTTGGGATAGTATGGTACTCGGGGTTATGTTTGGTTTGGTTTGGTTCGTGTCTCCTTGTTTCGGTGGTTGTATTTTATTTCGGGCATCCTTTTTTACTCATCTTGTTGAGAGGAGGGTCTTGTAGTTTGCATTTTGTTTGGTTGGGTTAATAAATGATTTCCTTTAAAAAAATATTAAAAATTAAAAAAAAAATTACAATAGATCATTTAAAATTTCTACCAACAAGTTTGTAATTCTTCTTGTAAAGCAAATGATTACCACGTTGTATGACTTTGGGATAAGCTGAAGTCTCGGTCTTGGTTCTCGTAAACATAAGCTATTTTCCTACACATTTTTTTACAAGCATTAATCTTTTTAAAAGGTATATATAAAGAACAACATCATCATCTAAACCAACTCTAAATCATTCTTCTTCAATATTACCATACATTTCTCAAGTAGGAAGTCACATTACAAGCATTTAATTTAGGTTACATGGTGCGAAGATGTTTTCAACCTAGGAGCTCTTATTCGCCTCGAAAACGATCAAGTAAATTATCTACTTGTGATCTTATGTTTTAAATTGGTAGAGATGCCCCACATCGATCCGTAGATTGTAAGAATGTGAATTATTCAATACCTAATGTGAGAAATGTGGATATGGGGAAGGAGAAGAGGAGAGGCGGAGGGATGTCCGATGTCGGATGTGGTGATGTGATTAGGTTGATATGGAGATTGGGAAGATGAGAATGGATACGAAGATGACTAGATGAGACGTAATCAGTTGATAGTCGAGTGTGAGAGTAAGATTATTGGGGTGTTTGTGAAATGTGTAGTTGAGGCGATAAAAGCATGGAATCGAATATGGATCGTTTGTAGGTTTGCAATTTGATCTGTTTAATGAGGTTTGTTTAGATTTTAGTTCAAGCTTGTGTGATTAGTTTTGAAGTTGTTAGTTGTATAAATCTATGAAAAAACAATATGTGTATTCGTGTTTTTAGTAGTGTCATACTTTGAATTGTTAAATGACATATGACAACGATATATCTTGTACAATATGGTAAAACAACATAACCGAAAAGGAATCCATCCAAATAGGTTAGAGTCGAAACTTAATTAAAATATATATTGGATTGTTACCATTTTGTCATGTAACAAGTTATTGATCCACTTGTGATCTTATGTTCGATTATTATGCAACATGATTTTTGTTTTGATAACTTATCCCACATCGGTAAAAAGTGAGAATAACAAGGTGTTTATAAGCTCAAGTACTATGAGATAGTTAGTTTTGGTAGTGTTGCCATTTACAAACATTTGTATTGATATTTGTAGTGACAACATCATCTAAAACTTTTTATATTTGTTTGTTGTGATTCTCTTCACCATTTTATTTTATTTTTAATCATTTAACTTACTTTTAATTGCTCCATATTCTATATATCTACCAACATGTGTATATTTCTTCTTGTAAGGCAAATGATCATTACCCTCCAACTTAATGTGGGGTTCACAATCAACCGTTGATCTACTTGTAATCTCATGTTCCACATTAGTAGATTGTAAAAATAATGAGATAGCTAAACTGTTATTAGTTATTACTAATGATATAACAAGTATAGTTAAAGCCCATTAGTCATGGGTGCCAAAGTGCCACTGCCAATGCTTTACTAATATACTGTTTTTCTTGAAGTGCATTCCATTTGCTTGATTATAAAAGTTCTATATGTATTTCCATATTATGAAAGTATGAAATGAGAAACTGCATTGAAAATCTGCTTAAAGTTTGCAAATGAAAATTTTATTCTCTGTAACAAATAGTAGTAAACCTCTTTACTTGAGGAACAGCACCAGAAACATCGATATGCCAAAAAAATACAGTGATAGCTAGTTTAATTTGTCAAAGTTTTCAAGAAGTTGGAGTTTTAATATGCAATTTCAAAAGAGTAAGAAGGTAATGATGATTTGTTAAATATCATAAATAGTACAAGAATAACAAATTACATTGGTAAAAATGTCTCACATCGGTAGATTGTAAGAATGTGAATCATTCAATCTTGAATGTGATAAATGTGGATAATGGGAAGGAGAAGAGGAGAGCGAAGGATGTCGGATGTGGTGGCGTTGATTAGGTTGTTTAGTAGACAAGTTTATGAAGATGGAGAATGGAGATTGATATTGAGGCGGTTGTGAAAGCTTTAGTTGAGGCGATAAAAGCATGGATTTAATATGTATTATTTGTAGGTTGTAATGTGATTATGATTATGAGGTTTGGATTACGGTTTATGGATACACGTTTAGATTTGAAATTGCTAGATGTATAAAGCTATGAAAGAGAGTTTGAGGTCCTTGTGTCTTTAGTAGTGTTATCGACATGGTTAATTTGAGTTGTTATGTTATATGGAGCATGACACCGGTTGTGATCTTGGTTAATTTTATACGAAGAATTGGTGAATATGGAATGGATCCAAACAGGTAGTGGTCCGAAGTGGACATTGCATCAAAATTGAATACATATTCGGATTGTTGGGTAAAAAATCCTTAGCAACTATAACCTTTTTTTGCAACATGAATGGGTACATTTATCTCAATAACTTATCCCACAAAGGTAAGAATAAGGAGATGGTTATAACTTAAAATATTATGGTGCAATTTAAAATATTATGGTGCATTTAATCAGGCGATTATGGCCATGACAACTTTGTTTGTGGTGTCCATTTTACTTGATTTTTTTATGTTAAATTTTGTCATTATTTAGGTACCAAGGAACTCCATCTAAAATTCTTTGCAAAAATAAATAGGGAAAATGCCCAAAGTAAACCGATCGTCCTATGGTGATCACTTTTAACCCGTTTATTTGGGTTAGCGAAACTAGACCCATGACGATCGCATAATTGGGCAACTCAACCGGGTAAGTGACAAGTGTCTCGTATGATGATTAAGAAATGAGTAGTCATAAGGCAACCGGTCTACTTTGATATAATAATAGGGCATTAAAACTCCATAGCGTTACCAAATATTGTATATCTTTTCTATTATGTTTTCTATTATTTAGGTACCAAAGAACTCCATCTAAAATTGCTGCCAAAAATAAATAGAGGAAAATTACCAAAGTAGACCAGTCATCTTATGACCGATCGCTTTCTAACCCGTTTTTTGGGTGAGCCGAAATTAGACCACAGGCGACTGCATAATTGAGCAACTCAACCAGGTTAGTGACAAGTGTCCCCGTATGATGATTAAGAAGTGAGTTGTAACACCCCGACCCGACAAGGGTAAAGATATCACAATACGGTTTCATATCAGAACCTTAACTAATGTACAATAGCGGAAGCCTTTACAAAAACTTATAAAAGATAATATAAATGACTTAAAATTCAAAATAAATCTAAGATCTCTATGGTCAAGTCTTGCTCTCACTCTACTCTCAAGCCGGATCGGCTATCCATAAGCTCATCTTGAATGCTAAATACACGCCGCATGAAAAGAAAAGTGCGGTGAGCTTACAAAGCCGATGAGCAGATATAACGAAACAAAAACTAAAACAAAATAAATATACAAATCTGAAATCAAAATGAAATAATGACGAAGGATCTTTTAGGATTACGGAAGCACAAATATACATAAATCAAACAATCACATAACAGTTTAGACATCACATATCACATTAATGACACAAACACAAACACATCAGAACAACCAAACGCACAACATATCAAATAACAGATTACGTATAAGCCAAACGGAAAGTCTAAAAACTAACGGAAACAGTTCTAGAAATTAAACATGGCATTCATACAAATCAATGAAGAAACATTTAAAGCACTTAATTCAGTATTATAGCAGCGGAAACAACAGACAATATAGCTAAACCAGTTCTCATATCAAATCCTAACCTTAGCAGAGTTTTTAACATGGCAGGTCACATATGAAGACAGATAATTAAACCTTCAAAACACTCAATTATATACTAGCACATTCATCTCGCAATTCAACGCATTCACGTAATGATAACAAATCATAATATCGGATATCGAATCATGTTTTAAACATATTAATTCTATCCTAGCATGGCAACTCATAATCACTTAAACAAATCGTCGGAAGCACATTCAATAACATATCATATCGAAATATCTTTCCTCTTCAAAAGTAACCTCATAAAATAATTATGGAGTAGCTAGCTCCCGATTTTGTGAAGGCGCCATTACACGACATCATTCACCGGATAACATATCGGATAACGGATCGGATCTAGGATGCATCCATCGCCCTTCCTACATATTCACAAATATGCTTCACCATCGAGGCGTGGCGAAACATCACTCTATCGCCTAGAGTCATATCGAGGTGCATCAACGATCGGACATGGAACCCCCATGACTAGTTAAATATTTGGTTATTATCAACCAACTTAAGTCAAACAGATTTTCAGATATGGCACATATCATAGTCACACACAAGGTCACAGAATCATATCAGATAGTTCATATCATAAGGTTCATACTCAGATAGTCAGAAGTCAGAAGTTCATATCACAGTGGCATATCATATATTCATAAACAGAAGTTCATAATCAACCATAGCAAAGTTCAACAATTGCGCATATCAAAATCTTCCTAACATAAGTTCACATCATATATTGCATAGTTCACTAGAATATAAGTTCAGATAAGTAACAGATCAAACATTCGGAAAACGGGTTCATAGCAATGGCATTGGGAATCCTCATAAACATAAGAGTACTGACAAAGAAGGAAAACATGAGGGACCTTTACTGAAAAGGTCAGAGTATATGTACGATAACATAAGTGTCTTAAAGTAAGACAGAATATCCGTACCTTAAAGCAAATGAGAGAAAAGCAACGAATGAACGAATACGAAGATGTAACGTCGCGTCTCCTCCAACGAATCTACACGGATTATGATTTATTTAATACTTATTAGTATAACGGATTAATCTCATTAATACTTTTAGGGTTGTCAGATTATTCCCATTTTTAGTGACGGACGGAATTACAACGTTTTAGAGTATTAATCATTAATTAGCCAAACTTATGGGTTACAAATGACAAACGGTAAACTTAAGGGTTTAATATGATAAATATCTTATTTGAGGGCTTATATGATCATTATTCATAGTATAGGGTTTACAAATGTCAATAGCAGTTTTAGGACTCTCTTTCAATATAGTTTACATAATCTTTTATAACGTACATGATTAACCAAAACTCACACGTAACATTGTTCGAATGCAAACCCTTAATGAGACCATTGCGTATTCTAATTTAATTCATTATAACTCACGCATGTTTACGACACACTTAGTACTAGCTCATTTACTCTAAATCAATGGTTATTAATAACTCCAAGACTTACCCCTTCTCACATGAAATAACGAACTTGCAAACTTAGCTTTTAACCCTAATCACTTTCTATTTAAGTTCTAGGGTTTCCATACTTTTAATATTACTTAATACGCATTTAATCACATGTTACTTCTTTTAATGATTTCACTTTGACCTAAAGCGTATGAAAACTCAAACGAAATTAACTTAACTCATGCATGTCCTTCGTAATTTATTTGCACATATAGGCCCATAATTACTCAGAATTACATATTACACCCTTAACATCTTTAAGTATATGACCTAACCTTATATTATCAGATTTTACACTTTTAGCCCAAAGGTTTTAGAATTTACAAAACATACCCCTTTAAGTTAAATACAATTCGAATGGCCCTCTAAATATCCAAAATTACACGTTTAACCCCCATACTTATTTTTATACGTTTTGTACCTTTATTTTACTGTTCACAAAAATAACCTTTAAGTTTCATAATTTACAAAACCAACCCAAAGCTTTTATGTAAAACCGAATAATACATAGTTCAAGTACAAGCCCTAAACCTAGATTAAACCAATCATTAGCTCCTCATTATTACTTCATTTATTACCCTTAATGATAACAAGAAAACCCTAGTTCATGCAAACCCTAATCGTCCCTTTATAATTCTTTTTTTTTTATATACGATTGAACAAATAAAACCCCAAACAAATCACACAAGCTTCGAATCCATGGATATGTATTTTATACAGGTCGTACATCATATAAGAGTCCTTAGAAAATTAATATCATGGTCCCAAAATTATCATATGCTCATTCGTTATTTTATTTGTTTTTTAGGTTTTAACTCCAAATAATTCCATCGACTTATTTAACATGCATGGCTAATTTTACGTGTTTCATATGACTTATAGGACTGAAAAAATATTAGGAACATAACCTTGATGAGCTTTGGTCGTTAGAACAAAAGAAACCAAAAACTTCAATCGTGAAACCCTAAATTGACCCAAAACTAATCACGATCAAACCAGCTGCTTAGGACCTCGAACACGATTTTTCTCACCTTCTTTACCTTAAATCTCGTCCAAGAAAAATGGCCTTAAGCTCTGGAAACTGGAAGTCGAATTATGGAAGGTTTTGGGAAATCGGTTTGGGTTTAATCGGCAATTAGGGATTTAGATAAACCGTATAATGAATTTATATAGGATTTATAATTTTCTTGTGGGCTTTATAATGTATTGGACTTAAAATAAATGGACTCTTAATTCTGTAAATTTATATTGGGCTTTTATTAATTAAATTCTTTTATAAAACAAATTAAATATATTGGCTAATTATAAAAATACAAAACTAATTTTTATAAAGTTATAAACTATAAAAATTACCTTTACAAAGTGTTTAATATTTATTTAGATCATGTGTGATATTTCTTAAAAATTTTCTGAATTTACATAGCTTATTTGGTATTCTTTAAATTAGTTATTCATACTTTTTGATTTTGAGGGTATTTTGGTCTTTTTTTGAATTTTAGAAATTCAGGTATTACAATTCTTCCCCTCTAAAAGAAAATTTAGTCCTCGAAATTGGACAAGGCGAACAGAATGCAAAAGCGAATCGGTTTGGGACTTACAGGAATATAACGAACGTTAATCTTATCTCGGAACAAATGGATTTCTTATCAGAATATTCAATCTCAAACTTATTCAAAAATCAAATCAATATTCAAATACTTATAATAGATAATTATATACTTATCAAGTAATGACGGAGAACAGATGAGACGCAGAAAACCAAACGACAATTTTTAACTTATTCAGATATCTAAAGATGAGGACATCATATGCATAGACGAAATAAATCCTATCGGCCTCAATAGTAGCGAAATATGTGGAGACATATAAGGTTAAGGTGGTCATAGCAATCTATAGGTTCATACAGATCATAACAACTTGGATTCCAAGCGTACAAAACTTATCATCGTAACAAATATCGACGAAAATCTCACAAATAGGTGCAATTTCAAGCGAACATGAGAAGCACGGATATGAGATACAAGTCAAAGTCCATACACATCAATCACAGGCATTTCCCAGGACGTCGTATACCTTCAATAAGTTGATTATATGATCTCGGTATTATTCGTTGATCGGGCGTCATAATACTTGCATCACATAACAAGTTCTTATTGTCATTATATTCGGTCTCGGGTCATGACAAAACACATAACTAATATCATAACAAAACATACCACATACGGATAACATACATATAGCAAGTAACATATAATAACAAACGGATCCATATGGTATACCATCATGATGGCCATACTTCATCCAAGCGGTATTTAAACAACAACACTAAGAGAATAAATAGCAGACGAAACTTATGAGGACTAACGGAAACTTAACGAATCTAGCAGAAAAAAACAACAGACAGGAACTATACTTTCAAAATTTTGTTTTATTTCCATTAATCAAACAAAATTTGCAGAATCGTCTAAAGATGAACTTCCAAAACAAAACTTAATAATCCCAGATTCAAACGTCAAAATGAAAACAAAAGAACCTAACTCAAAATCAAATGTCAGAAAATTCTCATAAGGAGGACAACAAATCAGAAGCGAAATTCCTATTCTTGTGTCGGATTGAACCTACTAGTAGCCGTAGACTCCAAATCCGAATCTACCTCGTATTCTTCCTCGGGTTCCTCTTCCTCCTCGCTTATCCATCCGTTCCTGTTTCCTTCACGCTGTGGTAGTACGCGACTAGCAAAGCCACCTTTCCGCTTCCTCTCTTCCTCCTCCGGGACACGATCCACAAAAGCATACTGATCGCGACTCTCGGCCGTCCTACTCCTTCATCCTCAACGAACTTGGGACACCTATCGGGATATCTAGTAGTGAAACCTTGGTTGTCAACAACCTTAGTTTCATACTTCTCCACTACCTCTCCGTCAATGGTCTTCAAGGTCGACTTCTCCTCGATGGTGCATGGCCGCATATAGCGGAACTCTTATCCTCTTATTAGTCCGCTTCACTTTACCATACCCCTTGCGACCACTTAGCAATGACAACGCCCACTTCATCTTCTCCTTATGTTGCCTAGCGGTCCTCGATTACTCTATCGGATGAATCGATGACGGGGAATAACCATCTAAAAGAAATACCAACTATCAAAGAAAACTTAAATCGATAGAGTGCACGCAGAAAGTGCAGAAAGGAAAATCCTAAATCTACCCACTTCTCACGGTCATAGCCTAAGCTCTAAGGGTCCTAAAACCTAGAGCTCGATACCATAAATTGTAACACCCGACCGACAAGGGTAAAGATATCTGTCTGGTTTCATATCGAACCTTAACTAATGTACAATAAGCGGAAGCCTTTACAAAACTTATAAAAGATAATATAAATGACTTAAAATTCAAAATAAATCTAAGATCTCTATGGTCAAGTCTTGCTCTCACTCTACTCTCAAGCCCGGATCGGCTATCCCATAAGCTCATCTTGAATGCTAAATACCGCATGAAAAGAAAAGTGCGGTGAGCTTACAAAGCCAGTGAGCAGATATAACGAAACAAAACTAAAACAAAATAAATATACAAATCTGAAATCAAAATGAAATAATGACGAAGGATCTTTTAGGATTCTGCGGAAGCACAAATATACATAAATCCAAACAATCACATAACAGTTTAGACATCACATATCACATTAATGACACAAACACAAACACATCGAACAACCAAACGCACAACATATCAAATAGCAGTTACGTATAAGCGAAACGGAAAGTCTAAAACTAACGAAGCAGTTCTAGAAATTAAACATGGCATTCATACAAATCAATGAAGAAACATTTAAAGCACTTAATTGAAGATTATAGCGGTGAAACAACGAAAAATATAGCTAAACCGGTTCTCATATCAAATCCTAACCTTAGCGAGTTTTTAACATGGCGGTCACATATGCACGAGATAATTAAACCTTCAAAACACTCAATTATATACTAGCACATTCATCTCGCAATTCAACGCATTCACGTAATGATAACAAATCATAATATCGGATATCTGAATCATGTTTTAAACATATTAATTCTATCCTAGCATGGCAACTCATAATCACTTAAACAAATCGTCGGAAGCACATTCAATAACATATCATATCGAAATATCTTTCTCTTCAAAAGTAACCTCGAGAAAATAATTATGGAGTAGCTAGCTCCAGTTTTGTAAAGACAGCGTATTGCACGACATCATTCACGGATAACATATCGGATAACGGATCGGATCTAGGATGCATCCATCGCCCTTCCTACATATTCACAAATATGCTTCACCATCGAGCGTGGCGAACATCACTCTCGCCCTAGAGTCATATCGAGTGCATCATCGATACGGACATGGAACCCCATGACTAGTTAAATATTTGGTTATTATCAACCAACTTAAGTCAAGCAGTTTTCGGATATGGCACATATCATAGTCACACAAGGTCGCAGAATCATATCGGATAGTTCATATCATAAGGTTCATACTCGGATAGTCGAAGTCGAAGTTCATATCACAATGGCATATCATATATTCATAAGCGAGTTCATAATCAACCATAGCAAAGTTCAACAATTGCATATCAAAATCTTCTAACATAAGTTCACATCGGATATTGCATAGTTCACTAGAATATAAGTTCAGATAAGTAACAGATCAAACATTCGGAAAACGGGTTCATAGCAATGGCATTGGGAATCCTCATAAACATAAGAGTACTGACAAAGAAGGAAAACATGAGGGACCTTTACTGAAAAGGTCAGAGTATATGTACGATAACATAAGTGTCTTAAAGTAAGACAGAATATCCGTACCTTAAAGCAAATGAGAGAAAAGCAACGAATGAACGAATACGAAGATGTAACGTCGCGTCTCCTCCAACGAATCTACACGGATTATGATTTATTTAATACTTATTAGTATAACGGATTAATCTCATTAATACTTTTAGGGTTGTCAGATTATTCCCATTTTTAGTGACGGACGGAATGACAAACGGTAAACTTAAGGGTTTAATATGATAAATATCTTATTTGAGGGCTTATATGATCATTATTCATAGTATAGGGTTTACAAATGTCAATAACGGATTTTAGGACTCTCTTTCAAAATAGTTTACATAATCTTTTATAACGTACATGATTAACCAAAACTCACACGTAACATTGTTCGAATGCAAACCCTTAATGAGACCATTAGTATTCTAATTTAATTCATTATAACTCACGCATGTTTACGACACACTTAGTACTAGCTCATTTACTCTAAATCAATGGTTATTAATAACTCCAAGACTTACCCTTCTCACATGAAATAACGAACTTGCAAACTTAGCTTTTAACCTAATCACTTTCTATTTAAGTTCTAGGGTTTCCATACTTTAATATTACTTAATCGCATTTAATCACATGTTACTTCTTTTAATGATTTCCACTTTGACCTAAAGCGTATGAAAACTCAAGCGAAATTAACTTAACTCATGCATGTCCTTACGTAATTTATTTGCACATATCGACCCATAATTACTCGAATTACATATTACACCTTAACATCTTTAAGTATATGACCTAACCTTATATTATCAGTTTTACACTTTTAGCCCAAAGGTTTTAGAATTTACAAAACATACCCCTTTAAGTTAAATACAATTGAATGGCCTCTAAATATCCAAAATTACGCGTTAACCCCATACTTATTTTATCGTTTTGTACCTTTATTTTATTGTTCACAAAATAACCTTTAAGTTTCATAATTTACAAAACCAACCCAAAGCTTTTATGTAAAACCGAATAATACATAGTTCAAGTACAAGCCCTAAACCTAGATTAAACCAATCATTAGCTCCTCATTATTACTTCATTTATTACCCTTAATGATAACAAGAAAACCCTAGTTCATGCAAACCCTAATCGTCCCTTTATAATTCTTTTTTTTTTATATACGATTGAACAAATAAAACCCCAAACAAATCACACAAGCTTCGAATCCATGGATATGTATTTTATACAGGTCGTACATCATATAAGAGTCCTTAGAAAATTAATATCATGGTCCCAAAAATTATCATATGCTCATTCGTTATTTTATTTGTTTTTTTAGGGTTTTAACTCCAAATAATTCCATACGACTTATTTAACATGCATGGCTAATTTTTACGTGTTTCATATGACTTATAGGACTGAAAACAATATTAGGAACATACCCTTGATGAGCTTTGGTCGTTAGAACAAAAGAAACCAAAAACTTCCAATCGGCGAAACCCTAAATTGACCCAAAACTAATCACGATCAAACCAGCTGCTTAGGACCTCGAACACGATTTTTCTCACCTTCTTTACCTTAAATCTCGTCCAAGAAAAATGGCCTTAAGCTCTGGAAACTGGAAGTCGAATTATGGAAGGTTTTGGGAAGTCGGTTTGGGTTTAATCGGCAATTAGGGATTTAGATAAACCGTATAATGAATTTATATAGGATTTATAATTTTTCTTGTGGGCTTTATAATGTATTGGACTTAAAATAAATGGACTCTTAATTCTGTAAATTTATATTGGGCTTTTATTAATTAAATTCTTTTATAAAACAAATTAAATATATTCGGCTAATTATAAAAATACAAAACTAATTTTTATAAAGTTATAAACTATAAAAATTACCTTTACAAAGTGTTTAATATTTATTTAGATCATGTGTGATATTTCTTAAAAATTTTCTGAATTTACATAGCTTATTTGGTATTCTTTAAATTAGTTATTCATACTTTTTGATTTTGAGGGTATTTTGGTCTTTTTGTGAATTTTAGAAATTCAGGTATTACATGAGTAGTTATAGGGCAACTGGTCTACTTTGATATAATAATAGGGCAAATGGTCTACTTTGGTATAATAATACGGGACACATGGCGACACATGGTAAGGCAGTTATGGTCATGACAAACTTTTGTTTGTGGTGTCCATCTTTACTTATTCCACATAGGTAAAAAGTGAGAATAATAAGGTATTTATAAGCTGAAGTACTATGAGATAGTTAGTTTTGGGACTCTTGTCACTACAAACATTTGTATTGATATTTGTAGTGACAACATTTCTCCAAAACTTTTTTAAATCTTTTAACTTACGTTTAATTACTCCATATTCGATATATCTACCAACATATGTGTATATTTCTTCTCGTAAAGCAGATGATTACCCCTTCCAACTTAATGTAGGGGTTCACAATCAAGTAGTTGATCTACTTGTAATCTCATGTTCCACATTAGTTGATTGTAAAAATAATGAGATAGCTAAACTGTTATTAGTTATTACTAATGATAAATCAAGTATAGTTAAAGCCCATTAGTCATGGGTGCCAAAGTGCCACTGCCAATGCTTTACTAATATAGTGTTTTTCTTGAAGTGCATTTCATTTGCTTGATCATAAAAGTTCTATATGTATTTCCATACAATGAAATGAGAAACTGCAATGAAAATTTGCTTAAAGTTTGCAAATGAAAATTTTATTCTCTGTAACAAATAGTAAACCTCTTTACTTGAGGAACATCACCAGAAACAACGATATGCCAAAAATATAAAGTGATAGCTAGTTTAATTTGTCAAAGTTTTCAAGAAGTTTGAGTTAAAATATGCAATTTCAAAAGAGTAAGAAGGTAATGATGGTTTGTTAAAATCATAAACAGTACAAGAATAACAAATTACATTGGTAAAAATGTCCCACATTGGTAGATTGTAAGAATGTGAGTCAATCAATACTGATGTGATAAATGTGGATAATGGGAAGGAGAAGAGGAGAGGCGGAGGGATGTCGGATGTGGTGACGTTGATTAGGTAGTTTAGTAGAAAACTTTATGAAGATGGAGAAAATAATGATTGATATTGAGGCGTTTGTGAAAGGTGTAGTTGAGGCGATAAAAGCACGAATCTAATATGGATCATTTGAAGGTTGTAATGTAAATTATGATTATGAGGTTTAGATTACGGTTTAAGGATGTGCGTTTAGATTTGAAGTTGCTAGATGTATAAAGCTATGAAAGACAGTTTTAGGTCCTTGTGTTTTTAGTCGTGTTATCGATATGGTTAATTTGAGTTGTTATGTTATATGGAGCATGACACCCCGTTGACGACCTTGGTTAATTTTGTACGAAGAATTGGTGAATATGGAATCGATCGGAACAGGTAGTGGTCCAAAGTGGACGTTGCATCAAACTGTATACGTATTTGGATTGTTGGGTAACAAATCCTTACCAACTATAACCTTTTTTTGCAACATGAATTGGTACATTTATCTCAATAACTTATCCCACATAGTTCAAAGGTAAGAATAAGGAGATGGTTATAACTTAGAATATTATGGTGCAATTTAAAATGGGTAACTATAGTCATGACAAACTTTTGTTTCTTGTGTCCATCTTTACTTGATTTTTTTATGTTAAATTTTGTTATTAAAACTCCATAACATTATCAAATACTGTATATCTTTTCAATTATGTTTGTTTATTATTTAGGTACTAAGGAACTCCATCTACAATTCTTGGCAAAAATAAATAATTACCATTTGAAAGACTTTCGAAATAACTAAAATCTCGATTCGGTTCTACGTGGGTATAACCTTTTCCTACATATTTTGTCAACCATTACTCTTTTTAAAGTTAAATATAAAAACAAAAATAACATCCTCATTAAAATCAACTCCAAATCATTCTTCTTTGATACGAGGCTTTATTCAATCCGTGCGATGCACCAATTATGTCTAATATTTCATAGCTAAATGGTGGTGCTTTGCGATCCTTTTCATTTTCACAGTTGTATCTGTTGATACAAAAGTTGGGCGTTCCTTGTTTGGATTCCGGTTCTCGTACCAATTGAATCTTGATGCTTGAGACCTGCGCACTAAGTAAACAGAAAACACCGTTAGGCTTATCGTGGGATTGTCTCCCACGATTATCCTCCGGCGTGAGAGTAAGTAATCGGTTTTAGGGTTAATAGGAGAGTTAGGGTTTTAGATCGTACCTTTAATGAGGGATGGGTTCCCTTTATATACACACGAAATCCTTGTTGGTTTCGTGTTCCCCAACCTTCAGTATCCGCTTAAGTCGGTTGGTAGCGATTATCTCAAAGTTAGGAGGTATCCGATATCTTATTCCATAAATAACTTTGGACTTGGGCTTTCGTGAGCCCAAACCGTTATTGGATTAGCCCATTCGTAATGGGCTTGTTAGTGGCGTTCATTGGTGGGTTCGTGACCGAATACGGACTATCGTCATCATGTCCCCAAGTCTAGTATGAGCGGTGACTAGCTGCGGATGTTAGACTAAGCTGTAACATTTAAATTCCTCATAGCGTGGCGGAGAAGTATCCGCCTTGAAGAATATACGGTGAATCTAGTCGATGATGAGTGTCTAAATACTCATCATTTTTGTACCAATTAGGCAAAACATCCGAAAACACTCGAAATGCATCAAAATGATAAAAATATCACAAATAAGTGTTTTATGTGTTTTAAATGCAAAAATGTCAAAATCGGTGAAAAGCGTATCAAGTTTGCATAATTGGCGGTTTAGTCCCCCAAGTTTCAAAAGTTGTCAAAAGCAGTCCACTGGTAAAACAAAATAAAGAAAAATGCTATTCAAGGTCCACGAAATATTCTAAGTTGTCAAAATGGTCCTTGAATAAATCTTTTATGAAAAGGTCCTCGACTTTCAAAATGTCAAGTTTGGTCCACGAAAATTTAAAAATGTCAAAAATAGTCCTTGTACTATTGAAGCTTGTCAATTTTGATACCTTGTGTGAACTTTGGAAAATGGCAGAAATGGTCCTTCTAGAATCTGAAATTACAAAATGGTCCTTATCAATAATAACTAAGCCTTGAACCCTTTGCCTATTTTTGCCCCCTGCCAAAACCCTTTGACCCCTCTTTTTGAACCCTTGGTCAAAAGCCAGTCAAACCAAATACTGGTTTCCCTCCCAACTGGGTTTCTTTCTTCCCCACTTGGCCTAGTCTCTGCAACCTCTCACCCATCACCTCAAAACCTCACCTTATCCCTTCCAACCCCTCTCCTCATCATCATACCTAGCCACCCCCCCTAGTTGCAGTCTAATAGCCACAGAGGTCAAATATCCTTTTTCCCGCCAAAATCATCAAATGACCAATATGCTTAAAACTCATCCATTGGCTCAAAGAAGTGGTGGGATTTGATCTAGAGGACACGTGGAAACTTTTTGAGTATAAAAGAAAGAAGAAGAAACAAGGAAAAGGTGGTAGTTAGTTTTTAAAATTTCTTTGTATGTCGTTTTTTATCAAGTTATCTTAATTAGTGTTTTAGAATGTAAACTTAAGCTTTATTGTACTCAAACTAAGATACTTTGTTACTGTAATTCATTTCAAGTCTCAATTCCAGGTTTCATTTATATTTCATGTTTTAAAGTCCACTGTTGAAAAAATTTAATTTCAAACTCTTGCATTCAAGCTGCAAATAGCTTATGGTTCAGTTCCAATAAGTTTAGATAAGTTCCTTATAGCTTTTGATAAGCTTAAAATTAAGTTTCAATCAACTTTGTGAAAGGGTCAACAAAAGTCAACTGCCAGATAAAATGGTTTGATTTGCTGAATTGGAGGTGGATTGGGTTGAATTGTGGCCCAATGGGAGTAATAAGAGAGTTTAGGCTAGTAGGTGCTTATCTGGTTTGCAAGCCATGGTGGCTAGAATCTCATGTAAGCACTTTCTAAACAAGAATATTGCATTATCTGTACATGTGGTGTAGACTGTTTTTCATTTGTTAATTTAATGTTATTAGGTCAGTTAAAGTCAGTTTAAGTAATAACTAGAGCTAGTTTAACAGTTTGTTCAGTTTTCATTTGCAAAACAGTAGTTTTAAGGGGTGTTTGGATCAGCTGCTTAAGCTGTTTTTAAGGATTGTTCAAGAGTTGATTCTTGTTGTTTAATGTTTGTGTAGTCCTAATTGACTCATTTGAGTCAGTTGCTTGTGCCTGCACTTGCTCCAAAGTCAAATTACATCTCCACTGTCTTTAATGCTTAACTGTTGAAATATTTGCAAATCAAAATCTTGTTTTGTGTTTAAATTTCATAGAACTAGATTGCATTAGCTTCATTTCATCATAAACATCATATTCAGTCCTCAAAATTGATCCAAACCTCAAATTAGTCAACCTTCGGTTATTGCTTAAAAGTCAAGTGCATAAAAGTCGGTTTGGCCAAGCTAGGGTGAATTTTCATAGACTCATTTACGAGCCAATCTAAGTGAAATTGTGGGTTCAATAACTTCAATTGGTCTTGTTTCTTATTAGCATTTTTGATTTTTATCAAATTTTAGAAGCCTCGAATGGGCTTGTCAACTGAAACTTATTTGCCTGTGCAGTGACTCGATTAACACTTGAGT
Source organism: Chrysanthemum lavandulifolium (assembly GCA_022545495.1). Taxonomy (NCBI): domain Eukaryota; kingdom Viridiplantae; phylum Streptophyta; class Magnoliopsida; order Asterales; family Asteraceae; genus Chrysanthemum; species Chrysanthemum lavandulifolium. The sequence goes on from CM040240.1 coordinate 195,234,529, forward strand.
GCCTGCAGTCTTCTGTTTCTGCTGACCAGCTCTTGAGGGCTTGTCCGGTCTTATCTTTGGTCTAGCCATAGCCACCCAGGTCTAGCTTAGGATCCGGTTTTGGTTTTCATTTTACCTTATTTTGTGGTGGTGCTTAAGCTGCAAAGTGACCCCTAGAAACTGTTCTTAACACTTGAGCCAAATTCATCAAATCTGTTAATCTTGCATTCCAGTGTTTAAGACTTGTTGTTTTAAGTTGCATTTGAGTAGTTTTATCATTATACAGCTTCTGTGTTGGTTTATAGCTTTTAGTTCCCATTTGCTTATTTCAAGTGCTTATTTCTAAGCACTTGACATAGCAGTTTCAAATTCCTCCACATAAGCACCTATTTTTCCATTTTTCCTAGATTCCTCATAATATTTTAGAGTTTTCCTGAAATTTTGATTTTTCCAGCTTGTTTGCTATTTTCTTGATTTTAATTAGTTTTAAGCATTTTAATTAGCTTTAAATACAATTAATTAAGAAAAGGTTCAAAAAAATAATTTTCATTTTCTTAAGTTAAGATAAATATAAAAGACAAAAAATATTTTTCTAGATTTTTCTTAGTCAAATTTGTATTTTAAGTAATTTAATTAATTTTTAATAGTTTTTAATTCATAGAAAATACAAAATAATCGGAAAAATACAAAAATAGTTTTGAAAATTCTATTTTGATATTTTAGATTTTTCCAAATCATAATTTTATTTTTCTAGCTTTATTTCATATTTTCTTGTATTTTAGGCTATTATTAAATAGTTAAAAATAGTTTTTAATTAATAAATAATTAATTAAATAGTCAAAAAAATAATTTTCTTTTTCTAATAATTTTATTTTATCATTAGGTTTGTAAAAATATCATTTTCATATTTTTAGGGTTAATATTGTGTAAGTTTCACATTTTACATTTGTCGTCGCGTAGTTTTAAATTAAGTTTTATAAAAACATAAAATCAAAAACATCATTTTACAATTAGTGATAGCGTTTATTTAATATTTTTATCTTTTTTAATTTCTTTTAATTTGCATTTAAGCCCTGTGGTTTATGTACTTTTCCTTAGTTATAATAAATCATGACTCTTTCCGTTCGAATCCTGCCGATCACTACGTTTGACTATTCTCGCACATTCGTTGGGACTTAACGACACGGGAAACACTATACTCTCGATCTTCATTGCATTCGTGTTTAAAGCTGTTTTAAGTTTGTTACGATTGACCATTCACAAGTGGCGGGCTTGAGTGATAAAACTTGGCGGTTTCTTGCAGATCATCAAATATCTTCAAGCGAATGCCTCGTAATTGGGAAATAACGCGCCTTTGTCACCTCAACATATCTTATCCACTTATTTAGAGTTAGTGGGATCCACGTGTCGTGCATCGCGTGGATAACGAAATTATATAACCATCTGCCTTCCATTTACTGTGATTATCACAGTAAAAAAAAATTCGCCATTGTTAACAAACCTTCAACTTGCAACCCAGAAAACTCTTATTATTCCAAAGGTAAACGCGCGTGCGCCATTAAATACTATACAATGGTTCGCGTTTTAACTGATTTCACGTCCGACATAACTGAGGACGAACTTCTAGAGTTCGCCTCTGATTATTATATTCCCTCGCGGTGCACCGAAAGTCCGGGTGCGCGGCGTCAGTGCGGACTTCCCGAAGAAAGTAGGGGTATACATGCGTTTTCGAGTTCGCGAATCAGCGAGTGCCCATTTCTTTATTCTTGAGCGGCGTGTTAAACTACTACGTTTGCATATATCCTGCCGCCTGCATAGGTGCGGCTAAAATCCTAACCGAGGTTAATTGCCGCTGCGGCAATTAACCCGACTATCCACTGTTCGCGCGTTTTACCACACAACTTGGTCGGGGCGGGTGGGTATCGTCGCTAAGCGCTTTGGGCGACTTGATGTTATCTTGAAAAAGTAGGCAGCTTAGGAATTGGAGAGACATTTTACGGGTCGATGAAGCGTGCTTCCCATGGCGCTTTGACTTCATCACCGAGGTTCCTTTGCCAAGGATGGCGCCCTCACGGATCGTGCGGTCACGGAGGATGCGGATACAATAAACACCAATCGCATCCCCATCGGTTCCTACCCCGAGGAATTTTGGTGCACATGGGCATTAGCCGCAATTATTTTGGTAGACTGATGAGGTTTCAATCTTCTTAGCGCGGATGGCGGGGTGGGTGCTCGATCCTTTCGCATTCCGTTTTGCTATATTCTTGTGAGCTTTTTCCTTTCTTCTTTGTACTTGTTATGTCTGTTTTGTTGTTTGTTTTTGTTGCGAAATGGACCTATTGAGTCGTACAGCGGCGAAGCGCCAAGTTAATGTGGGCGCACCGTGGCGAGGGGGGAAGAGCCTATTCGAGAGGCTACGGCAGGTACCACAAATGGAAATGGGAGAAGCGGGGCTAGCTCATCTGCATGCCTTTGAGGCGACCCCAGCAAAAGCATGTCGAGCCCTAGGGTGCCTACCTCATTAGTGCAGCCGTCACAAGTAGGAGTGGCGGAGCACATGGAAGAAGAGGATGAGGAGGAGGAGCAAGTGCTGAAGCACAAGAGATCGCTTGGAGGTGATGGCGCGAGCTCATCGAGAAAGAAGCGCCCCATTATCTTGGTTGTGGAATCGTCATCCAGTGACGTTGCGTCGCCTCCCCCTTCGGCTGATACCACTGGTCCACAGTAAGTAATGTCATCAAAGTTTTTTGCGCATCCCCTGTTTATGTGAGAAACAATTACTAATTCCCTTTCTTGTGTGCAGGTTTGAACACTCTGCGGAGTCGCCCCCCAGGGATAGTCCTGTACACTCTGAGTTTTCCGAGCCAAAAACCAAGGCCGAGCCATTGGCGGTGGGGATGCGCCAATGGATCGACTTGTTGAAGAGTTGAATGCTGGTGGCGCGCATCAAGCTTATTGGTGGAAAAGCTAAAGGCCAAGCACTGGAGAGAAGGCGGCGAGGCGCTCAAAGGATCAACAAATTGCGTCGTTGGGCGCGGTTGGCTAGTGCCAAGGTTGAAGCGAGGGCTGAGTTCGTCGCCCAGCTTCTTGAAGAAAAGATGGTATTCTTTGGGTCAAATAAGTCGGGGCGTCTTTGCGTCATCGGGTATAAGGCTTACGTGTCTCTGGCTATTGAAGTATCTTGAGAAGGGCAAGGAAGAGTTGTTCTCAGATTGGAAAATTTTGGTGCCACTGCGAGCGGTTCATTGGAAGCGCAGGGAGATGAAGTTGCGCAAGCTCGGCTGAGTATGATGAGGAGTTATATCCCAACTCCTGTCTACTATCGGCGAGCGCAGGTGGCTCATCGGCCATAGTGCGACTTGCTACCCTCGGCACCTTGGAGTCGCGAGGAGTAGTGGGCGCTTTTGGGGAGTTGTTCGGTCTTGCGTTGGCGCGGGTAAAGCGGTCGTTGAAGAGCTTCATGAGGCGATTGTTGAAGGTGCTGGCGATAAGGTGCCGGTTATAATCGCATTCATACGATGATCTAGTGGCTACTATGGAGAAGATGAAGTTATTGGAGCTTCCTCGATTCTTTGAGTTGGAGAGCGACGGGATTATCCATAGGGGTCATTATGGAGGTGACTTTAGCTCGGCATCATGAAAATCTTGAGCCAGACTTGACTATTTTTGAAACCCGATGAATCCACCTTCAAGTGCTGTGTTTGCTCGCCCCACGATATCTTGAATCCGCCATACAGAAGGAAGTGCCTTTAAAACAAGTGTTGGGCGCGTACTACAAGACTTGCCAAAAGGAAGGATTAAAGGTAAGGCCATTTTGTGCGGTATCGTGTGACTCATCTCCCATGTCGGACGGGATACGGTTAGTGTTGCCATTGTATCTCGCCAAGACTCCGACCTATTGAAGAAATTTGAGCGAGATTGGGGACGCCGCAAGGCGTGTCGGAGTTCATCTCTTAGACGTTGTAGGAGTATGTAGATAGTAACTTGTATTGTAAATATCATTTTGTAAGAATGCATGGTACTTAATGAAATATTACTTTTGTTGAATGTTGTTGCGACTTATAATATTTGTACTTAGTTACTTGTCTTTCAATGAAAAACGTGCGTAATGTCTAAGAAGCAAACTATTGTATAAGTGCGAAAAAATAAATGAAGTTCATAATCATGTACGAAAGTCACAGCATACTTGAAACATAGGTTCTAAGTATTCATATCATAATCGTGTATGGTGTGATCGTGGCGTCTTGTAAATATCATATCAAGGAGTCAAGTGTCTTGATTCCTAATTTGTTAAGCAGCACAAGATATGCATTATTACGCACCCTCGTGGGATGCGCACCGAACTTATTCCAACGTCTTGAGAATAAGGTGTTTAACAAGGATACATGATCCAATGTTGATGGGTTTGCAACCCTCTTACTCAACGAGTTATTTAGTAGGTTTACTTATCCTTTTACCATCGTGGGTTTATTAAGTGCATGCACGCCATGTAGGCAAAAGATAAAAATGTTAAGACATAAAGTATATAGAAATAACAAATTGGAATGTGTCACGGAGTTAGCTAGAAACCATGACGTTTATTAATACTTGCAAGTTTTGTGAAAGAAAATAAATAAGACATTGCCTAAGTAAAACAAAATGTAAATACACGGGTAATTATTGGGCACTTCACTAAAGTGCGAGAATGTCTGTGTCTTTGGGCCGTAGCCATTCCTAGAATAACATCGCTTAAGATTGCAAATGTTCCATGTGCGTGGTAGTTCACGACCATCCACTTCTAAGTAGCTTATGCCTTTGTTCCTAATGCTTGATAACCTCTGCGTGGCTCGCATCGTTGGTAGCGATATCTGAAGTCGCTTTGATCAGAATGAAACACTTGCACTTTAGCATCGTAGTATCCCTTCATTTTTGCTTTTGATCTCGCTTCACATATAGCGGCGTGCTCGCGTCTCTCTTCCAACAGGTCTAAGTCGATGCGCAGTTCGTCGTCATTGGTTGCAACATTGACTTCAGCAGTGCGAATAGTTGACATCCCAATTTCGGCTGGTATGACAGCCTCTTTCCCATAGACCAGAGAAATGGGGGTGTCTCCCGTGCTAGTTTTGATTGAAGTGCGGTGTGCCCACAGAACATGCGATAATTCTTCTACCCACCTTCCTTTGTGCTTGTCCAGACGTGCCTTAATTCCTTCACCCAGACTTCGATTTGCATGCTCTACTAAGCCGTTGGTTTGTGGGTGTTTAACTGACGCGAAGTGTTGCGTGTCACAAAATTGTTTCCCGTTGTCCGATATGATTTCCCCAGGTAGTCCGAAGCGGCATACAATATTTTCCCAAACAAAGCGTTTGACCTGATTTCCAGTAATTTTCACAACTGCCTTTGCTTCGATCCACTTGGTGAAGTAGTCGATGGCTATTATGAGGAACTTCAATCCTCCTGCTGCAATGAGGAAGGGACCTGCAATGTCGACACCCCACTTGTAGAATGGCCATGGCGCCGTGATGGCGTTAGCTCTGTTGTGGTTGGCGTGGAGCGGGTCTATGAACACAGCGATCGCCACACTTTCTTATTAAGTCCGCGCATCACGGTGCATGGTGGGCCAATAGTATCGACCGTAAGCGCGCGCCACCACGGACCGTGGTCCCGAATACATCTTTGCGAGGCGGCGTGGATTTCCGGAGTACATAATTTGCTTGTAGGGGCCTACACGCCAGACCATGGTTGCATAAAGGGCGTCGATATAGTACACCGTCTTGAAGTTCAAACCTCGTCTTGTCTTGCCGTATTCTTGAACTTCCTACGCTCTTGGAGCAATACTCCCTTATGAATTCCATTATTGGTGTCATCCATGTAGGACCTTCCTCCTCTATTACCGTGGATATTTCCATCTCTGTGATGGACTTGCTCTTGAGCGTTTCCACCAACACTTGTTTTGATAGGTGTGCAAAGCTTGTGGATGCAATCTTGCTTAGTGCATCCGCCTTCGATTTTCCCTCTAGGAACACCTTGATGGTAAACACCGCGAAACTCTAGATTAGTGACTTGGTCTTGTCGAGGTATTGGATCATGTTTTCTTCTTTAGCCACGTACTCGCCTAACACATGGTTGGCCACTAGCCGGGAATCCACATTTGCTTCAAGGTTGCGTACGCCCATGCGAGCTGCAATGCGTAGTCCGGCGATTAGAGCTTCATACTATGCCTCATTGTTAGTTGCTATGAATTCAAAACGCAGCGCGTAAGTGAATTCTATTCCCTCTGGGCTGGTGAGGATAAGGCCTGCTCCTGACCCATCCACGCATGAAGATCCGTCCGTGAACAAGATCCATGGGTCTTGTATTGCCACCTTACCTTGTGAAGGTAAGTCCTCAGTATCCGGTTTTTCGATAATGAAGTCTGCTAGTATCTGCCCTTTAACCGCGATCGTGGTGCATAGGAGATGTTATGCTCACCTAGCAACACACTCCACTTCGCAGTCGTCCCGATCGTCGGGTTTGGAGATGATTTGCTTGATCGGTTGATGCGTGATCACTTGCTATTGGGTGCGCTGGAAGTACTGCGCAACCGTTTGGCGGCGAACACTAATGCCAGACCAACTTCTCCATTCTACCGTAATTAATCTCCGTTTTCTTGGCGCTTTGCTTACAAAATACACGGTGTTTGTATTGAATTCCTATCCGTCGAAGATGCCAATGATCGCTCCATGAGTCGCGAGATAAGTACATAATTAATTCTTCCCACAGTCGGGTGCGACTAGTGTGTGGCGTTGCCGGTGTTGTTTAAGGCGTGTAAAGGCTTCTTACGCCTCCGTAGTCCAAATGAAAATCTCCCTTTTTTATGCACTTCTTGAGTGTTTTGAAGAGATGGAGTGACTTGTCTGCTGATTTGGACAAGAATCTATTTAGACCGGCCAGTTTTCCATTGAGAGATTGGACTTCCTTCAACGTGCGTGGTGAGGGAAGTTCGATGACAGCCTTAGTCTTTTCTGGACAAGGTTTGATGCCATCGGGCTCTATCAAGTACCCAAGGAACATGCCTTCTGTAGCGCCAAAAGTGCATTTCTTAGGATTTAGTTTCATGTTTATATCTTGTAGAGTTTTAAACGTTTCCTCTATGTCACGCACCAATTCCGCCTCAGTGTGGCTTTTTATGACCGGTCGTCAGCGTAAACTTCTAAGTTGCGGCCTACACATTTTCAAATCGTTATCTACCGATCGTTGGTAGGTGGCGCTGCGTTCTTCAAGCCAAAGGGCATTTTAGTGTAGCAATAGGCGCCTTGGCTTGTGTGGAAGGCCGTTTTCCTCATCCTCCTTAGCCATCTGGTTTGATGGTATCCTTTGTATCGTCTAGGAAGCATTTAAGTGGGTATCCACACAAAGACTCTATCTTCGATCTATCTCCGTAGCGGGTAGCAGTCTTGTAGACATGCCTTGTTGAGATCTGTGAAGTCTACGCACATCCGCCAACTACCATCGCTTTTCTTGACCATTCTTTGGGTTGGAAAGCGATCGTGGTAATAGACTTCTCGCATGATACCGCTTCCACCGGTTTGTGTACTTCCGTCGAATTGCTTGTCGCGCGGTCTTGAGCTTGGCGCTTCTTCAGCGTCTTGGTGTGTATCCTTGTCGGATACTTAGCTTGTGCTCTGTGATCGGCGTGGTACACCACCATGTGCTTTGGTTCCCATGCAAAGATATCCGATTCTTTTGCAAGAGCGCGACACGGCCGCCACGCTTTATCGTGACGGCGATCCTCCTATCGATACTTCTTGATCCGGGTATTCGGGATGAATTGCAATCCTCGGGTTTGGCATTTTAGGTAGCGTTGCTCGAGTCATCTCTGCCGCGTCTCACGTAATCGTGTTACATTCGCTAGGTGGTGCAGTAGCATTGTGAGAGTAACAATACCTCCTTGATGGGAATTTGAGCATCCCATGTCTTTGTAGACGATCTCGCGCGTATGGTGATATCCATGGTCTTCCGATAATGCCGTTGTATGGCGAAGGGTTTGATTACCATAAAACTCATCCAGTTTGTCGCGGGTGCTCCTTATTGCCAACGTTTACTAGTAGCGTAATTGCCCCATAGGCCATATCTTTTCTCTGTGAAACCGGTCCAACGCTTGTCATGGCGGGCTTAATCGACGCGTATCTCACGGTCGCGATCGCTTGAAGCAATGTTCGTACATTATATCTGCGGGCGCTCCTCCATCAATATACATGCGGTGGATATCGTGACCACTGCATTAATTTCAATGGTGGCGGTTCTACCACCGCGTTGTCCGCATCAAGGTGGGAAAGAGATTTCACTTCCACGGAAAATTTCGGTGACCTTACGCCTAGTTACTCATTGCCATGATTGTATCATGTAGATGGTGTCAGCCTTATCTTTGGGTGCCTCTTTCTTGTTCCCAGTCTTCTGCCTATCTTTTTCCTCCTTGAAGTTCTTGACTAGGTGGTCCAATCTTCCTTCTTTCACTAGTTTATCAATGAGTTGGCATAGTTGGACACATTCATTGGTGGTGTGGCCCTTCTGTCCATGATAGTCACAGTATCCACTCCCCACGCGCCGATCTTCTGGAGTGCGCATTGGTGGGGGTCTTGGGAAGTTCGCGCCTTCCGCCACGAATATTTCCTTTAGATTCTTAGTCAGCGGAGTGTATCTGTCATTATCCCGTCCGCTCCCCTGGCCACGGTAGTTCTTGTTACGGTTGATATTCTGGTCAGTGGATTGTCTCCGAGGTTGTTCCTGTGACCGGTAGTTTGAGTAGCCTTTCTTGCTATCCACTGTCGCGACTTCTCCTTGGATAAAGGACCTTGTACGTTTCATAAGTTCATCAAAGGTTTGGGGAATCTTGTCGTTCAACCTTTTGATGAGTTCGGGTTATTGATCCCGTTCATGAACCACGAAATTTTCGACGACTTCGGGCATGCCTTAACTCGTATGCACTCATCTTTGAGCGCTCCACATAAGCGCTTGTAGATTCCCCAGCGTTTGTTTCACCTGGCGAGTTCAACGGGGTTTTAGCGCACTTCTTCCGTTGAGTGAAGTTTAGGCGAACGCCTTCCTCAACTCTTCAAAGCCATCAATGCTTCTGCGTGGAAGCTTATTGAACCGCCCGCGCGTTTCCCACTAATGTAGAATTGAACATGTGGCACCACATTTGTGGCCAATTTTCAATGGTAGCGGTGATTCAAAATTTTCGGTGATCATCGGGATCACTGTTCCATCATAGGTTTTACATTAGCGGGCATCGCCTTCTCTTATCTTCGAGAAATTACTCGATCGTCGGTGAGCGCATCTACCTTTTGACGGCGCCACGAAAGAGACATGTCTTCCTCCTCCTAGTCGCGATATTTTCTTTTGGACTTCCAGTGTCTTGTCTCGCTATCCTCGTTGCCGAGGAGTTACCAGAGGACGAATTTTCCCTTTTTTGGCGTTTGCGCCGACTGTCCTCAGAATCTGCACTTGAAGGGCTTTCACTTGGGGAGTACCGTAGCCCAAGTCTGTCCTGGACCCTGCGGCTGCCAAGCCTAGCGTGGACATTGGTACGCCGTCCATCCTCTTCGCTTTCTTCGGATCTTTCTTGAGTTAGCTGTCTCATCACTCTCAACTCTCCTCCCAATTCTGTTAAACACTGGGGGTCGGCGGCTATCCCTTCCGCGCTTCTCTTTATGATGACGCGGCGGAGATGTCTCATATTCCGTATCGAAATTAAGTCGGGCTTGCAGGCTTCGACTCGACCTCTTTTTTGCTTCCTCTTGCATGAGAGCGGCCAAAGTTTCGTAATTTTGAGATACGAAATCTCCCGGTGCTAGTTTCGCTGCGACCCCTTCTAGAGCAAGGGTGCCTGTTTCTACCACTTGGCCCTTGTTTCTGTCAGGTGCATCTGGTTCCTTCGAGAGGTCAGTTTCTAACACTGATTGGAGGGGAGTGGCAAAAAGGGTGCGCAGTGGATCTCTGCTGTTGGTGGTGGTTGTAGTGGCACAGGTTGTCCCGAGCGTTGTTCCACCGTAGGGAAGACCGGTCCGGGCTGATCCTTGGTTTTTAGCGACCTTTGGTTGTTCCGAAGTCCGCTAGAAGGCGATCCGCTTTGCGGCTTCTTTCTGTAAGGTCCGCTTTGATCGCTAATTTCCGTGCTTCGTCATTCTAGTTCTTAGTTCTTAGTTCGGGTCCCACGGATGGCGCCACTTGTTGATACAAAAGTTTGGCGTTCCTTGTTTTGATTCCGGTTCTCATACCAATTGAATCTTGATGCTTGAGACCTGCGCACTAAGTAAACAGAAAACACCGTTAGGCTTATCGTGGGATTCTCTCCCACGATTATCCTCTGGCGTGAGAGTAAGTAATCGGTTTTAGGGTTAATAGGAGAGTTAGGGTTTTAGATTGTACCTTTAATGAGGAATGGGATCCCCTTTATATACACATGAAATCCTTGTTGGTTTCGTGTTCCCCAACCTTCGGCGTATCCCGCCTAAGTCGGTTGGTAAACGATTATCTCCAAATTTAGGAGGTATCCGATATCTTATTCCATAAATAACTTTGGACTTGGGCTTTTGTGAGCCCAAACCGTTATTGGATTAGCCCATTCGTAATGGGCTTGTTAGTGGCGTTCATTGGTCGGGTTCGTGACCCGAATATGGACTATACGTCATCAGTATCGAGCTCAAGGTATATCACTGTACTTCTTTAGTGTGTCCAACCTCTTTATCTATGGTTTCAACTTCAAACTAGGGCTGATCGTCGGTCCAAAACCGACCCGAACCGACAAAACCGAAAACCGAATTCATGAAAACCTAAACGAAACCGAACCGACGGGCCGTCGAGTCGGTTGATTTTGTGTCGAACCGTCGGTTCGGTTTAGGTGTATTTAGGTATGTTTTGGTGGGTTTGGGCGAACCGAACCGACCGAAACCGAAAACATGTAAAATATGAAACCGAAATCAACCGACGGGCCGTCGGGTCGGCTCGTTTTTTTCTCGGTTTTGTTGGTCGGTTCGGTTTGTTGGTCGGTTCGGTTTTGGAGCTTGATGCTCACCTACTTCCAACCCATCATTATTAGACTATGTGTACAAATCACGATATGCACATCATTAGCGATAGTCTCAAATTGTTACATGTGCCAATACCAATTGAAAACACATTATTACAAGTGTTATAATATGTGATATAAATACTTTGAAACACATGTATTCCACGAATCAAACATGTGGTGGCACCAACATACTTGCCAAGTTCTCTGTTGATTTATAAAATATATATACAAAAATTAAAATGGCTCATAAAATGTATGCAACTCAACTTGATCGACCCGTACTAAAAATGTCCAACTCGCCCATCTTGCCACATGTTATTCGATATTTGAGTTTTCACCATAGGGTATGACAATGAAACTTCTTATTCTGTTGTACATCAAGATATTGACACGATTGTTCTGCTTTGCATATAAAATAATGTAGTAGTTACATTTGACATTCGTTTTCCATTTTTTGTACATAATTGGATAATAAGAGAAACTTTTTGGTGCAAAGGTGAATTATATTAACATTTCCAAATAGTTTGTACAATACTTATAAGAAATGAATACTAGGAATTGGACATTCCCAATTCAAGTATTTATCACAATCGAAAATACAACAAAATCTATAAATCTTTAATATCTTCATGACAAAGAATCGAATTTGTTAGGAATTAGAAATTCGGTATTAAAGAGTCGGTCACCTCAAGTATATGTAATCGTTAAAAGCTCGTAGTCGTAGTTCTTTTAAGTTAAGTAGTATTTAGTTAAGTAACACCGTGGAGGACTGGACGGTCTTTACCCAATCGTATGCCCGATCCACACCCGATGTGTGGCGATTTATGTAAGACTATAAATACTCTCTACCTCCCAAGGTAGAGTTGGAGCTCATAATAATATCTTTCACTTTCTCTCACTAAGTTCCTAAACCTCTAACTTTCTCTCTAGAATTCCACTTATACGCCACCTTGTTGTTATGGTTTGATGTATGTGAAAACTAATATCTATCAATTGGTATCAAGAGCCATGGTTAGATCATATCTTGCACATCTTTGGAATTCTAGTGGTTTTAGGTGGTTTTTAGTTTGAAAAAGTTTAGTGGTTTTTGCATCATTTGGTTGATTTCTCGGGTTAAAGTTTGGATTTTGTTAGTACTTTTATGTTTAGAATCATCACAAGTGTGTAGGTTATCATTTGGTAAGCTTAAATCATCTTGGTTGGGTTGTTTTGGATTGAAAAGTGATGTTTATGTGGTTTTCATGCTAGCGACTTAACTCACTGATTAGTTTCTTCGAGCGACTTGCTTTTGTCTAGCGACTTGGGACTCTAGCGACTTAGTGGTGTAGCGAATTAAGTGTAGCGACTTAGTGCATTATCTTCTAGCGACTTAGTGCATTATCTTCTAGCGACTTGAGTGATTGTTTACGGTTTTCTCTTGATTTAGTAAAATCCGTGAAAGAATCTATTTCCTGTTTAATCATAGAGTTATAAAATCCCGTATAATCTGTTAACATGTCTACCAACGTTCCTACTATCATCTCCATCTGCTGCCGAGGATGTACAAGCGGTGGCTCGGATACTCGTCCACCCATGCTTGACAGAATCGACTACGATTCTTGGGCTCAACGAATCGATTGTATTGCCTTGAAAGGAAAATGGTGTCAACATTCTCAAATCCATTGATGAAGGACCATATCGAGTTGAGGCGACTACGACATACTTCATACTAATGAAGATGGTACTCTGCTTCTGGAATGGACGGACCTAAGATGTATGATGAGCTTGATGATAAGGATAAAAGAGATTCGATGCGGATATCGTGGCTTCAAACATTGTTCTTCAAGGTCTTCCTAAAGACATCTACAAGTCGATCAATCATAACACGATGCAAAGGCGGTTTGGGATAATGTTAAGATGCTTCTCTCATGTTCGAATTAACTATGGAAGACAGAGAATCCCAACTCTATGATTTAATTTGAGCACTTCAAGATGAAACCAGATGAGAATGTCTATGAGTACTATGTGAGATTTCATAAGTTAGTGAATGACATGAGGAACATCGAATGACTATGCCTAACATTCAATTTGAACTCAAAATTTGTGAACAACATGAATCCCGAATGGCACAAGTTTGTCACCATTGTGAAGCTCACTAAAGGATTGAAGAATACAAACTATGAGCAACTCTATGCCTTCCTCCTTGAATGAGAGACATGCTATGTTTGAAAAATTGATTCTCAATCGGTTCAAAACCAACGAGGAGAGACAAGCTCGTCTAATGACTCAACAGACTTTCTACTCAAACATCGGAATCACAACCAAAGCATCACAAGTCATACCCTTGGGTAATGGTAATCACAAACTCATTCCCGATCCTATGTTCAAACAAGGCGATCTTGATGCTCACGTGGGTAACTTCATTAATCAACTTGCTCTTCTCATTAGTCAAAACATGAATTCTCTCCCACAAACCAACAACAACCTCGAGCGACATCTAACCCACACAATCAAGCCACCGTGTTAAAGATGGAAGGATCGTGGTGCAACCGATTCGGAAAGACAGTATGATCGGGGAAGAGGTGGAGTGGGAGAGGTTATGTTGGCAACCGAATCGAGGAAGAAATGGTAACCAAGGTCAAGCTAAGCCAATCAAATGTTATAAGCATGGTGGTGAAGGACACATTGCAAGGAACCGCACATCTCCAAAGCGTCCACGAATCGCCGATTACTTCAGAGATAAGATCTTTGTCACAAGCTCGTGGACAATGGTGCCGCTTTGGATGAAGAGGAATTCTTTGTTTCTTCTTTGAGGGCAATGCCAAGACCTATGATGCGGATGTGGATGAGCGACTATTCGGAGATAGGTCACAATCATCGAATGCCTTTCAAGTAGTCGATCGTGATGCATACGACTCGATGTGGATGATGGACCTCACGGCACACACAATTTTATGGCTAGCATTTCTCCAATGGTTTCTCCCAAGGTCTCTTCTTCACCACTAGTGGCCCATCCATGACAAGCTCATCTCGGAGGTATTAAAACTATATGATGATGTTGATGTGCAACAGATGCATGACAAAGTACAATCAACTGAAACTATTGAATCAAATATTGAAAATATGGGTAATATCGATATTGTCCCATATGATCAATATGTGAAACAAAGTGAAAGTGAAGTTGTACCAAGTGTTGCATCTTCTGCGTCAACAATGACTATGTTTTGATGAATACACCGCATGTGCCCTCGATGATTCGTAATTTACGAACTAAATGCCTATAAAGAGCGTGTTGCTATTTACGAACAACGTGCTAAATTTGAGTTGACCACTCGTGAGCGTGAAATGGATGACCAAGTGAGTACAAGAATTAGAAAAAGTAAGTTTAGAGAAGTATTGAAACAAGAATTAAATTCCTTGCAAGAAAAACTTTCTAAAACAAATAAGCAAAACAAGAACTTCAAGAAAATGTGAAAATGCTTAAGCAAGAATTTAATGCAAAGGAATCAAAACTCTTGAGAGATTTTTCTAATCAAAAACTTTGAAAACAAACTTGAAAACAAGTTGTACATATAAGAAACACCATTCGAATCGCTCACATGGTCACTAAACATCGAGTCTTAAGCGATAAGCATAGCATTCCCTTGTTGAGGAACCAAACCCGAGGTAATTAAAAGGCTATAAATGCTCATAAGGTGCTTTATGATGGTAATGAAATCCTTAAGCCTAGGCGAGAAACCTAGTTGCGTTGAGTGCCTTCGAGGAAGATAAGAAATCAAATGAAATCACTAGGGAAAAGATGAATAAGAAACAAAATGATCCCAAATGCAAAGAAAAAACATTATCACTCCTCATGACTACAAGAAGGAAAACTGGATTTCCATGAACAAGTTTAAGCCTCGACATTGTTGACTCCGAACAAGTCTTCGGAAAAAGGATTTAGATAAGCGTAGCGGAAAATATTGTTGAAACAAACTCTCCCTTTGGAAAATGCCTAGAGCGATTGTGTATCCTCCTAATACACCAATGCATCTTGTACCTAGAACAATTGCCACTAAAAGCAAGACATTAATTAGCCAATACGTTATATTTCAACTATTTGTTGATTTTGAGAAAACTTGCAAGAAAAGGATCACACCCACCGTATAATCAAGGAGAAAGGGGTTTTGAACAAATGAAAGAATGTTATTTAATCGAGGTCATGCCTTCTTTAAACTTCTAAAAGATCACTTTGAGAGTCTTAAAAGGGATAGAACCGATATTAAGGGAATGGAAAGGAATTTGATGCAATGGTTGTTGAAGTTAGTGACTATGAAAGGCATCAAATATAATGAGATTGAGAGAAAGAACTTGCATACATTAAATGAGAATCTTATTCTTGAATGTGTTGCTCAAGATGTGTTTTCAACGCTTCAAATTGCTCTATTAATGCTTCCAAATTTCATGAACTATCTGTGGCCTGAAAGTCTCCCATGATCGTGTCATTGAGCTTGAAAAACTCATTCTAAACTAAACGAGAAAATTGAATCGATGATCACGACAATTTCGTTAAACATTTTTCTAAACTAGAAGTTGAGCATTTTAATTTACAACTAAAATATCAACATCTTAAAGAAAATGTCAAAACTTCAAATGTCAAGACATCTTCGGATGCTCCAGTTTGATGCGCTTTTCAAATTAACAAACGTGATGAATGATTCAAGCTCGATGCAACACGATCGAAAGTTGAAAGCCCAAATCTCTCAATTAAAGGGTCAAACAAACCATATGACAGCTCCCAAATGCCTCCTTCTTTAGATTCTCAAAATTCTCAAACGTTTCATCTTCAAAACCTAGTAAATGCTTTACAAAAGGAAAACAAAAGTTTTCTAGAAGAAAATGAAAAGGTTAAACGTCATTTCAATGAGTTATTTGAATCAATTAAAGTCACTGTAACAAAACAACGAACAAATAGCTTCATTGCAAAGGAAATTGAGAATCAAGAGTCGTAAAAGGAAAATGTCAATGACCAATGGGGAGAATGGTGTATCAAAGGTTCACTCTTGTAATAAATATGCTTTGTCTCGTGACATATGTCCTCCTCATCTAAGAAACAACAAACTAGCTATTCAAACATATTTCTCATCTCTTAAGGATTGCTTAGAATGCTGCGTCAGATTGTTGAAGAGGATAAGCTAGAGAAACCTCATGATAATGCTATTGGACATGCATGCTTATATGCCAAACGATCTCAAGAAATCTTAGAATGCTTGATCACAATATGCCCAAAGACATTAGGTGAGAGAGTTAACCCTTTGATTCCATGCTCGATGCCTAATGCCAAATATGATATGCACTCGATTCCCAATGTTTTGAATGTGAACCGTAGTGTGCCCTTGAGTAGTTCATATTCTAGATCCACAATGCTAAGAAAGAGAACTCAAGTGTGCCTTCTAGAGTACTAATCTCGGTACTCTAGTTTTAAGAAAGTAAACCTTAGTGCACTGCGATGCGCTTCGGATCCCAAAGACATCTAAACAGTGATACAAAGAGTAGTAAACCAACTAATGTTCCCATTCCTACAGAGTAATCGGTGACATTAAAGGGAGCAGTCAAAGTCTCAAGACAATACAAGGAATGATAGGACCTCGCAAGCTAAGAATGTGCACCTTTGAAAAGAGTAAGAACAATCTAGGAACTTTAAGTTTGAATCGAATAAAACGAATCGTGTTGATTCTAGTATTAGCCATAGGCGTCTCGTAATTAATTCAATTCGATACTATTTGCAAACCTTGTCTTGATGTCCGCTTGAATTACGCTTTCTAATCATGAATGTGGTGTTAATGTTACGCCTAATGATGTTAATTGTCCAGATAATATTGTTAATGCTAAAATTCATGCTAAGAAGGCTAAAAGGCAAAACGAAGAAAGTTAGAAACAAAGGAAACCCACAGGAAGAACATTCAAGAAAATAGGCTTCTATTGGATACCATTGGTCATAAGACTAATCGATAATGCCCACTAGAAAATGGATGCCTACCGGTAGAACTATTCCTTTAAGAAGTGATCACACTGTGAATGTGGCTATACTGAGACACTAGTATCGCATCTATTCACAATGATTCCATTGCCTCACTTTCGATATGAATGCTTCTATTTCGATGCGGGTATTCCAACCATTGTAACTAACCAAATGGAACCCATTCTTGCATGGGATCCCAATTATCCGCTTATCCATTCTTGTCCGTGTTCAACCGCAGATCGCTCAAATCGCTTACGTGGTACCGGACTCAGCCGCTCCAAGCATATGATTTGGAGACCGGTCATGCTCATGAACTTCGTGAGCAAATTCATTGGGACCGTTAGATTTGGTAATGATCATTTCGGTGCTATTATGGGTTATGGAGATTATGTTGTTGGTGATAGTGTCATCTCTAGAGTTTACTATGTGGAAGGTTTAGGTCATAATCTGCTCTCTGTTGGTCAATTCGTGATTCGATCTAGAAGTAGCCTTCAAAACATACCGCTTTGTTAGAGATCTTAATGGTAAGGAACTGTTAAAAGGAACTCGTGGCTCAAATCTTTACACCATCTCTATCGATGACATGATGAGGGCCTCCAATCGACTTGTTATCAAAGGCTTCAAAACAAAGTCATGGTTATGGCATCGTCGTCTCAATCACTTGAACTTGGCACCATCAACGATCTTTCCGTAAAGGACTTAGTTGTAGGCTTACCTAGACTAAAGTATGAAAAGGATCATCTTTGTTCAAAGATGTCAATTGGGAAAAAGCAAGAAGTATGCCCATAAACCCAAACCTACTAACTCGTCACGAAGTTCTTCATATGATTCATATGGATTTATGTGGACCAATGAGGGTGCGTAATATCTTTGGGAAGAAATATGTGTTAGTTGTGGTTGATGATTACTCTAGGTTCACCGGGTCAAGTTCTTAGGACAAAGGATGAAACTCGATATCATCATCAAACTCATCAAGCAAATTGCGAGTTCGACTAAACAAAGCCGCCGTAATTATCGTAATGCATAATGAACCGAGTTTGTCAACAAACAACTTAGTGAATTCTATGAAAGCATTGGAATCGACCATCAAAGAAGGGTTCCACGAACCCCTCAATGAACGGTGTAGTTGAAAGACGAAATCATACTCTTGTTGAAGCCGCTAGAACAATGTCGATCTACTCAAAGGTTCCAATGTTTCTCCGGGTGAAGCAATTGCCACCGCATGCTACACACAAAATCGTTCCCGATTCACACCGCTCATGGAAAAACTCCATATGAACTTGTCCACAACGTAAAACCTAATCTATCTTTCCTTCGTGTGTTTGGTGCATTGTGCTATCCAACTAATCGTGGTCAAGACTTAGGCAAACTTAGGGCCAAAGTCGACATTGGAGTATTTGTAGGATATGCATCAAACAAAAGGATACCGAATCTACAACAAAAGAACCCGAAATATCATGGAAACAATTCACGTTCGCTTGATGAGTCGACCGTCAAATGGCTCCTGGACACTCCATTTCAGACCCGCTTCTTCAAAACAGTCCCATTGGTTCATCCCTTGTTCCAAACTCCTCTCAAGAAACTCCATATGTACCTCCATCCGAAGATGATGTAAAGAAATTGTTTGATCCGATGTTTGATGAATCAGTATGATTCAATTACTAATGAGGTGTTGATCCTCACAACGGAGGATGCTCATATTCCAGTGAATGAAGTCAATCCTCGGTCTCAATATCTTTAAGTCAAGAAGCACCGTCACGATCCTTCGCCTCATCAACAAATCATCATTCTTCAAATATACATCATGGAAATGTTTCCGCATCAATGATGAAGTTAATCCCTTTGCTACTCCCAAGATGCTCCATTTGAAAACATATTTGCTACTCCCGAATCATCATCGTAACCATCTTCTTCTGGAGACATAGACTCGCCTACCTCGGTTCCTCAACAATCGCCACATGAACACCTCGTAAAATGGACTCACGATCATCCATTAGACAACATCATTGGAAATCCTCTCGTCCTGTGATCAACCCGAAACAACTTGCAACCGATGCCTTATGGTGTTTCTTCAACTCCGTACTATCTAAGATTGAACCAAAAGATGTTAAACCGCCATGAATGAAGATAGTCGTTCAATGCCATGCAAGATGAAATTCATGAGTTTGATCGTCTTGATGTATGTGAGTTAGTACCGCTCCGCATCGTGCTATGATTATAGCTCTTAAATGGATCTTCAAAGTGAAACTTGATGAGCATGGTGATGTGTTGAAAACAAGGCTCGATTAGTTGCTAAAGGATACCGTCAAGAGGAGGGTATTGATTTTGAAGAATCTTTTGCTCTGTTGCTCGAATCGAGGCAATCGAATCTTTACGCTAATCTTTGCTAGTAAGAACATGGTAGTCTATCGATGGATGTGAAGACGGCATTTCGAACGGAGATCTTAAAGAAGTCGCTCACGCCACCAACTGAAGGATTTGTGAATCAAGAGCATCCTACTCACGCTTATCGTCTCAAGAAGGCTCTTTACGATTTAAAGCAAGCTCCAAGGGCATGGTATGATACAATCACAAAGTTTCTTCTATCAACCGGATTCAAAGAAAGGAGCATTGATCCTACATTGTTCACCGTGAAGTCGAGCAAACATTTAACTCACGCTCAAATTTATGTTGATGATATTATTTTTGCCTCGGCGCACCCAATGGAATGTGATCGTTTTCTAATGAAATGAGTTCAAAATTTCAAATGTCAATGATGGGACAAATGTCATTTTTCTGGGATTACAAATTTCACAAAGTCCCGGAGGCATTTTCATAAATCAATCTAAATATGCAACCTAGATCTTAAAGAAATTTGGATTTAATTTAAGTGACCGTTGACACCCCATGATTGATCAAACCAAACTAGATGAGGACCACTCGGGGATCATGATTGACCAAACGAAATATCGTAGTATGATTGGATCCCGATGTACCTCACGCCTAGTAGACCGACATCTTGTTCGTTGTTTGCATGTGTGCTAGATACCGTGCTAAGCCTACTAAAAGCACCTTGAAGCGATTAAACGGGTCTTCGGTATCTCCAAGGAACCATCAATATGGGACTTTGGTACCGAAAGACACCGTATGTCACTAACAACATATGCGGATATGCGGATCATGCGGTGTCAAGATACTCGTCAAGCACGTCCGGAGGTGCTCGCCATGGGTGATAAGCTTGTGAGTGGTCTTCAAAGAAACAAATGAGTACTTCTATTTCCTCTGAGGTGAATACATAGCCATGTCATCTTGTTGTGCTCAAATCTTATGGATGAGATCTCAATTATCGACTATGGCTTTGAATTCAACAAAATCCTCTCGTCTCGTGATAATAAAAGTGCTATTGCTCTCTCATGCAACAACGTTCAACACTCAAGAGCAAAGCATATCGACATTCGACATCATTTCATCGTGGAACAAGTGGAAAAAGGTGTGGTGGAACTATATTTTGTGAGGTCCGAATATCGGTTAGCGAGACATCTTCACCAAAGCTCTTCCAAGAGAACGTTTGAGTTTATTCTTCCACGACTTGGTTTGAAAAGCCTTCAACCAGAAACTCTCAAACGCCTTCGGAGGAAGACGAGGAGTAAAGGTCTATCTTCATCTATCTCTTTGTAAATATTTATTCGAAAACAAAATAGAAAAATATAAAACCTTCAAAATCCATAAAAATATGAAAATTCAAAAATTTTCAAAAAAAAAAAAAAAAAAAAAATTAATTATTGTCAATTTGTCATGTTTTTTTTTACCTTCGATAATATCTACGGTCTTTGTCTTTGTCATTCAAAGAATGACACGGACTTTAGATGTTGTTCGAATTCTAAAAATAATAAAAATAAAAAAAAATTGTGAGAGAAGAGAAATGGTTTATTGTCATTTCGAGCAATAACCTGCTTTTTAAAAGAAAGAACGAGCCATGCTTTATCATGCTTTCAAAATTCCATGCTCGATTCTATAAACATTTATCTCATCGAAAACTAAATGCTTTGAAAAATAACTCGGTCTCTATTTTGATAATCATCGGGACTTATTTGTCAAAATCTCTCTCTCAATCAACAACCTATGTCATTGATTGAGGGGAGAATGATTTCAATTAAATTAAAAGTTATTTGGTATTAAATCGTTTTCAAAAGATATACATGCATGTTTTATCAATGGGTTTAAAGTCTTAAAATCCGATCCTTATCGCTTAAAACGCTTTCATAATCAAGTCACAATTCCCCTTAAAGCTTTCAAAATCAATTTAAATCAATAAGAGATCACAAATCTCAAATGATTTGATAATTGTGATCGGGGAGAATGTGTGATTTAAATTGGATTTAAACCGATAATTGGTAAATGGTTTTATAAGGATGTACATCTTGTCCTTCCCACATGTGACAAACGATTTCAAATTTTCAATGCACATGTTGAGGGGAGCATCTATCTTAAAACCTATGATTTGAAACGTGATCATTTATCTCATGTGCAGTTCCTCTAGTATGTGCAAAACTCTTTTCAAACCTCGAGGCACATATTGAGGGGAGCAAACTTGTGGAAACCTCATCCTTCCGGAAATGCTTTATCTACTTGATTTGATCAAGGAAGTGATGTTGATATCTTTTAGAAAATGGTAATCAAAGAAGTTAATTCTTTCTCTTGCCTCCGTGTGCAAAACATTTTCTAATACTTGATGCACATGTTGAGGGGAGTTCTCGTTCTAAAATATCAAAAACAATTCGTGTACAAAATGCTTTGATAATATATCACAAGTATCCGAATTGATTTTCAAATGGTTTTCAATTGGCTCCAATGGCGGATGAACAATACCAAATAGACCGACCAACTTTACTTTATGTACGGTGATATAAGGATGATAAGGTTAGGTATGTGTTCCCATGATCCGCCGAACCGGAGGGATCTACCGAGGACAATCCACTAGTTAGTGTAGAAGTCCTTAGGTATGATGATAAAAGGAGAAAATGAGATATGGGAAGAGTGCGGACTAAGACCGAGCTAGTCTCGGAATAAACCCAACAAGGTTCTAGCTATGAAGTCTCGTAAGCATCAAGGGGTTGAAGAATTAAAAGAATTGAATGAGGAAAGGGTGAAACAAATAGCCTCTATTTATTCAACCTTAGGCGTAAACCGGTTCAATTCATATGCTACGATGGTAACATCGGTATTGAAGACAAGATGTCATGGACCCAGCGACGACCGCACTTCAAATTTCCAAACCACTCAAGTTCCTCTTAAAGGACTTGTTTCATTCTCACGGGAACCGACATTATCTATCGACTTTCTCTTAGAGATGGTTGATATTGAAGAAGAGACCCTCTCCCTAGTCTCCAAGACAGATCCAAATATGCACAAATTGAGTCTAGAGCCACGAGATCATCAATAAATCTCATTAGGACACTTTCAATGAAGACTCTCTTTCACACAATGTGGAAAGAGATTATATCTTGAGTCCCACGATTATCCTTGTGGTATTGCCGAACATCCGATCGATGTGTATACATATTCACTATGAAGATGGAAAGCCTCGAGCCAACATCAAACAAGCTCTGGTAGGTGGCATGTGAGATCTATTAAATAGATCAAACATGTGACAACCGAAACGAAACAATGGGGCGATTCAATCTCTTGAATCAATCACGTTCAAAGTTATGGATTGACGGATACCTTTGAAAACCGGTCTTTGTGCATAAAAACTCTTTTCCTTAGCACATCGACCGTGTATTCATTTTTCAAACCAAAAGGTGTTTTATGATTGATAATTGATTTTCAATAAAACCTTCGTTGTATTGCTAAAACAATTTCTATTGAGCAATACACGATTATTTTCAAATCTCTTTTCATCAATCGGTGGACTTAAATTATTTGGTTCACTCAATTCGTGTTGTCTTCTTTGAGACGTTCGGTTTGAGAACGACTAGAAACATTGCGAAACCACATCACAAGATTTGTATCGATCAACGGGAACCGTGGGCAGTGTACCTCAATTCAACGAAGTGATCAATGACACTTCGTGCGATTTATTGCTAATCATTGTATGCAGTACGCCCGACGTTTGCGGTGATCGAATGAAGCGGTCAATCCATAGCCGCATGCTCACTTAACACATTCAACTCAAAAGAAATCATGATTAGTGCATCAATGACTCGATATTTTCACTACATGCTTCGCTACTCTGCGCCAATATCATGATTCAACAAATGCTTCCGCTACTCGATGAGAAGATATCATGATCCGTAATGTGAGCATGTCGGTCCCAAAGTCACAACATCACATAATACCAACACCACTAAGGATGTCTCGTAGATTGATGTTAATGATGATCTCAAAAGATGGCTCAAATTTATTATCACGTGGATCAAGAAAAGACCTCCACTTGGAGTAACCAAACATGCAATGTGAAGAATCAATGACTACGAGCTTAGAGCAAAGGACTACATCAAGAATGCAAGATCAATTGATTAATGTATTATCGAGTTGTATTCAATGTAATTTTGGTACATGATTGAGGTGACCTCCTTAGGGAGATTGTTAGGAATTAGAAATTCCGTGTATTAAAGAGTCGGTCACCTCAAGTATATGTAATCGTTAGAAAGCTCGCAATCGTAGTTCTTTTAAGTTAAGTAGTATTTAGTTAAGTAACACCGTGGAGGACGGACGGTCTTTACCCACCGTATGCCCGATCCATGCCCGATGTGTGGCGATTTATGTAAGACTATAAATACTCTCTACCTCCCAAGGTAGAGAGTTGAAGCTCATAATAATATCTTTCACTTTCTCTCACTAAGTTCCCTAAACCTCTAACTTTCTCTCTCTAGAATTCCACTTATACGCCACCTTGTTGTTATGGTTTGATGTGTATGTGAAAACTAATATCTATCAGAATTTGATTCAAAATCCATTGCCAGAAACATCTCAGAACCATATAACCAGCAATACAAAGTTACAATCCTCAATTCACCATAAACTGCACCATATACCATCTAGTTACATTTCCATCTTACCTCATCTCTTATACTCACTCAACCATCATCCACAAGTAGTATAAAGAGAAGATTAATGGCTTCACTAGGCACCCATTACCTCTCCACTAGTAGGGCTATACCAAAGAATGCTACATTTCCATCTACTACAATGGCTTCACATAAACGGGAACACACACCCTACAAATGAGTACCATCCATTACCTCCTATGGCAGTGTATAGCTTGGACCAAGTAGGATCATCTTTCACTCCTCACTATTCCAAGCTTCATACACTGCCCACCATACTTACTTACCCTACACAACTGGAAACCTACCTTATGAACCATTTAGAGTCATAACACTCAAAACAGTCCAAGATACTAGGCCATCAGATGTAGCAAGTATATATGCAATTTCTTAAATCCTCTAAAATTTTGGATAAAATCCATTATAAACCATATGCAGGGTATTCATCAATGCACCCCTGCATATTTCAAAGGAGTATTGAATTCAGAAAGAACCAAACACCCCTATAGTAGACATTCTTTGAGCAACTTGACTGATTATCAATCACAAGTTACTAATCTGAGCAGGAAACTTCATTTTGAACTTACTAATCTTCCAAGAAAAACTAACATTGCCAAATAGCTGATCTATTAGCAACATAGTCTTCTAGGAAGAAATTCAGATCAAGGTACAAGCCATCTGCCAAATACACCATCATTACCAAATACCATTCAGAATACACACCATAAAATTACCGAACTTTACTTTTCGTGATCTTTTGCACTTGATATTCCATCTATCTTCCACCCTTCCGACATTGACACTATCTTTAACATTATGCCAAGGATCTTATGTTTGATAGTATCAACAATATGATTGAAAACTTCTTGACTTGTCCTATGTACATCTCTCGAATATTCTTCCATTTCTTTCTTGCCATAGTGTGTAGACACAAGTCGCCAAAGCTAATCTCTTAATAACCCAACCAAAATTTCTTAAAACACATAAATTGGCTAACTCATTCAATAGCTCAATCCAGCCCATTTATCACATTCAATTTCAAAGAATGTCTTTACTCGCCCCTATACTTCTTTAGAAAAGGAACAGTTGAAGAATATATGATGTAAATCTTCATTATCATTTAGACATAAGTAGCATCTGTTCACATAATATATTCCCCACTTACTCATTCTATCCTGAGTACTCAGTCTTTCTTTAATAGCTAACCACAAAATAAATGAATGTTTAGGTATACAATGTGTAAACCAGACCAGCTTCCACCAGTATACCTTAGGAATTTCATTGCACAAATCAGCTGTAGCACCTTTAACAGAGAACACAGTTTCAACTCCATTTTTTGAAATCCATACCACAGTATCCTTCACATCATTATTACTACTAGGATCTTCAATACTAGTAATAATAGGAAACTTTTCATACCATTCAGTAGGCCATTTCCATTTACCATTTTCTATCATTTCCCCAACAGTGATATTTATAGGCAATCTAGCATCATAGATATCTCTATGGGTGATATATTGCATCAAAGGCCCCATAGAACTCCATTTATCATGCCACATTGAGATACTATCACCATTAGCAATCTTGTACTTAATATTCTCTTTGATCTTGTTTCTAATCTTGAGCAGATTCTTCCATCCCCAACTATCCCCATTATCAATATCAATCTCCCACATACTCCTACCTTTCAACTTAACAGTATGAATCCATCTGATCCATAAAGTATCTTTCTTCACAGCTATATTCCAAATTTGCTTTGCTAACATTGCTTCATTCCATCTTTTTAGGTCTTTCAAACCTAATCCTCCTTGATCCTTTGGCCTGCAAATATCTAACCATGAAACTTTGGCTTTACCTTTTGCTGATTCACCATGATTCCATAAAAATCTCTTAAGAAGCTTGTTAATCTCATTGATTATAGTAACAGGAATTAAGAAAACAGAGGCCCAATACACATGAATTGACTCCAGAACAGCAGCAATCAACTAAAGCCTCCCTGCATAAGACAAACTTCATTTTCCAGCTTATTAACCCTCCTTTATTCTATCCAACAAGCATTTGCAGTCATTGACACCCAATCTTTTGGCAATTAGAGGCACACTAAGATATCTTACAGGAAGCTTACCAACAGCAAAGGGAAGAACTTGACTAATAGCATTTTTCTCCTCAGAGTTCAAACTTCCAAAATAAGTAGTACTTTTAGATTGGTTTGGGATAAGTCCAGAACATCCACTGAATTCATCCAATGCTTTTTTAATCACACCCACAGATATATCATCACCATGACACAAAACAAGAAGATCATCTGCAAAGCAGACATGGGAGAGTCTGGTTTCTTTGCAGTTAAAATTATATTGAAACCTATCCTCTTTTCTGATCTGTCTTTGCAACATTAGGGAAAAAATCTCCATGATGAGAGTGAAAATATAAGGAGATACAGGGTCTCCTTGCCTCAATCCTCTCCCACCTTTAAAATATCCCACTCTTTCTCCATTAATATTCAAAGTAAAACTTGCAGTTGTGACACATTGCATGATCCAATGTATCATCTTATCATGAAAACCAAAACCTTCAAGAATGCTTCTGAGAAACTCCCATTCAACAGAATCATAGGCTTTTTGTAGATCTATTTTAAATGCAACTCTTTTAGGCCCACTTTTCCTATCATACCCTTTCATAATCTCCTGTGTTAACAATATATTATCCTGAATTTGCCTTCCAGGGATGAATGCACTTTGATTGCTACTAACCAAATTCCCCAATACAGGTTTAATCCTATTAGTGATTACCTTGCTAATGCACTTGTAAAGTACATTACAACAAGCAATAGGTCTAAACTCAGTCACTTTACTAGGGTAGGTACTTTAGGAATCGAGTAACAATAGTAGAATTTATCTCCAAGTAGTTTCCGAGAAGAAGAACTCCTTAATAGCACAGCAAAATTCATTTTCAATGATACCCCAAGCTTTTTTGAAGAAGGCTGCAGTGAAACCATCAGGTCCAGGTGCCTTTGAATCATCAATATCAAACAGAGCTTTCTTAATTTCTTCACATGTGACATTCCTTATCATCCTATCGCCTTCCTCGAGGTTAGCTTATTCACAAAAAGGTCTTCAATGTCATCAATCAGCTGAACTTCATGACTTGTACCAAGGAAATTTTTGAAATGCTTTAAGAAGAGGTCAGGAATTTGATCATTATCATATCTCACACCACTATCATCACACAAAGAAAATACTTTACTTCTATTTAATCTTCCTTTAAGAACTTTATGGAAAAAACTTGTATTTCTATCCCCTTCTTTCAACCATTTAATTTTTGCTTGCTGAGACAAAAAACTCTCCTCATCAGCTTCTGCTTTCATGAATTCATCCACCATATCTGCTTCCTTGATTCTTAATCATTGGTTATGAGGATCTTGATCAATTTGAGTTTGAATTTGCTTTAACCGACTTCTAATATCCTCCACTCTTTTGAAGACACTCCTTTGTTCCAAGCCAACTTGTTCAAAGGACCTTTTAGATTTTTCACTTTTGACCACTTTGAACATATAACACCCATCAACTTCTTTACACCAACCTTCTTTAACTAGAGGTATAAATTCGGACTTTCCAAGAATAAAGTTTGCCATTCTAAAAGCTTTTTATGTTTTGAATACATTGGAATACACAAAATAGCAGGAGTATGGTCAGATATAATGTAAGGTAAGAATTTAGCATTTGCCTGAGGATATTGGATGATGAATTCATGATTGGACATCATTATGTCCAGTTTCTTGAGGATCCCAGTCATATCACCATCTTTTACTTTCTTCAGGTTTTTAGTCCATGTAAAATGCAATCCAGACTTACATATATCTTCTACTTCAATCATATTGACACAATCACAGAACTCCACCATATCAGTAGTCATAGAAGAACCACCACTTGAATGTTCATTAGGGCTTAAGGTAACATTAAGATCTCCTCCAATACCCCATGGTCTCCCATTTACATATCTACCATTCTATTTCAACTCATTCCACAACTCTCTCTATCAATTCCATCATTAGCAAAGATATACAAAAGTATAGAAGCACTTGAATTTAAACCGATCAAGACCGACAACACAAAAATAGATCGACTTGTTCTGTTAATAACTCGCACATTAACCTCTTTTGATCCATCCAAGTACTATTCTACACCCTTTATTGCAGTCGCATATTAGACATCCATTCCCAATTTGATAGACTTTGTCACAAATACTCAAGCTTCTTACTTTTCAACCTTGTTTCCAATCGCACAAACCTTTAAATTCTCACTATCAATTAAATTTCTTACTTCTTTTGTTTTTAAAGTATTCAGCCTCTAATGTTCCATACACCCATTTTAAACTCCATTACACTCATTGTTTAACAATTGTGTATCTAGACCATCACCTCATTCACCTTCATATTCTTAGTTATTCCTTCGCATCACTAACCACATCTTCAATCAAGTATCGCATTACTATTTCCTCTGTAATCACACTCTTTTCGTATGATACTTTCTCATG
Organism: Chrysanthemum lavandulifolium; assembly: GCA_022545495.1. Lineage (NCBI taxonomy): Eukaryota > Viridiplantae > Streptophyta > Magnoliopsida > Asterales > Asteraceae > Chrysanthemum > Chrysanthemum lavandulifolium. The sequence continues at coordinate 195,263,081 of CM040240.1, forward strand.
CCTTCACAAATTTGTCGCTCAAGGGTAGGTTGTACATTTTATTCAAATCTTGATCAACTATCATTCTATCTTTCGGGATCCTCAATTCTTGATCATCATCTTCGTGTAGATCATGGAGAACAAGATACTTATTGATGATTTTTCATGGCTTCAGCTTCTTTAGCTTTCAAATTCCATACTCTTCTTGCTCCTGGTTTCCCATTATTCCCATTGTTCTTGTTCTCCCAGTTGCTAACTTTTCTACCACCATCATGCTGATAATAGATGTAGTAATGCATGTTGAATGTAAAGTTTTTGGCCATGACTTCAATAACTGTATGCTTAATCCTCATAAGAATAAGGGAATGGAAAATATGGGTGAGAAGATAGATGCAGCAGGTATGTCAAATGAAAAGGTTGGTAGTAATGAAGAGGAGAGAGTTAATGTTCATAAGAATCCTGTGAGAAGAAATGAGCAGAGTAACCAGAATGATCAGAGGCACAATGTTAGTAACAGAATAGGAGAAACTTTTAGCAAAACCTTACATGATATCAGAGGGTAACGATCCTCTAAAACCTTTTTCGGCTTCGGCTTTGGTCGGCGGTCCGGATACTTCTTTCATGCCTTTTATTTCTTTCTGCAGAAAAAACCAATGGGTAATAACCCTTTATCGAATCACAACCTCCTCCCGAATATAATATTCCCAAGTTGCCTTCTTTTTGTTGTTGCCTCCCAATCTTGCGTCAAATTCCAAATGAATGGAATATTATATTTGTTTCTCCTCTGCCTTGCGTCAAATTTGCAGCCACCAAAGTGGACCGAATACTGGATGAGAATTTTACGGTCCGTTTGGTTTGTTAAGGGATTTGGATTTGGATTTGGATTAGGATTAGGATTTGGATTTAGATTTGGATTTGGTGTAAGTTTTAAGAAAAAAAGTAAGAGAGAGAAAATATATAAATGATATAATATTATAATTTTAAAAATATATGAAAGAATATTAATTAACTTTTTTATTATAAAATAAAATTTAAATTAGGATGAGTGGTGTAAATTAAATAGGGGCCCATCTTAGTTGAAAAAGACAAAATGATAGCACGTATTTATTTTCTAATCCTAGCTATATATGGTGGATTCGGTTATGCCAAAAATTTGGTAATCTTCTCAATCCTTGGGCCCACACTTTTCAACCAAACATGTGTTTTTTGTGTGAATCTACTCCAACAGTGTTAAATCCCATCAAACAAACACGACCTTAATTGCTTTCTTCTGTATTTGCTTTCCTATCTGTTGTTTACTTCGAGACACACTCAACCATTCAAGAGCCGAATGGAATAATCACAACAACTAAAAAAAAATAATGGATCTTTATGTTTTTTTTCTAGGGAAAACACTTCCTGTTTATTCAGAAGGTTCTTTGGGGGTTGAAGTTTTAAAACCAACTTTCGTTTTCTCATCATTTTTTTTTTTTAGTGCATGAGTTTTAGTTGTAATTTTCTTCATTTTAGTTGTAGGGGATACTTTGGGTTATCCCGTTTGTTTTAGTTATAGAGGATACTTTGGATTATCCCAATTTTTTAGTTGTAAGGGATACTTTGGGTTATCCTGTTTGGTCAAGATACTTTGGTTTATCCTGTTTGGTAAGGGATACTTTGGTTTATTCCATTTGGTCAGAATACTTTGGTTTATCCGGTTTGGTACGGATACTTTGGTTTATCCGGTATGTTGTGTGTTTCTGTCTGCTGCTGCTTGAAGATGTGATTCCGCTTGTTGTCGAATGTCCTCTTCAACAATTATTTATTTGCTTTAATTTATTTTTTATTAGGTTTTAATTTCTAGTCCGAGCTTTCGTGATTTCGTCGCTCGGACTGTGAGGAAGTGTTAGCCCGTTATATGTTATGTAATTGTATCGGGCTCTGACCCGTATCTAGAATCTTCTGTAGGTTGTTATTAAAGTGTACAATCTTATTGTGTAATCATCAATCAAATCAATTATTCCGATCTCATCAATCTCATTATTTTACAATAACATCAATATTAATATAATATATGAGATATCTTGTAGTTAGAAAAAGCAAAACGGAAGCTGATAACATAAACTATACTAATTGTTTATCATTGGCTTGTTGCTCGCATGATACTATGATAGAAAGAACAAAAACTAAATTGGGCTTCTAACGGGCTGTATTTTATTATAGACAGGTTGGACGATGAGACTTTTTTTTTGCTTGGCGCCAAGATTCTTTCATGACGCATACGCTTCAAATCCGCCCTCGATACGAAGATGAGACATAATCAGTTGATAGTAGAGTTTGAGAGACATATTATTGAGGTGTTTGTGAAAGGTGTAGTTGAGGCGATAAAAGCATGGAACGAATACGGATCGTTTGTAGGTTGTATTTTGATCTGTTTAATGAGGTTTGTTTAGATTTTACTTGTATTCGTGTTTATAGTACTGTCAGACTATGAATTGTTAAATGACATATGACAACAATATATCTTGTACAATATATGGTAAAACAACATAACCGAAAAGGGAATCGATCCAAATAGGTTAGACTTTAGAGTCGAAACTTAATTAAAATACATATTCGGATTGTTACCATTTTTTGTCATGTAACAAGTTAGTGATCCACTTGTGATCTTATGTTCCGATTATTGTACAGCATGATTTTTATTTTGATAACTTATATCCCACATAGGTAAAAAGTGAGAATTACAAGTTGTTTATAATTTCAGGTACTATCAAACAGTTAGTTTCCGGTATGAATGTCACTACAAACATTTGTATTGATATTTGTAGTGACATCATTTGTCCAAAACTTTTTTATATTTGTTTGTTGTGATTCTCTTCACCAAATTTCTTTCTTTCTTTTTTCTTTTTTAATCTTTTAACTTACTTTTAGTTGCTCCATATTTGATATATCTACCAACATGTGTGTATATTTCTTCTTGCAAAGCAAATGATTACCCCCCGTTGGATGACTTTATGTAGGGGTTCACAGTCAAGTAATTGATCTACTTGTAATCTTATGTTTCACATTAGTAGATTGCATACTAATGAGATAGGTCAATTGTTATTACTAATGATAAAAACAAGTATAGTTAAAGCCTATCAGTGATGGGTACCAAAGTGCCACTGCCAATGGTTTACTAATATTATGTTTTTCTTGAACTACATTCCATATGTTTTGATCATAAAGTTCTATATGTATTTCCATACTATGAAATGAGAAACTGCAATGAAAATTTTGTTTTTCTGTAACAATTGGTAAACCTCTTTACTTGAGGAACAGCACCAGAACGCAACAATATGCCAACAATATACAGTGATAGCTAGTTTAATTTGTCAAAGTTTTCAAGAAGTTGGAGTTAAAATATGACAGTCTCAAAAGAGTAAGAAGGTAATGATGGTTTGTTAAATATCATAAACAGTACAAGAATAACAAAATACATCAAGAAGAAGATTATAAAACAATGAAATATATCATTTTTTCACCTATACTTTTGAATGGTTGCCATCACTTTTGAGAAAAATCGCCGTGCTCCTTTCTGAGTCTTTGCGTTGAATGTTTTCATTATGGCACTCGCCTTCTTTGCCGAGGATTCACTGCTTTTCTTCTTCTTCTTTTTCGCCTTTCTCTTAGCTTGCGACATAGCAAAGCACTTGAATATTTTGTTCATATTCAAGGAACTCGGTTGCTTCTTTAGCTTTTGCTTGTTTTCAACATGAAGTACCTAACCAGTTCCATATTATAAATCAACCACTAATACACTAACAAAATAACAACTTTTGAATCCTATAATTTTTATATTAGGTTGTGTAAACTGCAATTATGTATTTGTATATGCATATATAATTTGATAAACATACCGAAGCTAAGGTTTCTTGGTCCTTTTTGGTTGAAGCTTCTAAGGACTTGGGACGACGATTAGTAGATGTGGATGCTTCTAACTTTTTAGACTCTCGAAGACGCTTTGAGTAGCTAAGAAGCTCAGCTTTTCTGTTATTCCCTTCACTCTTCTTTGACTCGTGAACGTGGAGGTGATGGTAGTGGTGGTGATGATGATGATGGTGCTTGATATTGTCTTTGTTTCTTGTTATTGTGCTCCTTTTCCTTGGTTTCTCCTCATAAACTGCCACTAAGACAGCCTTTTCTTTACAACATGCCATCTACAATCTCAATCAAACAACACCTAGAGAAAGATTGAATATATATAGAAATTAGAACAATGGTTTCTTCACAAAAGCTAAAAACAACATGTTAAATAATGCTTTAAGACATACAAGAATCAACTTTTTTCTATTCTTAGTGGCAGTCCGACCTTAACATTTAGTTAAAAGGATTTTCTAAAACTTTGTGCATATTAGAAGAAGACATTTATATTATGGGACGGATGGAGTAATAATCAAGATGTCCGCTCATAATCATAATTGACTATTGATTAATCAGGCTTCACGGGTCTTGCACGATGGACGTTTGTGAAATCCCTAGAAAAAATGTCTAATAAATATAACAAATCAATAATTTTATAACAACCTCTTCAAAGTTTTAAAGTTATCAAAGAAACCTACCTAAAAGATAGTTTATTACAAGGATGCTGGGATTGCTGGCCAAGAAGTCAATGTTGCTTAAATTCTTTGGGTTGATCGTTAACCGAAAGGACATGCTTATAACCATATAACTCCAAATATTAACATCCAATGGCTCATGGTTTTATTAAACATTTCATTTGTTCCATAGAAATTTCAATATTATGTCATTTGATGTGACATGTAATGTCTAAAAAGTTGTTTGACCACAATTACGTTTTATTTGGCCAAGTGATCAATGTGTGCATTGAACTATAGCATTGGTCTAAGTTTAGTGACAAACTTGACAAAAACGTGGTAATACAAGTGCGACAACATAGCAAGGATTCAGACGTTTCTAAGTATTACAGTCGTGCAAATTCCAAATATGGTTTGGCCTGCACCAAAGAACCGTTCTTGTCATCTGCTTTGCTCAAGACTTGATGCTACGACGTTCGACCCATGTGATTTGGTGCATACCAAACAAGGACCAACCGCTTGTGTGCAATCTCTTTTTGATTGTCTATGTATCATTCCTCATAGTGCATGTGGTCACTAATACATCCCCAGATTGTTGAATTTATGCGCTGGTTGGCTGGGCTTAAGTACAAAAGGCGTTTCAACTCACGATACTATTTTTCTAGTACAATTAAGGGACCCAATATTGTTTCTCATCATCATTTATGTCTATGTTTGTTGTCTATCTAATCCAACTTTATGCCACAAACAAGGAATTATTGTTTAGGTTTGTTCGTTGCTGTTTTCTTAACCAACTGGACGGTAAAGATACCTTCCAAATGGATCTTTGATTTGTATTTCGTGTTTTTTAATGGAGCATCTGTCTTATTCTAATGGCATTTTTCAAGTCCGTCTTGCGTGTTACTAAAACATTTCACAATGTGATTCATGAACATCAGGTAAGTGATGAAACATGTTTTGTTCGAGCCTTCTACAATTTGTGATTGCTCGGATGATAATCTGCTCACTCTTGCAACTTTGGCACTTCAGCAAAACATTTGGGCATATCTACTTCTGTTTTGAATCAAACGTATTTGTATGAGGATTTACTAAAGAGACAACACAAAATGACTAAATATTACTCACTTGTTATTGTTATCGATTGATCAAGAGAATATTCATATCTTCTTATCATTTAAATATATTTCACATACTCTAAGTGACATTTTTAAGTTTTACTGAACTATATACTTCAGTTAAACATTGTATTATTTATAGGATATAGCTACTTCTATAAAAGAGTAAATAAACAACTAAAGTACTAACCACTCAGGGTGGCCTAATAACAAAAAGCGCCATACTATCACTCAAGATGTGAAGGCCTCAGTTCAATTCTCAAGTCGCAAACATCCCTGAAATGGTCACGCCAACCTTCTGAAAAGGAAGGTCTTTACCTGGTTTGAGTTTCTGTTACGATGAGTTCAAACCCCGTAAATTAGTCGACTAAAATATCACAAACATACTTGTCAAAAAAAGAACTAAAGCACTATCGTTTAGTTTAAAAATGTATTTGGACTTTGGTCATATGCCAATTTCATGAAACACCATTTGTCACGGGTACATTCACGGCCTATTTAAAAACCATTAACTGCCCACCAAAATTTAAAAGAGAAGCATAGCTTAAGATTCTTAAAATCAGGCAAATTTGTCGTGTTAGTATTAAATCAATAAAAGATATAGAAGCATGATACAAGCATGATACAAGCATGCCCCACACATGTTCTTTTGAAGTGAATATGGTTCATGCAAAATTTTCATAGCTTGGTTGTCTTTAGCTAGTCACTATGGCGGTGGTCGACCACCTGGTGTCTTGAAGTGCACCACGTGCCAAGACCCTAGTGACCACTTTCAACCGCACGTCAAGGGTGCATTTTTTGCAACTATTTGATGGTTTGCACCACCCAATAAATTATTATTATTTTTTGATATATTTTGTATAAAGTGTGATATTTTTATATTTCTGTTTGATGATCATAGCGCCTGTTTGGTAGTAATAGTAGATTGAATGGTGATGTAACGCTGACGTTGCTACAACAACCTATCTTAGTTGATGTTTTCCATGATGTCATATTGCTTTTGAATCTTGTATTGATAATTAGCTGAACATCATTTACAGTATGTTAGTATTTAGAAGAACACCTTGAAGGCTTAAACATACATATTCTTTTACCATTGTATAGATCAAATTGATGTTGACACAATGCAACACAGTTTTTATCTCACATATAGGTACCTCGTGATATAGGATCAAAATCGACTTTCATTTCACTTAACTCATCAAAGCAAGGAGCGGCTACTAGATAACTCAAAGTCACAGGATTTTGAAAGGCGCATCTAGCTCATGGACAGAACCAGGGTGTCTCGGGAAGTCCCTGGACACCCATGGATTTTCCCGATATACTGTTAATTTGTTTAATAATACTCGTTTTTTCTAAATGCACCATGGTCCAATAAAATTGAGTATATAGTCCTATTTATTTTCTCTTAAATGCAGCTGGTCAATTAATATTCTAGTTCCGTCCCTTATTTAGCTTTACCAGCTTCTACAAAGGAGATGAAGGATACATAGTGATTACAACTTGTAGGCTCATTCACCAACTAGGCCAGACAGGTATACTAGTAAAAACATTTCAAGATTTGTTATCTCAAATATCTTCTTTTTTGAAGTTGATGGTTATTCAATGATGAGAGCCAGTGATTCAGAGAACCACAGCCGGTGACTTCATTATCTCATTCAATTTCATGACATTCATTTCTTGGCCTAACTAGCACATTGCAAGTTGCAACAACCTTTTTTGATCTCTTTCTAATGCAATAAATGTTGTACTTCCTGCTCCTACGAACAACTCATTAAATTGATTTCGATAGTTGCTAAAAGGCATTCTTAACCCACCGGTCAAAGCACGGTAGAGGGGTTAGACTATTTGAAACATTTGAGCCAAGCTAGTAGCACAACTGCATCTGTGATCTTATATCAAACCAAAATCCAGTAACAAAAATACATTATAACATAACAGAAACATCATTGAAGCATTAAATCATAAGCTACAACAAAGATGATCTACAAGAAACATTAAAGACACAAACTTTACCATTAATTCATTTTCAACTCTTACTCTTTCTTCTCGTCTTGCCAAGTAGCTTGCCACTGCTTGTCGTAAAATGTTGTCTCGTCAATCAATTTCTTTAAGTTATCAACATCCTCGTTCTTTCGTATCAGAAGGACACCAGCTACTGCTACAAATAGAAGTGTTTTGCAGAAGAAATTTCCCATTTGGTCTACTAGACCCACCCCAGTTAAGCTATCCACAAAGTAAGCCATGAAGAACCCTACCATCGCAGCCCGGCCTGCACAATAGTGGTTAAATGTAATCGTGTCAGACTAGAGATTTCCCACAATAGGGAATTACGTCTTTTAGACTTAAATTGGAATGTTTGGCCGAATTCGTCAGAAATGGCTTCATCTTATATAACAGAGATTCTTTAGGCCTAGAGAGATATTATAATACCTCTAAAACATGGGTAGTCTGAGTACTTCATTTTGCAACAAGAGCTCAATATTTCATCCTTATATTGTTTATATAAAAAGTGAGGGAATGAAGGGCTAACCGTTAAGTAGTTCGGCTTCCGGAAGATGGAACCGCTTCATCCATGCCCACCAGGGAATAATGGAGGTATCGAAAACTACAGGGAAGTCATTGTTGGATGATTCTGGATTGTCTTCGAGCCATTTCCTCCTCTTCACCTCTGAAAAGTAGTAGCAAGATGGTCAATACAAACACCAAACATAACTAATCGCTTTATCATCTTCATTCCCATTAAGTAGCCAAAAATGGAAGAAGAAAAAATTGTTATTTTACATGCCGTGCCCTTTCATCATAAGCTACATATTCTTTTTAAAACTAAAATTTCACGACATGTGACAATCAGGGACTTAAATACATGACATCTAAGACCAGTAAAGATGGTTCTTGTTTGATTGAGAATGCTCGAGTGGTTAAACCAGGGGTGAATTCCTGGGTATATGCGATGATGAATCACTTTGAATGCCTTTAACATAACATTAAAGGCTATAATACAATTTATAGTTCTTTTTTATCTTGTGAAATTTGTAGTACATGATACAAGGACGCAAAGTTTTTTCAAGACGTTACAGCAGGAATTTGGACTGGAGATCATTTTTATGGAGTTCAAGGGTGTGTCTGCATTATGTTCTGAAAGCGAATACCTTATATGAATAATTGGCATATAAAAAAACAGGCAGCCCAGTGGTTAGATGTGGTTATGCCATTCAAAGTTGTGAAAAACATATAGTTAGCTAATTCCAACGACTGAGATATAGAGTGACCCCTCAATAATCACAGAATTATGAGCAAGTTTAGTTCATCCTACTGCTACACTATTATCCGAAATTTGATTATTTGACCCATATAATTTGAATCATTTCCTCTACACCCAAACAATATGAAAACACAGTAATCAGAAAATCAGCCTAAAAACACAATGCCAAACACCCCTTTACTGTTAGATACCCTATGAACGAACAAACAACTGCCAGATAGTTCAACAAAGGGAAAAATTCCAATAACGTAACTAAAAATGCCAATTTTGCCAACTTGGGCATGAGTAAGTTTCTCGCTCATAAAAAAGAATGCAAGTTAAAGTTTTGACAAACACAATAGTAAGCAGTGAAGGTTAAATTTAAGGACACACCCCAAAAAAAACAAAAGTTCTCTTTTTATGTTTGCAAATCGAAGTTATACTCCTTTTGATAAGCCGAGAAATATACTCACGGCCCAATTGACACATTTGGAATTTTTACTTTTCTAGTCACCTTTCTTGATAGTTTTTCTTTTAACAGTTAAAGAAAACCAAATCTAAAAGAACAATAAAAAAGGGGCCATTCTCAACAAGTCCATTTTTCATAGCTTCAACTTAATTTAAGGTAATAATTGGTTCAAAATGTATTTAATTTTCCACAAACTTCTTTAGCTTGTATCAATCTAAATTTTTTCTACTGAACACACCAAATCTACTAAATGACCAGATTAGCAGGTGATGATGGAGTGGCACCGGTGATTTAGTACACACAAGAAGAAGATTAGTCGGTTAGTGTATCTAATAGAAAATATAATCAGATTGATACATGCTAAAGAGTTTTGTGGCAAGTTAGATACAATAAAAACTAAGGCTAAATTTCATACTATTAATAGATGTATTTTACCACTTTATAAACCAAACTAATTTTACTTCCAAACAAACCCAAATAACATCACACAAAAATTTCATCAAAAACAAGGGGGTGTTTGGATTAGCTTATTTTTCGGGCTTACTAGCTTATTCAAAAATGAAAAAGCTCATAAGCTCATTCTTTTCGGCTTATCAGATTATCACCTTAACCTTATGGACTTATCTCACCTTCATAATCTCATAAGCCAGAAAAAAAGGAACTTAAGAGATTTTCCAATTTCAAATAAGCCCATAAGCCCAAAACACAAGCTAATCCAAACACCCCCCAAAAAGTAAAGACAAATTCTCACCAGCATCAATAACAGCATCCCAATCAGTAGCACCATCTTTCTGAAACTGCTTCAAATCCCAAGTCCCATTAACCCATTTCACATCATCAAATTTCACACCCACTTCTTCCACCATCTCAGCAGCAGCAGCCACCACTGGAGGAGGAGCACCATTTCCACCACCACTCTCCACCTCTTTCACTTCTTCAACCACAATAGCTGAACCTGACCCATTTGCATCAGCTTTACAAGACACATAAAGCAGCTTACTTTGTGGCTTTAGAGATGAAAATAAGCTGATTGGGAGGTGGGTTTTTGATAAAGATTGGAAACAAGGGAGATTTGATGTGGGTGTTGTTGAGAAACAAGACATTGTTGAAGACATGTTTTTTTTAAGGTTTTTTTTGTTTAAGGAGGAGTTTAGAGCATGGTGTGGTGTGTTTTGGTGATGAAGATAAGTTATGGCTGAGAAGTGGTGAGAGTGAGAGAGAGAGAGTGAGTTTGGGGGGATTGGGTTTTGAGATATCAATGCCAACAAAGTACAACTGGTTGGGGGTTAAAAGTTTCAACTACTTTTACTTTTAATAGTTACATTCTATTTAATGACCTTTTATAAGTAGTAAAAATTAAAAGAATTAATAATGATTGTGAATGAAGTTTAAATAACTAAACAAAAAATAATACTTTTTCTTTTGTAGAAGAAGTAACATGAGAGGTTTTGTTTTAGTTATCTTAAATTTACGCCGGTGGATGTTGGTGATTTTAACGTTATCTATCATTTTATGTAAAAATAAATTGTGAATTACTCGAATACTAAATAGATTTTAAGTTAAACTATAATACAGGTTAGGTAGTGTAGACTGCACACTCATATAAATTAATTTGGTTTTCAACATAACAAATAGTGTGACCATTCACCAAACGTGTAATAATTCATCAAAAGTTGTAACTTTTTACTTTGTGCATATAAAAACACACTTTGCTCTTTAATATGATAATATTCATATCAACAACAAATACAACAAATTTTTTATGTTTTGCTCCCTTTTTTTTTTTTTTGCCTAAAATTAAAGTGTTTATTTTTGTCTTATTTTTATACAAATTTCTTGTAACACAGAGCAATCAATAGAGTAAAAATATTGTATTATGAAAGTGAACTTTTATGTAATTAAAAAGTTATTCAAGTAATCGTTAATTATCACATCAATACCAACGGTGTATTTTAGAGGTGTTTGTCTTGTAGCTCAATTAGCATGTCGATAAACTTGTTTTTAGACTAAAATATACCGTTGGTCCCTAAATTTGGCAAAACGCATCGTGATGGGACAAAACTCGGCTATATCATCGCCAACGGTCCAAACCTTGGCTTTAAATGCCAAAATCGTTCCTTGACCGTGATTGGCATAGTCAAACATAATTTTCTGATTTCCTTCGGTATAATAGATCATTCACATTTTGACCCAACCTTCAACCTGGGACCAATTGTGAGTATGGCTACTAGCCGCTTTCTTCCCCGATACGCTTGCATTTAATTTCGCGGGAACCAATACACCCACCCAACAAACAACTTTACCAATCATAATACACCATTATCCGAAACGTTAAACGAAAATCGAAATCAAGAATATAAATCCTCATTTCGAACTCAAAGACCAACCCAACTTCCAACAAAACCATGTCGATCGATCGATTAGCAACATGCCGATGAAGTGATCACTAACATTTTAATCGGTTGCCTTTGTTAGAAGCGGTGAGAACCTCTAGTTTAGCGAAATTGGAGGTTTAAGTGGACTTTGCTCACCGATGTCATACTTGATGAGGATTTCTTTTATTATTTAACATATGAGTTTGATGGGAGGCTTGTTACTAGATTCTTAAATCGGCTTATGGGTCCAATAAGAAAGTTTGTCTTCATTGTAGAGCCAAGATCAATTATTGGAATAGACAACTTTCATTATGAACAGTTCATGAATGGCTCTTGTTTTTGGTGACCATGGATATGAGGAGTGATTATTACAAACCGGTATGGTGACCCGATTCGTTCCCAACCCAACTTTACTCTCGTAGTGAGTTGAAACATCCGTACTTCATATTTGTGCTATGGCTACTTTGGAATATTTTCATGGCTTTCCAAATCTACTGAGCTTAGAATTGATTTATGTCAATTTTCTAAGCGGTACAGTTTGGGACTTTATTACTGGTTGTCCCTCACTTGAGTCTCTTAAAATGAATCGTCCTAGTACAAACGAGATGAGACTACGGGATATTGCAAAACTTAGGAATTTGAAGAAGTTATATTTGTCATTAAGTCGTTATAATGTTGTGACGACAATCACAACATCTGATATCTTTCACTTGACAAGACTTCAAAATCTTGAGACCCTTACATTGGATTTTGGTGATTGCACGGTGAGAACAATTTCAGTTTTACAACTTATAATTTTACAATGTTAAAGAGATGTGTAATAGTAATGAAATTTAATCTTTAAAACTTGTTGTAGTTGATACATGGAGCTAATCCTAGGATGAACCCTTTGTTTCCCTGATCAACCTTAAGCTGTCCGATGTCGATTTTGGGAATAGTGTTATGGTAGCGTTCACCATTGTAATGATTCGGTCATCTCCGAATTTGAAAATGTTGGATACGAGTAAGTGTAATCTTTGTAATGCATATGTATCAAATAAACATTCCTAAATTTCCATGTTTGTGTATCTCAACACTATTTGATTTTTCAGTTTTTGCAAACACGCTTAGTGATCTACCTTTGCAAAACATTTCCTTTGTTGTGAGCAAACACATTCACCATGGCCATTACGAGACGGTGGTGTTTGAGCTTTTCCTAGAATGCAGACCATGAAATAACTTTAATAAAGTGTATACTTACGTATTCCGGTCGCTAAAGACAATCAATATCATGCAAGCGATAGAGTCTTGATGGGAATGAAAATACCGAGAACAACTGGGAGTTGGCTAGGAAGTCATTGAAACTCCACTAAGCTTCCCCACGGCCGTGGTAGATTTCTTTAGTGGTTGTAGTTTATGTTTGGGTTGAATACCCTATGACAATTAATGTTGCAAAATAGTTTTGGTAATTTGGTACAATAATTGTTTATATGGTTTGCTTAAAATTAGATTGTTCATATGTTGTTGTTTGTGCGTATTGTAGGTGATGAAAGTTTGACATTCGAAAGTCAAACTTTCATTTAGCATTTTAATTTGATTGTAGCAAGTAAAACTGCATTTCCAGTTTACTTTAGTTAGTCAATACTTGAAAATGGTGAATGGGTTAACTGTGTAGGAGAGTCGTAATGTCAGAAGGATTGAAAACCTTTGGAAATTTAAGTGCAAAAGGCATAATGGTATTTGAAGTTTGATGATAAGGATGGCTAGTGGAATGTTCAATAGTATATAGAATGGTATTAACGAGTGTTTGGGAATGTGGAGTTTCTTCATTCTGATTGATTCTTATGGTGTTGTTTTGGTATGAAGATATGCTACAGCTTCTTCTAGATATCTGTGGGCTTGTCCAAGATCTAAGGTTGTCTTATGACTGTATTGTGTCTTTGCATTTTGACTATGTAAAGTCAAAATTGCAAAACCATTACTCAATATTTGACATTGTAAAGTCAATATTGCAAAACCATTACTCAATATTTGTTTTTGAGTTAATTGATAATTTGATATGTTATAGAAGTTTGACTTTGTCAAGTCAAACTTCTAATGGTTTTACGTAAGTTGGCAACTTGAGGGACCAATTATGTATTCTAAAGTGATTATTGGGCGGGAGTTTTACGTATGACAACGACAACCAAGACAAATTCAGGGACCGAGTGTGAAAAATAAGTAACTATATGACCGTCTCTTACCGGAGACGATATTAACTAGTGCATACCAAACGATAAACTCATCTACCACTTTTTCCACACACAAAAATTTTCCAATGGCGATTTCCCATTTTAAACGAACTCATGGAGGTTTTGATTCACCAAATTTGAATGATCGTATGGCTATCTGGTTTGAACAAGAGGTCGCCCAAGGGATTCGAAGAAGCTAGTTCTTGATGCATTCAACATCTCAAGACAGAATCATCAAGCGTAGGAGGCGATAGAAGAGAATCAAGCTCGGGACCTCGTGGAATTGCGCTGATCGTGTGGATCGCTAACCAAAATCCAATCGAGGCACAAAAGCAACTTGCCCAACTCATACTGATTCTTGGTCAAACGGATGAAGGTATTCGGTTCAACCAAGAGTTTGTTAAGAAAATGGTGAACATAATGCCCGAATTTTGGGTTTTCCATGGGGTAGATAAAGGCGGTCTTTGGGTGATAGTTTTGGGAATATAGGTTGCTAAAAGGGTATGTAAATTAGATTTGATGTAGTTGTTTATGATGTTTAATGACTTTATTAATGATAAAATATCATTTGGGTTATGTGTTGTTTAATTTGTTCTTGTATTGTGATATTGGGTGTATTTTAGTGTAATTAGTATCAACAAAACCAAACATCCCCTTATATCGTGAAACCAAACGACCCTTTGTATCAAGAAACCAAACACCCCTTGTATCGAAAAGCAAAGGCAATGGTTTAAAAGATGTTGTGAAAATGAAAATAGTTTAGCACTAAATCATAATGTATCACCAAACATCCCTGATGTGCTACGTGTGTACAAGTTTTAAATTTATAAAAGGTGAATTACCAATATTACCAATAACACATACGATCAAGTATACTCGTCCGTTATAGCAAGATTATGAAGGTAAGTCGGGATCGTTCGCAAGGATTTGAGTGAATCTAAACACAAGTTTGAATTAATGAGTCTATCCAAAACATATAATTAAGCAAATAGATATAATGAAATTCGATGATTAAAAACTACACTTGCTTAAACTAGTTTCATATCATAGATTAATGTGATTGTGTTAACCTCTTAACATGTTGGTTATGATAATTAGTTGGAAGACTAATCTATTGTTCTTACAAGTTAAACCTTCGTCAAGATTTTAGTTCATAAAACAAGCATTACGTTTTAACCAATCAATTCAAGATCAATTCAAGTTTCATAAGTCTACATACATAAACTTAAACACAAAACATCCACTTGTTCATCAAATTGCTTAAGAAATGATCAATACAAAAGGTAACCGATCATAGACAAAAGGCTACAATTGATTCTCAACAACTAATCTTACGACCTTTTAGATGTTTCCAACCAATCCAATTTGATAATCAAAAAGCCTTTCTATTACAACCACACCTTAGTTCCTTTGTATAATCAAGAATAATGGGTAAAAAAAATCATCCATAGACAAAATGATTATGACTAGTTGAATAACAATAAGTTCTTTCGACCCCAACGATTACTATCAATTAGCCAAACTTGATTAACAAATGTCAATATGAAACTTTAGCACAATTGGATCTTAGAATCAACTTGAAATTGAATTAGAACATGTTAACACAATCACTAACTAATCATATGATAATCAACATCATTTAAGCAAGTGTATAAAGAAGCTAGCCACTCATAGCAAACATGAACATAAACTCAGAACTTTGAACATTAGAAAACATGATTAAAAGTCTTACAATGCTTGGAATAAGATTACAAATGGTGTAGTAATGATTCCCAAAGTATTGGGGTAGACTTCTTGGTGATTTGGCCTCCAAATGTGGAACTTCTGGAACTCCAAACTTCCCTGGACTTCTAAGGACGAGTTATGAGAGCTTAAAGCTTTGTTTTGATGAGTAGAGAGATTTGTATTTTGAGGTGTGTTTCATATGCTCACAAATGGCCTCTATTTATACTAGTTCCAAAGCCTAGGGTATTAATTGCTGAACTTGGCGTCCAAGGAGTAAGGAAGGGACTAGAATAAACCAAGAGAAGGACCTAGAATCGTTTGGATGCAAAGAGGAAGCTTAGTGATGAAGATTTGGCAACTGCAGCTTCTCCAACCGAATCGGTTATATGACCAACCGATCCGATTGGTCTTCTACAAAGGTGGCCAACCGATCCGGTTGCGGGTTGCGACCGATCGGTTGGTGATGGTCATAATGTTGTTTCTGGTCGTATTCCAGCCGATCCGGTTACAGTTGTAACCGATCCGGTTGGATTTCCTGAGTTGAGGAAACTTGATCTTTACTTCTCTTTATCTTGTAGAACTTGGTTCTTCAATCACTATGGTCTTCAAAGGTCCTTGAGATACTGATTTAGACTTACTGAAACGGGAATCTTCAATTTGTTGAACATTTCTTTATTTTCCTTCCGTTTCCACACTTGGTTATAAACACTAGACAAACATCTTTTGATGCGTTTAAGTACTATAATCACGCAAATATAACCAAATAATGATATAAAAGCACACATAACGCTACTAAAACATGCACAATCTGAAGGCGTTATCAAATTCCCCACACTTATACTTTGCTTGCCTCAAGCAAATCTAGGAAAAACATCCACCGGTACACGATCGTGATTATGAAAATGTGATGCAAATCAACCAAGTATAAATACGAGAGAGGATTCATCAATTATGCTTTATAAAGGTGAAACATCAAGATGTTTGACAATATCCAATGATTTTCTTGCATGATTAACATTTCAAAACACCTCACGAAAAAGGAACGAAATATAATTCACTCAATCACTCATTTTTAGTGGAGTAACAAGATAAATCACACTCATTGCTCAGTCATGATTTGATTATTACCATAAGCTTGTACAAGAAACAAAACTCCACCGACGTGGCGTAAGCACCAAGTGTAAACATCTAAAGAGGGCTTTTATTCGAGTTATAACGACAGGCTTAGGGTCAAGGGTATGGATAAGGCATGGGATTATTTATGAAATTGGTGTTAAAAGAAAAATGAAATCAAGTCTAATACCCGTGTTGCTAGCTACCAAACATTCCACGAACCAAATAAATGATTATAGCTTTGCTTTCTTCTTTTCCACTTTCCACAACTTTTCGTATTGCCATGACAAATGTTCTTCGATCATAGCATATTGGCTATTTTTTTTTTTTTACTCATACATAACATAACGCATGGCTCCATCAATCTCATAGGATGTGGCACTCATAATCATTTGAATAATCTTTACTTTCCAGGCGACTAGCAACCAACCGTTTAGACATTGATACGGGATAGGCTAAGGTTTAAAAGTGTAAAATCTTTTTGTATTTTCTGGGTGAAGCAAAAATGAAAAGGATGGCTCAGAGGGTGTAACTAGGGGTATCTAGTGCTAAAAATGAGCACTACAAATGGGTCCATGTGGGTGGTTAACTAACCAATGTGGCTAGCTAATATATCATTAAATGTAAAATGGAAGGCCATTTGGGTTGAATCCTAAGGTGCCTCTTTATCACAAGAATTCACTTATATCGCACGAATGCAATCTCACTGCGGTTTGGTAATGATTTACAAGCACAAGTTCTAGAATAAATAAAATCACCGGCACACTCATAGCAAAAGATCTAAGCATAAAAGATGTATGCAAATAAGAAATAGGCTCAAATCCTCATAATTTAGTGGAAAGGGTATAATATGTGCTAGCAAATGTTTATCGATCCCAGAATGGATTGCAATAGTAATCGGAACACATCTCAAAGTTTCAAATATTACCAGTTTTACGAGTGGTTTGATCCATTATTCTAATAGATAATCCTAAAAGTGTGAAAACAACTAGATCACAATGAAAACTCTAATTTTTCCTATTCACACTTAAGTTAGACATTGTCCTCAATGAAAACGAACTTTAAAGTATAGAAATAGGAAAATAGAGATGAAACCGAGATATGTCAGCGAGTTATTCACTTAAAATTCTTTCTTCATTCCTAGCGTCCACTGGAGAAATCATCACCTGCACACAATCTTATAAACAAATAAAAAGGTTTTATTAAAGGGTGGCACCCCCCCCTCACACTTAAGTTCAACCAAAGGTTAAAACTTTGAGGAGTGACCACAGAAAATCAAAGCACACGGGTTGCCTCCCGAGAAGTGCTTGTTTTATTACCGAGTCATCAGCCTGACTCGAATCTTCCCTAATTTATTTAGCCACAAGAGCAGCTTTGAACATTTTGAAAAGTTCGGGATGTACATGAATTCTTCACCAAGAGCTTGATATCGTCCCAGACGAATTCGTGAGATGGTTTCCATGGAACAATTTGTGGGATTCTTCACGGAAATGGTGCTACAAAGGTGATAGTTTGAATTCATTTTCATGGGAAAGCTATTGCATGAAACTTTATTCTTTTGCTCCTTGTCATAATATAACTTGATTCGGTGCCCATTAACAATGAAACTTCCACCGTTTGTCATAGAGTTCGACATACCGGATGGATATCCATGTTTAACAACATATGGTCCAAACCATTTTGGTTGTAATTTAGGAGCTTTAATTTGAATTTCATGTTAAAAGCGAACTTTATCTCGACTTTGAATTCTTTTGAATTCGTAGCTTTTTATCGTGATAAGCTTTAGTTCTAGCTTTATACAGTTTAGAATTTTCATAAGCTTGGAGTCTTAATTCATCGAGTTCGTGCAATTGCGGAATCTTTTCTCCAACTATTTTGAGATCGGTGTTACAGCTTAGAGCCCAATAAGCACGATGTTCAACTTCGAGCGGCAAATGACAAGTCTTACCATACAAGAGTCATGAGAGTTGTGCGATTGGAGTTTTATAAGCCGTCTGAAATGCCCACAGAGCATCGTCAAGTTTCTTTGCCCACACGAAGGATTGTCCTTCATTTGTTTTCTCTAATATTCTTTTGAGAGCTCTGTTGGTATTTTCAACTTGGCCACTGGTTTGTGGATGATAGGCTGTTGCGAATCTGTGATGAACTCCATATCTCTTCATGGTTTTCTCCATTTGTTGGTTACAGAAATGGGTTCCTCGATCGCTTATTAATGCCTTTGGAATTTGATAAGGTTTTAAAAGGTACCATTTTGAGGGGTCGTTTAAGTCCTTATTTGATCACTTTTGTATCCGTTATTGCTTAATATCGTTCCTTTTCACTTTTAGGTCTCTTGAAGGCAAAATCTGGAATGGCACTTATTTGGACGAAAAGGCGCGAATATATGAAGAAAATGGCCAAAGTCAAAATCGAGACACTCAAAGTCTTTGAAACATAGAAGGCGGCGGCGTCACTGCTATCTGCGACACCGTCAAGGATTTTTGTGACGGCTCGAACCCAAACTGCATGTTTTCAAGTGACGACGTCGGGTTCTAAAGAGTAGGCCGTCGTTACTCGGGCGGCCTAGATGCAATCCAAGACGGCGTCGAGTCGAAGAGGGACGGCGTCACGGACATAAGGTGACGCCGTCGCAAGGTTAACGTGGCCAAGGCGAAACCCTAATGGCGGCGACACGGCGGCGTCACGAAACATAAGGTGGCGCCGTCGCGATATGTAATCTTATATATAGAATCCGAATTTTTCGGTTTTAGAGTAGTCTTTTGGAGTGAAAACCTAAAACCGAACCTAAGGTGTCTTGTATGATATTTTAGGGTTCTAAACCTATTATACATCAAGATAAGTATTTACTTCATTAATTCAATTATGTCTTTGATTATTTGTGTGTATGCTTGCATGTTCTCCATGTCCGGCTAATTTATTTGTGTGTTTGCTTAGGAATATGAAACTTAATTATTGAATATTGATTGGTTGTTTCTTATCTTAGTTGATTAATGATCTAGTAATGCACTAGGTCATTCGTTGTGTGCTTAATGCTTGATTCATCTTTGTGAACCTTAGAATATAATTATCTAGGTAATTGTAGGATAAACCATCCAAGGACAACCTTAGAGTAAGCGTTTATTATCACTAGAGGGTTTTGTAAACAAGACCCTTTGGTAAGTTCAAAGAGTTAGGAAACAAGCACCCTACAACTTTAGAAACACAACGCAACTAAGAATAAGGACGTGACAAATCAACCATCAATAGAAGATAATTAAGGAGTAGTAAAACCTAAGTAAACACATCTTTAAACTATCATACGAGTACACATTAATTAGACATAGACTATCACAACCTTAGTTTAGATAATTAGATAATAGTAGAGTAATCGGTAGAAATACCAACCCCCAAATCCAATACCGAGATTCGTACCTTTCCATTTCATAAAACATAAAAGATAAAAATAATCTTCCTCAACCTCAACCTTAGCGTAGTAACTTCTCACTAGCATTCCTATTCCCCAGAGAACGATATCAATACCGTGGCTTACCCTAATTACTACACTACAACGATTAGGTTCATTTGCCTAGGGTGTTATAAAACTTGCTCGAAGAAAGGAAGTTTCCTTGACCCCGAGCGGCGTGTAGCGTTATCAAGTTTTGGGCGCGTGCTGGGAATAGAATAGCTAGTTAGTAGTCCACCTCGTTTAGGTTTCTTTACTTGATTCCTATCAAGTAAATTTTTTCTCATTTTTAGCTTTCTCTTAGTCTATCCCCTTCTTCGTGACCTTTGTTCGTGACACCCATCACTTTTCACCATGGAAGGTGACAACCAACCACCACTCATCAACCCACCACCAAATGACCGCCAAGAGCCCGTACTCTTGGTGAGTACTCGAGACCAAGCCACCTAGGTTATAGGAACACCATTGAGCTTCCGACCAAGCCCAAACTACGGCCTGCGATCCGACACCATCCGGTTGGTGCAAAGCGGATGTGCATTCCATGGACTTCGTTCGAAGATCCAAATCGACATCGAGGATTTCCTCAAAATTGTCGATTCCATCGACCTTGATGCTACTACTCGGGAGACCACGCGCTTGCGTCTCTTCCAATTCTCTCTACGGACCAAGCGAGTAATTGGCTTGAGCGACTTCCACTGGCTCCATCTCAAGTTGGGATGATCTTACCTCTCGCTTCCTTGCTCAATTTTTCCCACGGGAGAACCACTAAGCTTAGGAATGACATCTTGATGTTCCAACAACGTCAAGGTGAATCTCTCTGAAGCATGGACCCGATTCAAGGACTTACTTCATAAAGTCCTCATCACGGCATTGATCTTTGGCTCCAAGTCCAAATCTTTTATGATCATGTCAACTTTCCCACTAAGCGATCCATTGACCAAGCGGCGGTGGAAAACTTAGTGATCTCACCGCGGAAGAATCATGGGGAATAATAGAGGACCTTGCCCTCTATGACAACGAAAGTTGGGATGACCCCGTGAACTTCCCAAAACCGTTAAGGCAATCTCCTTGCCTTCCATCAACTCACAACCTTCCGACCGTGGGATGATCGAACTTAAAGATCAAGTCAAATTCCTCATGAGTTCCTATGAAAATCCTAAGTCCTCACACATATAAACAAAGTTTCCTCTTCGTGCGAGCCGTTTTGTGATCCTCATAACACGCGCACTAGCACCCGATCCCCGAACATGCTTCCGTTGAATACGCATCCTCGTAATAATGGAGCGGGAGGAAGATTCCTCAATACCGGACCTAGGAATTTCAATGAAACCCGGAGGCATGGAAAAACAAGCCCGACTTCTCACGGGGACAAACCAAAGAATTCACCTCCAATGATTTCTCATGGCCCCACCTAACGGTCCTAACCAACAAAATCGAAGGGATGTTGCAAAACATAGTTGCGTCCCAAGAAACCTAAATGGCTAAGCTCTCGGACCACTTTAACCATCAACAAGCCGAGATGGATAGGAAGATAGACAACCTTTTGAAAGCCATAACTAATAGTGATAGGAAGGTTAGTGCTATCTCGACTCCGAGCCTCCGGTGTAGAAATTAAGGATCCAAACAAGCTTATTAAGCATGTCCAATTCGTCAATGCCATCGCCTTAGTGGAACCTAATGAAACAAATGACGAAGAAGACCAAATAATTGTTGATGATGAAACACCGAGGAAGTAGATGAAGTAGACAATGACTATTTCAACAAATTTCCTACGGAAGAGGAATTATCTCGCCACCCTCACTTAGTGCGTGACCTCCGTCACATGTATGATAGGAAAAGTCCTAGAATCAAGTTTGGGAAACCTTGGAATCTTAACATACCATGTTTCATAGGACACCTTTTGTGGCAAAGGCTTACATTGATCGTAAATCCCCAATTAACATAATGACTAGCACCTATTACAATTGGATAATGAAGAAGCCTATCCCAATTAGGCAAGACCTCGATAATCCTAGTGATAAGTGTAATTTTCTTGGTAGAGTTAAGGGATTGCCCGTCTATGTAGGTAGTTTCACATTCCCTACGGACTTCATAATTGTGGAAGATATTAGCACGGCATAGACCTTAGCTTATCCCACGTTATTCTAGGAAAACCTTTCATATAAAGCACCGGATGACCTATGACCCATCGTTAGGAGTAGTGCGATTCAAGGATGAGACCGATGACATAGCCTACCAAATGCCGTTTAAAATTGAGAAGTTTTCATCACTCTCCAATGATGAAAAGGAACTTAAACCGTCGGTCTATTATAGGAATGATGAGGATAGGGAAAAGGAGTAGATTATGTTATGGCTAAGATTTTCGGGTTCTATAAAGATTGTTTGAATTTAGGACGAATTATAGGACCGAGTGGGGAGAGGGTGAACTCTTAGAAGGAGTATCATGGGACACTTCTACAACATGGAACCCCCATTAGAGACCATCAAGAGGCGGTGATGCAGGAAGCGTAGGAGTAGGACTACGAGTCTAGCTACAAGACTCTTAAATAAAGAAAAGCGCTTCGTGGGAGGCAACCCATGCTTAATTGTTTGATTGTTAGTGTCATATATCTTTTATTAATTGTTTGTCCTCATGTTTGAATTTGTAAAATGCTTTATTTTGTTTTAACCTCGTCTTAATTACATATAAAGGTATTTTACATAAAGGATAAGTGTAGGGAGGATTACACACGTTTTCATAAGAAACGTAAACATGAGAATAACAATCAACTAAAAGATATATATGTTTGTTTGTTCGAGTCAAATGCTTGTATCGAGTCATAATGGATGTTTTGCGAAATTTTCCAGATTCTAAAGATGTAAATTTTCGAATTTTTTCCGAAAATCGCATACCGGTTTTGTCGGGATAACTTTGGCGTCAGATTGCAACTGACAGCGTCGGGAAGGAATAAAAACATCGATTACTTTTTCTCATTTTACGAGCTACTTGTAAAATTTTGGAATTTTCCGGATCTTAATTTTCAAGAAATTACGTAAACATCCATTCCACAAGCATTATATCCTAGTTTAAATCGAGTCTTATGTATATTATTACCGCCGATTTTGCGAAGGTTTCGTTTGTTTTCTTCTAGTGTGCGAGTTTAGTTTGTCAAGAAGAAGTTACACAAGTTTGGAAGGAGCCTTTCACGCAAAAACTCTTCTTGAAAAGATTTAACCACCACTTTTCACGGATCCTACCGAGCTAATCGGGGAGTATTAGTTTCTTTCATTTTAATTACCTTCCATTATCATAACTTTGATACTTTCGGGAACATTGAGGACAATGTTCGGTTTAAGTGTAGGGAGGAAAATAAAGCGGGAACTTTGAAACTATGCTTATCCTTGACTATTTGCTTTGTCAATGTATTTGTGTAATAAACCATGAGAAAATGTAGGTTAGGGTAATTTTAGCCAAATTTAAAATTTTTCATGACGTATAAGAGTGGGCCATTAGTCTTAACAAAAGCGTCTCATGGATAGGAAGTTGCATGACTAGCACAAAACCCTTTACCACCTAAATTCCACCAAAATGTGAGGATCGCCCTTAGATTAGTAGGAATTAAAGCATTCATCTTTAATGCTTAGAGTGTGAACCGTAGTATATTAGATTCTAGAACTTGTTTTGTGATGCATTCCGAGATCGCAGTGAGACTACACTTGTGTAGTTAGGAATAACTAAATGATAAGAGGCATTAGGATAAACCCTTGTTTGATACCGTAATATAATTACTTCTTCCACCTCGGTTGAGTAATTCCCCACACCCTTTGCGTTGTACTCATCTTTAGTACACGATACCCTAGTTAACCCCTCGAGCCTATCCTTTTCGCGGTTCTCGTGATGTTTCGGTTTTCCGAATATCAATGAAGAGCATTGTTTACACCCCACCCCAAATATACACCCAAATCGCCTTAGCCTACCTTTATTGCACTCACTTTTAGTGCAAATGTATGTTATCACCCTAAACCACGAGTTCAATTATCTAGTTGCTTGCATGAGTTGCTAAGTCGAGTCATATCCTTTGTATCTGATTTTGGGATGATTGGGATTCATGGGAAAAGTTAAAGTTTATGAAATATAGGGAAGAGAATGTTAAACTCAAATTCCTTTATTTGCATAATAATGTACTCAAGTGTTTTGATCTTTTCAATTCGGGTCAAATTAGTGTTAGAGTAATAAAAACTCAAGTGTAGGGATGTGTCTATAAATCCCTATCATTTTGATGTACCGTAGAGGATGGTAGAGTAAAAGTGTATGCACATAAAAAAAAAAAAAAAAAAATCGAAAAAAAATCGAAAATAAAATAAAAAGAAAAAAAAGAGTGAAAAAAAAAAAAAAAAAAAAAATACGGGCTACCATCCTACATCTATCTTTTAAATTATGTTTGTTTATTTTCGTTGCCTAGAGTTTTAGAGTGTCGAGTCTTGGCTTAGCAACGCCATTCTTCGTATACTTGCAACATAGAGATTTTTGACTATCCACCACTAAATAGCCTATCCCACCAAACCCTTCATTTCCATACCGTAAGCCTAACGTTACAACCCTTTAAAAGACCTCTTTGATAGTCTTTCCTAGGTGCTTACGCCAAAGCGATGGAGGTTTGATCTATTCTCAAGCCTATGGTAATCTATGTACTAGAACCGGTTAATGAGTGTTTATCTTCCATTTCCGATTTGTTATATTTCATATATACACCGAGAGAGATGTGAGTATCCAAACACCCCATGTGAGGTACTAGTATGTAATTTCGTGCTTGTTATGACTTTTATGGGCTTATATGTGTTGTGGACCGTTTTGAATGGATGCTTCATGACCCCAACTTATAAATTAATTGGCTAAAAGCACATTTGCTTGAGGACAAGCAAATACCAAGTGTAGGGATATTTGATAAGGTTTTAAAAGGTACCTTTTGAGGGTCATTTAAGCCCTTATTCGATCACTTTTGTATCCGTTATTGCTTAATATCGTTCCTTTTCACTTTTAGGTCTCTTGAAGGCAAAATCTTGGAATGATGCTTATTTGGACGAAAAGGCGCGAATATCTGAAGAAAATGGCCAAAGTCGAATCGAGACACTCAAAGTCTTTGAAACATAAAGCGGCGGCGTCATGCATATCTGCGACGCGTCGGAAGGATTTTTGCGACGGCTCGAGCGAAATTGCATGTTTTCAAGGACGACGTCGGGTTCTAAAGAGTAGGCCGTCGTTACTCGGGCGGCCTAGATGCGGCCAAGACGGCGTCGAGTGAAGGGACGGCGTCACGGTCATAAGGTGGCGCCGTCGCAAGGTTAACGTGGCCAAGATGAAACCCTAATGACGGCGACACGGCGTCACGAAACATAAGGTGACGCCGTCGCATATGTAATCTTATATATAGAATCCGAATTTTTCGGTTTTGTGTGTAGTCTTTTGGGTAAAACCTAAAACCGAACCAAGGCTTTCTTGTGCGGTATTTTAGGGTTCTAAACCCTATTATACATCAAGATAAGTATTTACTTCATTAATTTAATTATGTCTTTGATTATTTGTGTGTATGCTTGCATGTTCTCCATGTCCAGCTAATTTATTTGTGTGTTTGCTTAGGAAGTATGAAACTTAATTATTGAACATTGATTGGTTGATACTTATCTTAGTTGACTAATGATCTAGAGTGCGATAGATTATTCATTGTGTGTAATGCTTGACTTTTCTTTGTGAACTTTAGAATATAATTATCTAGGTAATTGTAGGATAAAGTATTCAAGGACAACCGTAGAGTAGGTGTCTATAAATCACTAGAGGATTTGTAAACAAGACCCTTTGGTAATTTCAAAGAGATAGGGAAACAAGCACGCCCTACAACTTTAGAAACACAACGCAACTAGGAATAAGGACGTGACAAATCAACCATCAATAGGAGATAATTAAGGAGTAGTAAAACCTAAGTGAACACATCTTTAAACTATCATACGAGTACACATCAATTAGACATAGACTATCACAACCTTAGCTTAGATAATTAGATAATAGTAGAGTAATCGGTAGCTATACCAACCCCCCCCCCAAATCCAATACCCGAGATTCGTACCTTTTCATTTTCTAAAAAACATAAAAGATAAAAATAATCTTCCTCAACCTCAACCTTAGCGTAGTAACTTCTCACTAGCATTCCTATTCCCCAGAGAACGATATCAATACCCGTGGCTTACCCTAATTACTATACTACAACGATTAGGTTCACTGCCTAGGGTGTTATAAAACTTGCTCGAAGAAAAGGAAGTTTCCTTGACCCCGAACGACGCGTGTAGCGTTATCAACCAATATTACCAATAACACATACGAGCAAGTGTACTCGTCCGTTATAGCAAGATTATGAAGGTAAGTCCGGATCGTTCACATGGATTTGAGTGAATCTAAACACAAGTTTGAATTAACGGAGTCTATCCAAAACATATAATAAAGCAAATAGATATAATGAAATTCAGATGATTAGAAACTACACTTGCTTAAACTAGTTTCATATCATAGATTAATGTGATTGTGTTAACCTCTTAACATGTTGGTTGTGATAATTAGTTGGAAGACTAATCTATTGTTCTTACAAGTTAAACCTTCGTCAAGATTTTAGTTCATAAAAACAAGCATTACGTTTAACCAATCAATTCAAGATCAATTCAAGTTCATAAGTCTACATACATAAACTTAAACACAAAAACATCCACTTGTTCATCAAATTGATTAAGAAATGGTCAATACAAAAGGTAACCGATCATAGACAAAAGGCTACAATTTCGGATCATCCCATCGGGACACATTTTGAAAAGATATGGCTCTTCCCAAAAAAAGTATTTAAGTTCCGAAAAGAATTTGCTTCTTTGAGCATTGGTTAGACCTTTTCTGAAAATTCCTCCTGCGAGGTAGTTCGCAAAGTCAGCAAACCAGGGATCTTCAGTTCCATCGATGGTCATGAGAGTTTCATCGGGAAAATGATCATCGATTTCCTCTTCTTTTAACTCCTCAAGATTGGGATTTTCAAGACGAGATAAGTGATCAGCAACAAGATTCCCTTCTCCTTTCTTATCTTTGATTTCGATGTCAAATTCTTGGAGTAGCAGAATCCATCGAATAAGACGTGGTTTAGCATCTTGCTTAGTGAACAAATACTTGAGCGCTGAATGATCGGTAAAAACGACTGTTTTTGAGAGCACGAGGTATGATCGGAATTTGTCGAATGCGAAAACGACGGACAATAATTCTTTTTCGGTGACGGTATAATTTTGCTGAGCACTATTCAGTGTCTTGCTAGCAAAATATATAGGCCTAAAGTGTTTTACTTCACGTTGGCCTAAGACAGCTCCAACAGCAAAATCGCTTGCGTCGCACATAAGTTCGAAGGGTAGTGACCAATTAGGTGAGACCATTATCGGAGCACTAGTAAGTTGAGATTTCAGTGTTTCGATAGCTTTCATGCAATCAGCATTGAAGTTAAAGATAGATTCTTTCTCAAGAAGTTTTGTCATCGGACGAGATATTTTGGAAAAATGTTTGATGAATCGGTGGTAAAAACCAGCATCTCCTAATAAACTTCTAACGGCTTTGACGTTAGTTGGTGGTGGAAGTTTTGAGATGACATCGACCTTTGCCTTGTCTACTTCCATTCCTACACTGGAGATTTTGTGGCCAAGCACAATTCCTTGGTTACCATAAAGTGGCATTTTCCCGATTAAGGACAAGATGTCTTTGCCGCATCTTTCGAGCATTTTATCGAGATTAGAAAGACAAGCTTCAAATAAGTCTCCAAAAACTGAAAAGTCATCCATGAAAACTTCCATGGAGGTTTCTAGCATGTCTTGGAATATGGCGATCATACACCTTTGAAAAGTCGCATGTGCATTGCAAAGACCAAAAGGCATACACCGATATGCGTAGGTTCCAAAAGGACAAGTGAAAGTGGTCTTTTCTTGATCGTTAGGATCGATAGGAATTTGGAAATATCCTGAAAATCCGTCGAGGAAACAAAAGAACTTATTTCCTGACAGTGTTTCAAGCATTTGATCCATAAACGGGAGCGGAAAGTGATCTTTTCTGGTGGCTTTGTTTAACTTACGATAGTCAATACAAACGCGCCAACCAGTGATAGTTCTAGTTGGAACTATTTCATTTCGCTCATTAGTCACAATCGTCATTCATCCTTTCTTGGGAACACAGTGAACAGGGCTTACCCAAGGGCTATCCTCAATTGGGTAAAATATTCTAGCATCGAGAAGTTTTATGAGTTCCTTTTTAAAACTTTTTCATGTTAGGATTGAGTCGATGTTGACGTTCTACCATAGGTTTAATCCTTCTTCAAAATTGATTTTGTGTTTGCGAAATGGGACTAATTCACGGGATGTCGGATGTTTTCCAAGAAAAAGCTTGTTTGTGATTTTGAGGACGAAACTAAACTTTCTTTCTCACTATCCTCGAGCAATGAAGATATGACTCTTTGGAAGAAGAGAGTTTCCTCCAAATAAGCATATTCAAGATGATCCGGGAGGGTTTGAGTTCGAGATCGTGGGTGGTTCTTCGATAGAGGATTTAATTCGCATCTCGTCATTGAAAGTTATTTCTTCAAAATTTTCATCTTCTTCCTCCATTTCTTCTTATTATTAGTTATCTCATTCAAATTCTACTTTCATGAAATCATCAAATTCTTTGTCAAAGTCTGTTTCATTGATTTTTGAAGTAGTCATGAATGGATCGGATTCGTTAAGTAATGCATCTAATTCTTCATCGGTGACTTCATCAATAATATCGATGTTAAAACAAGTGTCATCAACGGAATGTGGGTAGCGCATTGCTTTATCAATTAGAAAAGTGATTCGATCTTCCCAACTCAAGGTTGAGTTCTTTTCCTTTCACTTTGATGATTGCATCGACGGTATTTAGGAAAGGTCTTCCTAAGATGAGTGGAACTTTACTATCTTCTTCCATTTCCAAGATTACAAAGTCCACGGGAAAAATGAATTTACCGACTTGAACAAGCATATTCTCGGCAATTCCCATAGGATATTGATAGGAATGATTTGCTAATCGAATGCTCATCTTTGTTGGTTTCAGGCTGTTGTTGCACAACTTGGAATACAGCGAATAAGGCATCAAATTGATACTTGCGCCAAGATCGGCTAAAGCATTGCATTTAACATTATTCCCGAAAGTACATGGAATAAGAAAGCTCCCAGGATCTCCGAGCTTTGGTGGGATCTTGTTTTGGACAATAGCTGAGCATTCTTCGTTAAGAAAAGTAGCTGATATTTGCTCAAGCTTGCTTTTGTTATTAAAGTTCTTTCAAAATTTTCCGTAATTGGGCATTCGGCTAAGACATCAACGAGAGGAACATTGAGTCTAACCTCTTTGATTATTTCAATGAACTTTTATAACGCTCTTCCATCTTTTCTTTCTTTAGGCGTTGAGGATAAGGAATCTTTGGTGTATATGCCTTGACGGATGGAATGTTTTTCGTTTTGGTGGTTAGAGTTGTGTTTGGTTCCTCTGTTTCATCCTCACTATCAATGGTGACAGAGTGTTCTCATTAGGTGGTGGATCGTATGAGACCACTTCTTGTAAAACGACATTGATATGCTCATTTCTTGTTTGTGGTGGACGATATGTCTTATCATTTGATGGTTTTGGGTTGGATTGGGTATTACTTGGCAATGAACCGGATGGTCTAGAGGAATGTTGGTCCGAAAGTCGCGAAACTTGTTTTCAAGATCTTGGATAGATGCTTGATGATTTTTCTCCTTGCTCAACTTTGGCTTTGAGATTGAAAAATTGATTTTGATAAAATCATTTGCGGATTTTTGACCGACCACGAATTCTCTCATGGTTTTCTCGAATTTGGTTTCTTCCATCTTTTGTCGGGATTTGGTGGTGGTGGATCGTCAGTTCGTGGTTGAGAATCACGGTTTTCATCCCTTGGTCGGCGATCTTGCCAATTTCCAGAATTTCGACCGTAATAATTACTACGATATCCTCCTCCACGGTATCCTCCTTGAGCGTAATTCGCTTCTCCTTCCTTTGGTCCACCCATAGGTTTATCGTCGCACTCGGACGATGGATGATTTCCTCCACATTGTTGCATCCGTCTCGCATTTCCTTCATTTCATCTTTGATATCTTTGTACTGCGAGTCGATTTTTGAGGTTAACGCTTCCATCTTCTCCATGAGTTTTGAAGCATCGGTGTTTTCGACAAAAGCAACGGTTTTTTGGAGAGGTTTAGTTTTGGAATCTTTGGACCAATCAAGTTTGAGAAGTACTCGATCTTCGAGCAATTGATGTGCATCGTTGGGAGTCTTATAGAAAAATTCCTCCGGCATCAAGGATGCCTTGAGAGATTTCATCTAGTCCATGGTAAAAGATTTGGATAATGGTTCCTTTGGATAGTCCATGTCCATGACAACTACGAAGCAAATCTTTCATTCGAAGCCAAGCTTGACTAGTGATTCGTTTGGGTTTTGGTGAAAGCATGAATTTCTCCCATTAACCGATCAAACATGGCGGTGGAAAGAATCGGCTTACAAAAGCTTTCCTCATCTCCTCCCAAGTATTGATGATTCACGGGTTAATTCATTGTACCATACTTTAGCATCTCCGGAGTGATGATGGGAAAAGTTTGAGTTTGATGGCATTGACATCGGTGTTGCCATAACGAAACATGCCGCAAATTTCGATGAATTCGACAATGTGCTTGTGCGGATCGGCTTTGTGCCGGCCATCAAATTGACGGTCTTTGATCATAGAAAGGTGATGTCCCTTCACGGTGAAGTTGTCACCAAGATTGATAACAACAATAGCACTTTCGGGGTTGGTGCTACGGTTTGGTTGTTTCCCACATGGGTTGATCGTCCGCCATGGGAAAAGGTGAATTGGTGAAAGGGTTGTAAACAACTTTGGCTTCTATGAGGTTATCAAATGGTGGGTTTGGTACTCTTGGTACACTATTTTCCAATGGTATGAAAAGTGTTCTTCTTCTTCTTCAAATCAAGCGTTCGGGGTTGGTAAGAGGTGTAATTGGTTCTATTCCATTGCTCGAGTGTTCATACAATGTCCTAGAGAATCCGGCAATATCTAAACACACGGACAAACAACGAAAACAGTTTTTATGGGTCGAGTAGGTAACGGATCGGTTGCGGTTGCAACCGATCGGTTAGACCGATTGATTGATGGGAAAAATCGTAACCGATTCGGTTGAGGACAACCGGATCCGGTTAAGGTTTCGAGAAAATTTATTTATTTTTTTGGTTGAATCGATGAGGAAATTCAAAACTTGTTGAAACACAATCAAATCCCGGTAGCGCCAAAAACTTGATGTGCTACGTGTGTACAAGTTTTAAATTTATAAAGGTGAATTACCAATATTACCAATAACACATACGAGCAAGTATACTCGTCCGTTATAGCAAGATTATGAAGGTAAGTCGGGATCGTTCGCGAGGATTTGAGTGAATCTAAACACATGTTTGAATTAACGAGTCTATCCAAAACATATAATAAAGCAAATAGATATAATGAAATTCGATGATTAAAACTACACTTGCTTAAACTAGTTTCATATCATAGATTAATGTGATTGTGTTAACCTCTTAACATGTTGGTTATGATAATTAGTTGGAAGACTAATCTATTGTTCTTACAAGTTAAACCTTCGTCAAGATTTTAGTTCATAAAACAAGCATTACGTTTAACCAATCAATTCAAGATCAATTCAAGTTTCATAAGTCTACATACATAAACTTAAACACAAAAACATCCACTTGTTCATCAAATTGCTTAAGAAATGGTCAATACAAAAGGTAACCGATCATAGACAAAAGGCTACAATTGATTCTCAACAACTAATCTTATGACCATTTAGATGTTTCCAATCAATCCAATTTGATAATCAAAAAGCGTTTCTATTACAACCACACCTTATTTCCTTTGTATAATCAAGAATAATGGGTAAAAACAATCATCCATAGACAAAATGATTATGACTAGTTGAATAACAATAAGTTCTTTCAACCCCAACGATTACTATCAATTAGCCAAACTTGATTAATAAATGTCATTATGAAACTTCAGCACAATTGGATCTTAGAATCAACTTGAAATTGAATTAAAACATGTTAACACAATCACTAACTAGTCATATGATAATCAACGTCATTTAAGCAAGTGTATAAAGAACTATCCACTCATAGAAAACATGAACATAAACTCAGAACTTTGAACATTAGAAAACATGATTAAAAGTCTTACAATTCTTGGAATAAGATTACAAATGGTGTAGTAATGATTCCCAAAGTATTGAGGTAGACTTCTTAGTGATTTGGCCTCTAAATGTGGAACTTCTAGAACTCAAACTTCCCGGACTTCTAAGGACGAATTATGAGAGCTTAAAGCTTTGTTTGATGAGTAGAGATTTGTATTTGAGGTGTGTCTCATATGCTCACAATTGGCCTCTATTTATACTAGTTCCAAAGCCTAGGGTATTAATTGTTGAACTTGGCCTCCAAGGAGTAAGGAAGGGACTAGAATACACCAAGAGAAGGACCTAGAATCGTTTGGATGCAAAGGGAAGCTTAGTGATGAAGATTTGGCGGATGCAGACTTCTCCAACCGAATCGATCATATGACCATCCGATCCGGTTGGTCTTCTACAAAACTGGCCAACCGATTCGGTTACGGGTTGCGACCGGTCTGTTGGTGATGGTCATAATGTCGTTTCTGGACGTTTTCCAACCGATCCAGCTACAGTTGTAACCGATCCGGTTGGATTCTCTTAGTAACGGAAACTTGATCTCTTCTTCTCTTTATCTTGTAGAACTTGGTTCTTCAATCACTATGGTCTTCAAAAGTCCTTGAGATACTGATTTAGACTTATTGAAGCGGGAATCTTCAATTTCTTGAACATTTCTTTATTTTCCTTCCGTTTCCACGCACTTGGTTATAAACACTAGACAAACATCTTTTGATGCGTTTAAGTACTATAATCACGCAAATATAACCAAATAATGGATATAAAAGCACACATAACGCTACTAAAAACATGCACAATCGTCTGGCGTTATCAATCCCTTGTGTCGCTTAAACCAAATAGCCCTTTTATCGACAAAAGTTATTCTGACAAAACCAAAAACCCCGTGATCGGCAAAAATTAGGCGATGGTTTAAAAATACGGGTTGAAAATTCAAACGCTTTAGCGATAAACAACAATGTATTAACAATGCCTCAAATTGTAACATCTTGAATTTTGACTTACCCAAGTCAAAGAAAGTTATGAAAGACAACAAATTATAACTTACTATTGTGGTATGACTTGGGTAAGTCAAACATATTAAGAAATGCAAAACGATTTCAAACACAATTACTTAATTAAGAACCCAATTTTTTATTCATCGATTTCATGTTCTCAAGAACTACAAATGTATACTATCATCTAAACATACACTTAGCTAGACGCACAACTCTCCCTATCATCGTTTTCCTTCTTTTCCTTCCTTTCCTTAAGATATTTAAACAATATTTCCAGATTTTTAATCCTTTCTCCCAAATCGTTAAACTTTGATAACAAGATGTCAGCCTCTTCCTTCTCCTTCTTAACACCCAAACCCGTTTCATTTGGGCGATGCTGCTTTCCTCAACGAACTCAACAAAGCCTTCCCTTATCGTTTTGTGCCATTATTGTTTTTGCTTTGGGTAGAATGTGTGTTGATTGTATTTTAGGTTTCAATGTTGGTCGTTGCCGATACATATATGGTTGAAGGTTGGGTTACATTTTAACTAGGTTGGGTCAAAAATGTGAATGGTCTATTATACCCTCGAAGAAAATCCAGAAAATTATGTTTGACTATGCCAATCCTGGTCAAGGGACGATTTTGGCATTTAAAGGCCAAGGTTTGGACCGCTGGCGATGATAGAGCCGAGTTTTGTCCCATCACGATGCGTTTTGCCAAGTTTAGGGACCAACGATGTATTTTAATCTTGTTTTTATTTCTTAGCTATTTTATTTGAGTGTTTTTTCACTTAAATAAGTGATAAACTCACTTGACTAACACGCAAACTATAAAATGAGCTTGTAACATTTTTAATAAGCTTATCAAGTTAAAACACTCACCCCTTAAGCTTAATGGACTTTTTTTACTTGCATCTAGCCATTCTTTCACTTGGTATGTTTGGAACTATTTTGTTAAGATTTCGATTTTTTTAATAAGTGGTTAGGGTCTTTGTCAGTTTTTCACTTGTTTTCTATCGATTGATATAACGCCCCAACGGCGTTAATGGCCCAAACAACGCCCGTTAGTGGCGTTATGCCCTTGGTAGTGCAACATTATAACGACGTTAGTCCCTGGGCGTTACAGGGCTAACGCGCGTTAAGGTTTAAATAAAATAAAAAATTCATTTCACCTCCTAAACAATTTCAAATAAATTTTCACTTACACCCCCTCAACCTATTCAAATTCAAATTTAAATTATGCTTATCAATTCTGAGCGGGATAAATTCAAATTCAAATTTGAAATTTAAAAATCAAATATGAGCGGATTTATTCAAACTCAAATCAACTCGCTTATATATACAACTCTACGAGTTGTTTAGAACACACAACACACACAAGTTACACACACAACTCACAAACAAAAATGTCTCGCAAAGATTTTTCTCAACAATTCCCAAGTCCGGAAAAGTT
This sequence comes from Chrysanthemum lavandulifolium, assembly GCA_022545495.1. NCBI lineage: Eukaryota > Viridiplantae > Streptophyta > Magnoliopsida > Asterales > Asteraceae > Chrysanthemum > Chrysanthemum lavandulifolium. Next base: position 195,298,031 of record CM040240.1, read on the forward strand.
GCTTGGAAACCGACTCTCGAACTCCAAATCACTTGCCGGAAACCGCCTTTCCAACTCTACCGAACACAAGTTTACTCTACACCACCGTAAAATGTATTTCCGGTGGGTTTTGAAACATCCGTACCTCCCAATTGTTCCAACTCCACAGAGCATCCACGGTGGATTTTCAAACCACCTTAGCGGGTTAAGTGAGGCTTCCCTCCGCAATCGGAACAAGATGAAGAAAACGTTAGGAGATTATAGAAGAGCGGACACGTGAAGAGGTCGCTCATGCCGTGAGCAAGAAGCACGGAAGCTCGGTACCTCCAAGACAACTACTTGACATAATGGGCGTCGATACATGAATGGGAGTTTAATTCTCCAGACAACCGATTACGAGGGTTGGACTTAGATGATTCATTTTTTTAAGTTTTAGTAGTTGTATTTTCATCAGTATGTGTTGTATCTTTAATTTTTAATGTAATTCGTGTTTAACGTTTAATGTACTTGGTGTTTTAATGTTAAATGTGATATGTGTTTTAATAAATGAAGTGTTTGTTTTAGTTTAGGAGTTGAAATTGAAAATATGAAATGTTATTGATGTTAGTGGGATGTTATTGTTGTGGGTGTTTTTTTGGGATGTTAATGTTAAATGTTAAATGTTAAAGCTGATGTGGCGCTGACGTGGACGGTGTTATTGGTGTTATAATGTTTTGATTGGGAATGCTCTAAGTGATTATGTATTTTTTGGGTTTGGATGTCGCAGCTTCTTGCTTTGATGGATGGGGCCTTTAATTGTTGTAATTGCTAGAGTTGCTTCAGTTTTAAATTATTTTGGTTGTTGAAATAATTAGTTCAAAATGTATATACCTTGTAAAAAATGTATCAAATTTATATTTTTTTCCTAATAAATGACTTAACTCGTCATATCATCTTTTTCGTGTAAAGGATACACAATATAAGGAGTTTTGAAACTTTGATATATATTAAGACTAGAAGTAGTGTAGCAAGTCGCTCACCGCTATCTCAGCTTTCTCTTTCTTTTTATTTTCACTCACTCCTATTCATCATATATTCACACTGGTCACTCTCACTCACCTTTATAAAAATTGTTAGCCCATATGTTTGTAGTATATGTATGTAACGGGCCAAGCCCGATTCTAGAATACTCATTGTTGTAGTATATATCTGTATCTCGTATCAATGGAAATCAATCAATCAGTTTTACAATCAACATGGTATCACGAGCCATTACACATTCCTAAAATTACCACGCTTCTTTCCTAATCCCTTAACCCCGCTCCTCTCCATCTCGTAACTTTTTTCCTCTCAAAACCCTAATCGATTTGTATTATCGGTGTTGGTGATTCGTGTTTAGTCACAAATCCACCTTTGTTGCTTTGTTACTTGTGTTCACCACAAGTCTTGTTGCTCGTTTTGTTGCATGTCCAACCTATCATATCGCACCATCCATCATAACCACATACAAACCCTAAAACACCCAACTCTATTCCTTCTTGTCTAAACCACACAATGACCGGATCCGAAGCTGCACTGTACCTCTATCCGAAAAACTCTCTCAGTGACTCACCATCACCTCCACACGGGTTCCGTCAAACTTGAGTTTGTGATTGGAACTATGCATCCCGGCAATACTTCTTTGGCGGTTATGTGACACTTATGATGTAACCAAGTTCATCCATGGCACAACCACTAGCACACCCGCGCCTTTTACACCAAGAACGAAGATTGATAAAATAATCACTTCATGGATCTTTTCGACCCTCTCGATCCTCTTCAAAAGAGATTGGTTAATGCACGACCTAAATCCATAAAGGAGGCTTGGGACTTTATTAAAAATCTCGTTAAGGACAACAAGAGGTCACGAACCTCGGCTTTGAAGGCGGAACTACGGTCCATAAAGCTTGGATCGTTAACCATGGAGGCATACTTTCAAAAATCGAGTCTATCATAACCATACTTACTAGCCTCGACTCCCTGTTTCGGATGAAGATCTTGCTCATTATGCCCTTGATGGCCTTCCTGATACATACAACCGAGGTTTGTGGGTATATGCACTACAAAGACACCTTTCGAGACTTCAAGTCGGCACGCTCTATGCTTGTCACCGAGGAGATGCGGTTAAAATCTAAAGCAAGTGCCCAACCTGTGGACTCGTCGTCTTCTTCTCCCCTAGTGCTTTTGACAGAAAAAGGTAACAATCGACATCCCTCTAATCCACAACTAAAGTCTAGAAATCCATGTATAAACTATGCTAGAGGGTCATGTCGTTATGGTGCGGGATGCAAGTTTGTTCATGACTCAAATTATAAACCTTTGCGAGGTACGGGTGAAACTAGGGACCATGCATATACTGAGGAAACAATTGTTCGAATTTTGAACAGATTAGGAATAACCCCTTCAACCACTGGTACAACCATAGCCCCTAAACCCTCTCCCGTTGGGCCCTCAGCATATGTTAGCACTCACACTCCAACTCCTTATTACCTAAGCCCCAGCCCAACCTTACAACCGCCCCCTGGATTCGGTCCACTTCAGGCCACTGCCCAACATACATACCCGACCCAACCTTATGCCTACCCACTACCACTTATGCCCCATCCAACTCCACGTGTCACGCACTCCATCGCCCAACACACTACCACAGCCCTCGCACCACAAAAAATGCCCCATCCGCACCCCCGCCATTCTTGTTCCTCGGGATGTTTCTAGTACCGGGACACGCGACACTCTTACCTCATGCTTTCACCACCGAACTCTCAAGACCCGAATAATGGTGGATGGAATATGGATACAAAAGAAGTTTACATCTTAACTCATCCGTTAATAGTCTTAGCAATATTTTTAATATGTGTATGTATCCGTTAAGTCTCGGTTGGTGACGGGCATTCCATTCCGTCACCAATACCGGTCATAGCATTTTGCAAACTCCTAATCGACCTCTCCATTTAAATAATGTTCTTATTACTCCCCATATTGTCAAAAATTTAATATCATTCGTCAATTTGTTCGCAATAATAAATGCCTTTGTTGAATTTAATCCCTTTGGTTTTTCTTAAGGATTTCATGACGCCGGCGGGTTCTTCTCCGATGTGATAGCACCGGGACCTTTATCCCGTCATGCCTTCGTCTCCCATTCCTCAAGCTTTCCTTGTCAGTCAACACACGTGGCATCAGCGTCTTGGACATCCGGGAAGCGAAGTGCTACGCCGTCTTGTTTCAAATAATTTTATCTCATGTAATAAGGACAAGCCTCCCGTGCTTTGCCATGCTTGTCAGCTTGGCAAACACGTTAGAATTCCATTTTCTAGTTCAAATACTGTGGTTAATGCTTGTTTTGACATTATTCACTCGGATGTGTGGACTTCCCCAGTTCCGAGTCTTTCAGGGTTCAAATATTATGTTTTATTTTTGGATCATTATTCTCACTTTGTTTGGGTTTATCCATTGATTAACAAATCTGATGTGTTGTCTAAATTTGTGCTATTTCGTAATTATGTTCACACTCAATTTCATGTGAAATTCGGTCATTCGGTGTGATCATGGCGGTGAGTTTGACAACCGTACCCTTCATAAACTATTTTCGACAATGGCATTCGGTTTCGCTTCTCATGCCCCAAAACATCCCAACAAAATGGCAAATCCGAGCGAATGATTCGAACCATCAATAATCTTATTCGGACATTGCTATTTCAAGCCAACCTTCCACCCACCTTCGGGTTGAAGCCCTAAATATGGTTGTTCACCTACTAAATATATTACCCTCCACCGCTATCTCCAATGACATACCCTATACCAAATTATTTGGCCAAACTCGATTCTGACCTCTTACGCACCTTTGGTCGCCTATGTTACCCCACCTGAACCTCACCACAAACTTGAACCACGCATGACACCCTCAATCTACTTGGGACAAGCCTCACATCACCGCGGCTATCGCTGCCTCGACTTAAACACCAACAAAATTATACTTTCCCGACACGTCACATTTGATGAGACTGTTTTTCCCTATGGCACCATAAAACCCACATCCGCACCACAATATAACTTCTTAGATGATTCCCCTGATATAAACCCAACTTTTAGTCCCTCACCTCCACCCACCCAAACTCCTGCGCAGTCTCACACACTTGATCCACCCACGCCTACACCAACTTCTATTCCTCAAAACCCGTCTTCCACAAACTCAAATGCCACACTAACTCCCCAACACCCCGCCACATCCCCAACTATTATCCCGACCTCCCACAACCCAAACCCCGTGTCAACTCATTCCATGGTCACACGATTTCGTGTCGGGACTAATCGTCCCACTGTGCGTCCCAACATGCTTGTCTCTTCAATTTCTCCTTTACCTAAATCATATCGTGATGCCGTCACTGACACAAATTGGCAAAATGCTATGCGTGACGAATATACCGCGCTTATTAAAAATGGAACTTGGACTCTGGTACCTCGACCTACTGACACCAACATTATCCGTTGTATGTGGCTTTTTCGTCATAAGTTTTTGGCTGATGGCACTCTTAGTCGCTACAAGGCTCGCCTTGTGGCGAATGGCAGTAACCAGGTTGATGGGGTTGACGTAGATGAGACATTTAGTCCGGTAGTTAAACCGGGTACTATTCGGACTGTTCTGAGCTTAGCTGCTTCTCGACACTGGCCAATTCACCAGCTGGATGTCAAGAATGCTTTTCTGCATGGTGACTTATCTGAGACTGTTTATATGTATCAGCCTCCGGGTTTTAGAGATTCAGTACACCCTGATTATGTCTGTCTATTACAGCGCTCTCTGTATGGCCTCAAACAGGCGCCTAGAGCTTGGTTTCATCGTTTTGCCTCTTACATCACACGCACTGGATTTTCTCATAGCCGATGTGACTCATCTCTTTTTATCTATAGGCAGGGGACAGATACGGCTTACCTATTACTATATGTAGATGACATTGTTCTCACCGCCTCTTCCGACACTTTTATTACGTAAGATTATTCACTCATTGCACTGTGAGTTCTCCATGATGGACCTTGGTCCACTTAATTATTTTACGGGCATTTCGATTTTCGCGATTCTTACGGATTGTTCTTATCCCAGAAGAAATATGCTATGGAAGTTTTAGAGCGAGCTCACATGTTATCTTGTAACCCTTGTCGGACTCCTGTTGATACTGAATCCAAACTAGGAGATGATGGTGATCCGGTTTCTGATCCGACCGTATATCGGAGTCTTGCAGGTTCATTACAGTATCTCACATTTACCAGGCCAGATATATCCTATGCAGTTCAGCAGGTTTGTTTACACATGCACGATCCTAGGGAGCCTCATTTCTCTGCTCTCAAACGGATCTTGGGCTATGTTCGGGGTACTTTGGATCATGGCCTACAGTTATTTTCCACCTCTACTACAGACTTGGTTGCCTATTCTGATGCTGATTGGGCTGGTTGCCCCACCACTCGCAGGTCCACCTCTGGTTATTGTGTTTTTCTAGGCAACAACTTACTTTCCTGGTCCTCCAAGCGCCAACCTACGCTTTCTCGTTCCAGTGCAGAGGCCGAGTATCGTGGTGTTGCTAATGCGGTGGCCGAGACTTGTTGGTTACGGAACTTGCTTCGTGAACTTCACACTCCATTATCTTCCGCTACTCTTGTATACTGTGATAATGTCAGTGCAGTCTACTTGTCGTGTAATCCAGTTCAACATCAACGTACGAAGCACATTGAGATAGACATTCACTTTGTTCGTGACTTTGTTGCCACTGGACAGGTTCGGGTTCTTCATGTTCCCTCCCGATATCAGTATGCCGATATTTTCACCAAAGGTCTGCCTACTGCTCTGTTTGAAGAATTTCGCTCCAGTCTCAGTGTCCGGACTCCTCCCGCTTCGACTGCGGGGGAGTGTTAGCCCATATGTTTGTAGTATATGTATGTAACGGGCCAAGCCCGATTCTAGAATACTCATTGTTGTAGTATATATCTGTATCTCGTATCAATGGAAATCAATCAATCAGTTTTACAATCAACAAAAATATACTCACTAAATACCTCACACATACTCACAAACCAAATATTTAATTATAAAAACTACACTTTTTCACATGTTTTTTTGTTGGTGAGTTAGTCACTATACCATTTTTTTTCTTTGTAACTCACGCGCGACTTGGACAAAGGGAGTGGCACTCACACCATGAGTTACTCACTCACGATCCAAAATATAACCACTTTGTTTAGCCTAAGAGCGAACTCATAGGTAAGTGGTAAAAGTCTAGTTACGAGTGAACCCGCAGTAAGTAGTAACATCAAAATTAGAAATAAATGAAACAAAATCATGTAAGATAATTGTGGAGATGATTCGCTCGAACCTAGCCTCAATTAAATTCAAGAACAAAGCTAGTGTGCGAAAGTTGAAGACTACGTGGAAGATAACGTGAGTGTGATGTGGTTCTTCATTGCAAGTGTTATGGAATTCATTTAAATGTTTTTCTTGTAGTGTTTAGTTGGTTGTTTCGTGTTTGAGTTGTTTTCAAGCTCGAATGTTTTTATTTTTCAGAGTGGCTCATCACCATTCTTTCATGTACACAACTTTCTTATTTTTAATATATTTCACCGAGTATAATCCCTTTACCCAAAAAAAAGAAACAAAATCATGTATATACATAAACCTTGTTCATCTCATTTGCTAGTCAACCAAATTAACATTGATCTCAAAGAAAGAAGGCAACACAAAAGTTGAAGTTGGCAATCACATATTTCATTATTTTTCATATTCGTATTTGTCTCATTTCTTGATGTTAATGAGTGTAAGCTTAATATTCAATCACTCTCACAACAAATGCACAAATAAAATTACATAATTCTCATGGTTGAATTATTTTCATGCAGGCACTATAATTTGGAGTGAACGTGAAGACGCTTCAAATTCGTCGAGCAAAATTTGTTGGTTCATTTGCAGGGAATATAGCACTCGTGTTGAACCAGAATGGTATTGTGTGGAAAAGATAATAAGAACTGCTATAGTAGTCACAATAAATGCGTTAAAGTTTGCCTACATAGAATGTGGTGGTAACAAATAAAAATCGTATGTCTATGGGCTAGCTATATCTTTATATGTTAATCAAAAAGCTGTAAAATTATTTGCTATAAAGCCTAGAAAGGCTTAATGAAAGACTTAATTGTTGTAACTACATATAAAATTATTGCTCTCAGATGTTATGTTTCAGGTTATATAGGACATGTGTTGCATGCTTATATCAATCATGTTAAATATTTTAATTCTCTTAATAAAAAAAAGATATTATAGAGAAGTATCTTTAATAATGTGAAGACAAATCTGGGGCTCTTCCACAAGGGTTAGTTTAAGCTATCTTTGGTGGAACAGATCTTGATTTAAGTGGTAGAATCTTAAAACATCGTAGTCTGCTAAGAAACTGGAACACCGTTAATCTCACCGCGAAGGGTCTTCCGCATCAACCTCGGTGTGAGAGTAAGTATTAGTTTAGAGATAAAGTATTCTAGAGAGAGAGTCGTCAAGTTACCGTTTGAACAATGGCGAAGACCCTATTTATATATTGGACTTTCTTGTCGGGTTCTCATGGTCACGGGTCATGAGAACGACAGCTATGGACGGAAGAGCGCAAGTCAACCAAGGAGGTTGTCTTATTGTTGTGACAATATGGTTTAGGCGTGTAATCTGCAGCGCTTTCCTTTGAGGACCGTGGGCGATAATACCTCATTCTCATGTAAGATTCCTTACCCTTTTGGTTGAGTCGTAGCTAAATTTTCCCGGATCATGCTATGTATTTGTGGTTACGATCCCTTGTCACGTGACGTGTTGCGGGGGTGGATGGCGTAGGGGAAGTCTGGACCGTAGGTCACTACTACAAAAGTGTTATTTGGACGCATTTTTGGAACGGTTTCTAGTTGAAGCATTCCAAAATTCAAAAGTGATCGAGGATTTTATGGAACACATTTTTGGAACGGCTTTTAGGTGGAGTGTTCCAAAATTCAAAAATGGGCCGAAAAATTTTATGGCTTGATTGTTTGAAAATGAGAAAAAGAAGCAAAGTCATTCCATACTTTATGGATCGGTTCACCTATAAGAGAAAATCACTTGTTTAGCTTCTTGTTTTAAAAAATCAGGCATTTCAACTTTACATTGTCTAGTCTTAGGGTATGTTTGGCACGGAGCGGTATGAAGCTTTTGGAGCAATGAGTGTGAGCAATGAGTCATGAGCAATGAGCATTTTGATTTTAGTAGTCGTTTGGTAAATGAGCGGTGAGCTTTCCTATTTTTAGGAATGCTCAAATTTTCAATGCTTCTTTAAGAAGTTGTGAAGATGAGCTGTAAGTCAGACACCCATCGCTTCACATTCTACTTTTGCCAAACACACCTTAGTCATATGTTACATTGTCTAGTCTTAGTCATATGCTCGTGATTTCTTTTTCGTCACTTGATCATAACAAAAGATTTGAACAAACCAAAGCTCTCAAAGCATATGCTCAATTTACTTCCAATCTAAGAAGGTAAACTAATATCCTTTGCTTATTTATTTGTGAATTTTACCTTTAGTTATATATTACAATGCATGCATTTTATATATTAACAAGCATTGATTACCACATTGCGTATGGGTTTATGTTTAAATGAATATATATGTTTAAATGAATATGTATTATTCAGAACTCCTTAATCTTTCTACAACCAAACATTAGTGTATGTAATCGGGCTTTACTGCATTCTGTTGTGAATTTATGTAATCCATGTGTATACATGTATAAAGTAGTTAACTATTTTGTAGGTACAAATTATAGCATGTATACATGCCACAGGTTGTTAAAAATAATACTTGATCTTTGCAAGCTTTATTTTTTTAAAGATTTCACTTGCTTCATGATGAAATGTTATTATAAAGTAAAAATGAGTATGTGGGTATGCAAAAATATTTATGATCTAAAAAGCACTTTGTGTTTGTTTTTAAAAAAAAAAAGTCTTACTAGCCCTCTTACTCCCTCTTACTCTTACCGGTGAGAGGAGGCGACGTTTTCTTTGTTTGTTTTTTTCTTTTGAGTAAGACCAGTTAGACATATAACATCTTACTCAAGAAGTGGGGATTTGTCTTCTCGCCTCTTACTCGTTTTGTAAACTTTATATAATATATTTGATTGTTTATTAATTATGTTATATTTATGATAAAAAATATTGTTTCATATTTATATAAGTTACTTATTATCGCATTGCGTTGGTTTAATAAACAAATTGCAAAAACGAGCATTTAAAATCATTCGGACAGTTATACAAAAGCAAACAACATTATTTCGTTCAGATTTAGATTTTCTAACCATCTCTTACCAGTAAAATGTGATAGTCAGATTCAGACCCAAAACATCTTAATGAAACAAACACACCCTTACTTTTGAAAAAGACACTCAAACTCTTGATTGACTTTGAACTGAACATCTATGTTCATAAAACTCATTTCAATCAATGTGTGTTTCAATATTATTTATTCAGCTATTAATATAAAAGAGTTAAAACTAAAGAAAAAGGAGAAAAAACACTCATCTTTAACAAAATTCAACCAACACCATTTGATCGGTCTAAAAATAAGTTATCATATGACATGACATTACTTTTAGTCATTCGTAGCACATATATTTATTTAATACTTTGTTTGGTAATTTTAATTTTCACCTTGAAGGCTTGAACTAACGTATATAAGGTTAATAACTATTGAAACAATTTTGTTCTAATCGAGTTAAATATTATCACACTTCAAAAATTCTTAAAGCATCCACTGCAATGGTTTGTAAATATGTTTAAGAAATATGAAGATGTTTTAAAAATTTTGTATCATACTGAGGAATCATTTTAAGTCTACATTCGCATGAAAACATATAGCATTTGAATTGTGTGAGTTGGCAATCGTATAAACCTAATAAAAGCTTTATCAATAGTGAGATAAGTTAATAGTATTAAAAAAATTGTAAATTAATGACATTTTATGAGGTGGCAATTTTATTAACCTTTTAATATGTTCATCATAGTGTAAATAATGTTACTCACTAATAAAACATATACGTGTTTGTCTTAAAATGAATGAGTTAACTGCAAAGCGATATACACTTTATATTTTTTAGACTTAGAAAGTCATTTGTTGCATAGATCGAATTCTGATAGCCATTTATAAAAATTAAAAGATAACCAATATAAAGAAAATTTATCAGTAATAAAAGAAAATTGGTTAAGTATAGCCCCTTTATAGAGAATACTAGATAAAATTATGGTTGTGTGTTCGATTAAATAGTGTGTAAAAAAATGAGTGTGGTGTAAGTGAACTTCATTGAAACATCTACATATCATACGTAACTTTTAATTCATTAGCTCTAACTGAAAAAATATTGATTTCCCTTTGCTTGGCCCGAAACGGCGACCTTTCGAAAATAAAAACCTTAACCAATTAAGCTACAATGGTTCATTGCCTAGTTTTACAAAGAAATGTGTAACATTAACTTAAGCCCGTCACGCGGCTTAAGAAATGTAGTATAGTGGTAAGTATTCCCTTTGTCACGCGGTGACCCGAGTTCGATCCCCGCAAGGCGCCTAAAATTTGATCTGCAAGAAACCGTCAAGTTTTCTCACGCAAGCAAGAAACTCAAAACAACTTTAAGCGCAAATGCAATGAAGATCCGAGGAGTACAGTGTTTCCCGGGTCGTTATGTCCCAATGAGTTGTGCAATGCATTATCAAACGTTTAGTGATCGGAAATTTGAACGATAAAGGGATTTGATTTATGATTATAACTACGTAAATAGCCAACAAATTACAGTGCTTAAATGCAAATTAAAGAAAGATAAAAGTTAAAATCTATTAAATAAACGCTATCACTATATTAAAAGTGATGAACGTTTGAAACCTAAAACGACGTTTAAATTAAAATAACGTAACGCGTACAAAATAAAAAGTGAAATCTAAGAAATAAAAGTCCTAAAAATATGAAAAATACATTTTACAAACCTAATGATAAAAGAAACTTTTTAGAAAAAGAAAATGATTTTTATAACTATTTAATTAATTATTGTTAATTAAAACTATTTTTAACTAATTAAAATAACCTAAAATGAAAGAAAATAGGAAATAAAGCTTGAAAAATAAAATTATGAAATGGAAAAGTCTAAAATATCAAACTAGAATTTTCAAAACTATTTTGTAATTTTACGATTATTTTTCTATTTTCTATGAATTTTAAACTATTTAAAACTAATTAAAATTATGAAAAATACCAAATAAAAGAGAAAATAAGGAAAATGTTTTTATGCTTTTTATATTTATCTTAAACTATTAAAATTGAAAACTATTTTTGGAACTTTTCTCAATTAATTGCAATTAAAGCTATTTTAAAATGATTAAAACCGATTTTAATTAAGAAAATACTAAACAAGAACTAAAAATTATGAAAATTTCAGGAAAATCTAAAATATTATTCTAAAGCAGAGAAAATAGAAAAACAAGGGCTTATGTGGAAGAATCTAAGGTCGCAATGTAAACTGCTTCTAAATAAAGACTATTTAATAAGCAAATAAGCAATACAAAGGAACCAACTAATAACATAAGCTAAGGTATGCTAAAATGAGCTACAAGCAACTTATATCACCTACTCCTAACACCTAAAGAGCATTTACCGTTGATTAAGCTTATCCGATATAACAAGCAAAACAGAATCAGCCCCTACTTGAAGATGAGCGGTAGCTTATCCAATAAGCTAAATGGAAAACCAGAGTGGGAATCTTAAGACAACCTGGCCGAGAGTCTAAATCCAAACTTACAGACATGAGGGCAAGTAATGAAGCAACTAAAGATCAAGCAAAATGGCTAAAAACATCAAAGTCTGTGAATCGTGAGCAATGTAAAGACAGTGCCAACTTTAAGCTTATCTACAAGCTTATTCAAGAAGCAAAGGCTAAAACCAAATTGTGGTCTTAAAGACCACCTAGCCTACTGCTTATAAACCAAAATTGAGACCTTAACTAGCGATATGAAACCTATGCGATTCTACAAGTTTTGAAGAACACTGATTTTGGACATAATTTTGACTTTCAAAACAGACAATAAGTTTGACTTTTCTGAGTTTCAGATGCAATATAAAGACTGAATAAGATGTAATTTGATGTAACAAGACTTCAACAAGCTAGCATAACAACTTCTAAGCCTATGTGTGAGATGACAGTAGCTGATTTCAAGCAGTTTTGAAGGTAGGAGCAGTGGACTCAAAATTTGACTTTAAATGCAAATGATGGCAAATCAAGGACAGGAATGACATCAATAACATATAACTAGCTTAAAGCAACTAATCTACTGCATTATCAGACCTCTAGAACAGTTTAAACAAGCAAACCAAACACCCCTTTATAACTACAAAATGCATTAAAACACTGAAATTATAATGAAACTGAGCTCAATCTTAATCCAACTACACAAAACACATTTAAACTCATCAATTTAACAAATTAAAACCAGATTAACATGAAATAGGGTGACTTTTGATTTTTGACTTTTGTTGACCCCGAGCCAAATTACTTGAAAATTGATCTACAAGCTTATCAAAAGCTATAAAAGCTTAAGTAAACTGTTTAAGCTTACAATGAAGCTAAGGAAGCTTGTTCAATAGAAAACAAAACTGAATCCTCAACAAGAACACGAAACTTGAAATTTATATAAAAGTTGAGTTGATTTGCAAAAACACATTACAATGAAGTTTCACTAATTATGATACAATAAAACTAAAAATTACAACATTTGCTTTAAATTAAAACATAAACTTTAAAAAGCGACATTGGGAAAATTTTAAAGACTAACTAACTACTCCTTTTCTTCTTTCTTCCCTTCCTTTATAGCTCAAGCTTCTCTCTCTCTCTCTAAGTGATTCCCTTTCTATTCGGGACCCTGGATCATTTTGAGTCATCATAGCCTTTGATTTCAATTTGGCGGGAAAATGGATATTTAACCCGTGTGAGATTGAGTGTGAGGAGAGGGTTGAAATTAATGTATCTTGTAATCTTCTGCTTTGGAGGGGACAAGGGAGGGATAAGGTGAGGTTATGTTGAGTGTGGCGGGTTGATTGCAGTGTCAGTGGGGAGAAGGGATGTGTTTTATTTTTGGCGCGTGGGGATGGTTTGACCACGAGGATTGACCAGGATTATTAAAACCGGGGGTTCAAAAGGCAAAGGGTCCAAAAGGTGTAAGTGGCGGTCGTATGGGGTTAGTGACAAGGTCCAAATTGGTTTAATAGGATTAAATTCAAGGACCAATATTGTCAATTCTAAAAATTCAAGGACTAACCTCGCCATTTCATCAAAGTTACTTCAAGGGACCATTAATGACAAGTTTCAAAGTACAGGACCAAATTTGTCATTTTGCCATTTTCCAGGGCCATTTCGCCAAATTTGAAACTTTAAGGGCCATTTTGTAATTTTCTCAAACTTTTGACATTTTCACCAAAGGACTAAATTTGACAAGTTATGATATTAAAAGGACCTTTGGTGACTTTTCTTTTGAAATTTTGACTCGGGGACTATTTTTGACAATTTTAGAAACTTGGGGACTAAACCGCAATTTTGCAAATTTGATAATGCTTTTCATCCGATTTTGATATTTTTGCATTTAAAACACATAAAACACTTGTTTGTGATATTTTGATCATTTTGATGTGTTTCGAGTGTTTCGGATGATTTTGCAGTTTATATTATACAAAAATGATGAGTATTTAGACACTCATCAATAACTTAAGAACAATAAATTGTATAATATAATTGTTACAATTGTATAAATGATAAATAAAATGTAAATGCATATGACACATTATTCAAAAGTAGGTTAGTAGCATCTATAACCACTTTTATTCTTATTATGCCTATGATACATGCTTTTTACTATTATTGTTTTTCTAATTTTAGATGAATCGTAGTACATGGATGTACGATATCCGTCGTTCGGATCCAACTTATTTGAAAGGCGTGCAAGATTTTCTTACATTTGATGAGAATAATCGGGTAAATAGTGGAGGTTCTACAATTTATTGTCCATGCATAGATTTCAAAAACTTTGTAAGACTTAAAGATATCAAAGATATTGAGTATCATTTGATTACACGTGGTTTTGTGCAAAAGTACACATGTTGGTCAAAACACGGTGAATTACTAGGTGATAACAACACATCGGTTCATACATCTTTTGATAATGAAAATGGCGATTAAATGCGTTAATGACGATCGCGAAAACTCAAATGAGATGTCCGATAATGTGGAGGATACGATGGTGACAATGATCAAGAAAATTTGCAAACACCGCTGAGGACTCACAAAAACCATTGTATGTTGGTTGCACAAAATTTCTATTCAATCTGGTGTTTTGAAGTTGTTTGGCGTAAAAGCAAAACATAGATGGACGGATACAAGTTTCATGCACCTATTAGAGGTTGTGCATGAAATGCTTCCTAAAGATAATGGATTACCTATTTCGTTATATCAAGCCAAAAATGATGTGTCCAACGGTTTAGAAGTTGAAAGAATACATGCGTGTCCGAATGATTGTATCTTATACGTAGATACGTATGAAAATTTACAGATGTCCTATTTGTAAAGAGTCGAGGTATAAAAGTGAAACAAAAATAAACGACAACGAAATGAAATATGGCCCCAATGATATTATTATGGTATTCGTCCATCATACCAAGACCTAAACGATTATTTGCGAGCGAGAAAGATGCAAAATTGTTGCGTTGGCATTCGATGAGCGTAAAAGGATGGAAAATTAAGGCATGTGGCTAATTCACCTCAATGGAGAAAGATTAATAATAAATATGAGGAATTTAGTGGCGAGATTAGAAATATATAGTTTGGTCTTAGTTCGGACGGAATTAACCCTTTTGGAAACACGAGTAGTAAACACAAGATTTGGCGGTTCTTTTATGCATTTACAATCTTCCACCATGGTTATGCATGAAACGTAATACGTAATGAAGGTCCAAAACAACTCGGTAATGACGTAGATGTTTATTTGGCTCATTGATTAATGACTTGAAAACTTTATGGGATAAGGGAGTTAATGTATATAATGCATATAAAAGGATTACTTCCAAATGCGAGCTATGATTTTTGCACCATAAGTGATTTTCCAAAGATACACCAATCTTTCGGTATATAGTACAAAAGGAAAAGTTGCGTGTCTGCTTTGCGAAGATCAAACACTTTTGAGGTGGTTAAGTAATTTCAAATGTTTTCATGGGGCATAGAAGATCGCTTAGAGAGATCACCGTGTCGGCAAAAGAATATGGAGTTTGACGGGACGGTGGAGAAAGGAAGGGTGAGGACATGATTTGACGGAAAAGATGCACTTTCCCGAGTTCAAAATGTAAACACTGTGTTTGGGAAATCAAAGAATAGTCGAATCCCAAAAGGAAAATGGAAAAAAAAAGTCAATATTTTGGGACTTACCTTATTGGGAGTTTTTAGAAGTCCGACATTGCCTAGATGTTATGCATATAAAAAAACGTGTATGATAGCTTGATAGGCTTATTATTAAACATTACCGGGAAAACAAAAGACGGGTTAATGCTCGAAAAGACATGATTGAAATGGGTATTCGATTACAACTTGCACCGAAGAAGGGCACCCAAAAGACATGCTCAAGTAGTTTGCTAATAAAATTATTTCAAATTTGCGAAGGAAAAGCATTTTACATTAAAGTTTGAAATATGTGAAAACTCGGTATATTGGGAAAGAATCAATGGCAAGAGGATATGGCGAGCTAGTTGTTGAACACCTTGATGATCTTGAGCACTGTGGATCGTTAGTGTTGCCTATGTAATCATAAGCAAACTAATAGAAAATCTCTACAACTCGTATTCTATAGCGGAATGTAAATACAAGTTGTTATAACTAAGAACACTTAGATCCTCTATGGATCTTTTATTAACTGGAAACTCTATGTTTCAATTGTTATCTATTACAAACTATCAAGTTCCTTTTATAGACAAGGAACCCTAAACTATTACTACTCAATCGACTAAGCATGCAAGCATGCATTTAATGACTAAACACTAAACAATATTGAGCAATACAATAATACCCATGCTAACCTCGGGCGCTCAAGAATAATGATGGGTTAGCATATAATTAATAAAGCGCATGTCGATCCTAGTCGCTTCCACTCTTCAAAGAAAACACGGCACGGCTTTTATACTTCAACAGAATCTCTTCTTCAACAGATTCTCGCTTCTACTTCAAAGAATCCTTCTAAAGATTGACAACAAAAATCCTACTTCACATAATTCCCAACAATCCTCCCTAAACCGAATTTGACTTGGTTAAGTTCCGCTTCCTAACCTTGATAGATCTTTATAGACTTCAGATTAGAGGATTGTTCTCAAACATCGAGCAAAGAACCAATAATAATCTCATCTCTATGATGACCAAACTTTGAAACGCCTGTGTCTTTGCAAAGAACAAATGACATAATGTACATCAAAACTCATTAGTTGCATACTATTCTCATCACATCCGTGTGTGTTAACTCCCGAGAGGTGAATCATTGAAAATAATGGATTTGTTGTCTCTTTACCAATAGCCATCACTACCGGAGTAGCCGATGTTTAAGTCCGAAAACTATGGTACATTGATAACCATCTGATTTATGAGCAAATCAAGAACTATATAAACGGATTTGATGTGTCTTTACCGTAGCCGCTTGCTCGTGACTAGTCAATTCTTAGAATTGGTGAATTGATAACCAAATATGGATTCGCTGCCTTTACCACAAGCCATATACTTGTGGCTAGCCAATTCTTGGATTCCAAAAAGGAATAGACCATGGTGAATTGATGACCATACAACTCTCAAAGAATTAAGCATGGGTGGTTGCACCCTATGATTTTGAGCAAATCATTACAACTATCAACAGATTTGATGTGTCTTTACCAAAGTCAGCACCTTTGGACTAGCCAACTCTTTGATATACACAAGGTATATCCGTGAGTTAAAACCATCAACAAAATACAACAAACCCGCAAGAGAAAGTTAGTTTTTTTTTTTTTTTTTTTTTTAACAAACAAACAAAGAAAACAAACAACATAACAAAACAAAGGAAAAAAATTAAACAACACAAAAGATAGTACATATTACAAAAGACAATGTAGATTACCGATTTCATTATGAAGATGCAGCTTGAGCTTGCGTAAGTTGAGCCTTGATCAATCCAACCACTGCTCAAAGATTCTTGTCTTTCATTTCCCACTAGATCCGGAGGAATTTCCAACTTCGACACAACATCCTTTCCATAAGTCTCTTGGACAATGGATAAATTCTTTCAAAGAAACATGCGATCGTGATTCCACCCTTTGTCTCAACTACATGCACACGAGGTGGGGATAATATCTCCGTGACTCAACCCGCCATAGATGCGAGTTCTTCCAAATGAAATGCCCTTTACCATTGGGAGATTGAGAGTCAATCGTGACATGAAGATCTCCCAATAAGCACATCCCGAACCTTGTGGTGCAAGATTGCAAGAATGTTTGGTGACGAGAGTGTACAGAGTAAGTATATCTCGCCTGCTCTACCAAATGGAGTATTTCCTTCAAAAAGGTGAACTCCATTGAAGTTTTGTCCAATCGATGAATGACATTCATCTCACCATTTATCGAGACCACCGACCAACACATTTTGATATCCTCGTGAAAATCAAGAGTGCACCCTTCTTTAATAAAGGTTGAGTCATCATCCTTTAGGTCCAAAGGAACATGCTTGGGTGATGGCTTATTTTTCGATGCATGAGTCCTTGCTTTTCTCACGCATCTTCTCGTAGATGTGAGTTTTCTCTGCCATCCTCTTCATCCTTCTACCGTGCACATACATTTCAAGATGGAATATCTTTGGTTTCTTCATTAACATCGTAGTAGGACTTGAAGAAGTAGATGTGGATTTAGGTGAGACATCATCACGAAGGGCATGCATTCTTTCCAAAGACCTTTCTTGCCTTTTTAGCTTTGACAGCAGTGGTTTTAGCTTCCTTAATCGAACTACCCTTCTCAGATCAAGAGATCCCACAGATGGAGCAGGAGCTTGTACATTAGGTGCTTCAGAGGAAATGGTGGTTGGTTCAACAGATGAGATCTTTTCAATTGAGCTAGTGACTTCAGAGAAGCTTCAGCAGAAACAACAAGAGGTTCAAGAAGCAACCCGGTCATCTTCCCAACCAAAGTACTTTCTTTTGCAGCAGAGATGCCACATTTGGGTTAGATGAGGCATAACTAGTGCTTCAGGGAAACAACCGATGGTTCAAAGAAGGAACCTTGTCGACGAAGGAGTGGCTTCAAGTTGCTTCGAAGAAACCATTCGAGAGATCGCATTGGTGGAATATCATCAAAATTATCCACTATCTCAACAAACTTGGGTCTTTTGGCCTTTGGTGCAACTTCATTCTCTAGCAATTCTTTTCAAGTTGGAAGATGGTGTTAAAGCAGAGAAGAAGTCTTCATAATCATATTGTATAAGTAAAACAATCTTGCATCGTAAAGCCAAGACTTGCTTCATTGTTAAACCACGGTTAAGCACAAAGAACTTTGATTTTCACCGCAATCCTCATCTCTGCTTTCTTCTAAGCTTCAAGAAGAGGTCTCTCTCTTTGCCTTATTCTTTTCAAGACGTAGGGCTTTCCTTTTCGCAATGCTTCTTGCTTCCTTTGTTCTCCAAGCGCCATCATTCGAGCCACAAAATTTTCACTATCAAAGTCCGCACCTAAGATACTTTGAGCAAGTGTAGGATTTGAAGTGGTTTGCTTAGTAAGAGCATCCCATTGTGCAGCAGCATCCGAGTAGCTAAATCATCCAATTCTCTTCGCTCTCGTGAGGCAAAATGTAGAGATGATCTCGCAATTTGTTTAGCCACTTCTTCACTTTTCTTCCGATCCGCAAACTCAAGAAACCTCGCTTTCTTGTCCTTGCCTTTCTTGTTCAGATACCAGATCTGGACCAAGCTCATCTTCAATCATTACACCTTTCTCTTTATTAGTAGACTCATGAACAACATCAGCTGGAGGAGAATCACCAATTTGAACTTCAGAAGAAACATTTTGAGAGAGATCTTCAACATTTCTTTCAACATGAAATACTACTTGATCATCTGCTGAAGGGGTGGGACATGATGGTTCTTGAACAGGTGCATGATGATCGTGTTCGATGCAATGTCCTCCATTTGAACCTCAAGATGTAGTTTTGTCAACACTTGGTTTCTTGGAGACTTCAGCAGATCCCTTATCCAAATTAGATCGCCTCCTCTTCCTAGTGAACCGAATTGGTGCCTTATCTTTGATGATTCAACATCAACCAAGAAGGAACAACTATCTCCCGAGCCACATCGCCTAAGATGTTAAGAGAAGCAAGCCGAGAGTCCTCATCCTCCTCATCGAAGAAATGACTAACTTCCTTTGCTACTCTTTTCAAGTCGCCCTCTAGGTCCTTAACTTTATTCTGCAGCCTCAATCTTATCACCAAGAGTAGACTTGGTCTCAGAAGCTCCTTTTGAGATCACCACCTCACCGCACACATGTTAACAAGAGCATGATGATGTAAGAGTAATAGGTCCTCACTCCACCAAAGAGATTGCTCGTGGTAATGGGAGTTTCATTGGACCTTTCAAGTGGAAATATGGTCATGCTCAACATGAGGAGGTACTTCATCAAAAGGTTCCTTTGAGGACCGGGTGTGGTCATCCTGCTCGTGTCGACTCAAACTCATCAATTGAAGCCTCGTGTAGGTGGTGGACTCGGTCCGGGTGATGGTACAGTGGAGAATGGTCGAGCAATATGAGATGCTTCAAGAAGAAAGAGGACCCTCATCTATATTAACCGATGGATTGCCATCGAGCAACATTTGAAGAGGGTGGGATATCAGCAACATTTTCCTCATCGCTGCCCTCATTGCCATGAGGCAACATAGTCACGACAACGGATGATGCCCCTCAAAGTTAGTTCTCATAGAGGCAAATAGTTTAATGAAAGAGCTCCTATGGGATTAAAGGCCCGGACTTGGGTAGAGGTGTCTATGATTATTTGTAAGAATCTAGGGTACATTAAAACTTATGTTGTTTCCTATTTATATTTTCAACCATATTATCAAAAATAAATTTAGAAAATTATAAGTTATCCTTGAGATAGACACACAATACCACAAGCCAATTGCAAGAGAATTGATCCCACGCCCGGTTTGTTGCTAATGCAATCAAGCAGAGTGTGAACTAAAAATCTCCACATAGGGCAAAAATGCTTTTCAACCATATGTCCGTTTGTACCTTGATACCCAATGGCTCTCACCCTAGAGAGAATCACCTCTGCACTTAAGTGATAAACCCCATCAAGATCATCCAAATTAAGCTTTCTCCTTATCGTGTCCTCCGTCACCACGTGCTCGCTTTCATCAATCAAAGCAACAATCTGCTTTCACTCGCTTTTCAAAGAGATTCCCAAAATTGTTTAACCAACGATTCATAAATCGCATCGGGGAATGTGTTAGGGCAAAGTGAATCTTGGACCGCTTCAGAACTCCACCATTGGTTCATACAATTCATCGCCTTTGCTTTACCCGTAAATGCAACTTTATTGTGATCTTTCTTGAATTTAAGAGCCATGAGAGATATGTGATTTTAGGGTTATGATTTTTGAACCAAGAGGAATTGTTTCTTTGAAGTGGAAGAAATGCGCTTAGAGGAATGGTAACTGCTACCAAGAATATAGTCAAAAGTATGAGAACTTTAGTTGACCATATCCTACGTGTATTTCAACTTGACCAACGACAAAATTAACGCTCAAAGAAACACATAGCCAATCAATAAATAATATACTTCGCAAAACCACCCCAAGACTAGAATATCTTCTAAGGATTCTAGAATTATCGTGCCATCTAACTCGCATTAAATTGCATTAACCCTTGCATCCGCTATTTAATCATCCCAATGCATACTTCTCTTCATCAAAACCCCCAAATATCATCACAAACCCTAATTTCAACAATGCTCCAAAATTAACCACAATCAACCAAAATTAACCATGAACACTATACCGAGGTTGTTAACCCAAACTCTTCTCCATCATCATCATCATCCAAAGATTTCTCCGCTTTGGTCACGCCCACCGACCTCGCCCTTGACATCCCCATTTCTCCTTCTTCAAGATGATAGCGTAGTGGATCCAAGTGATTCTTCCGATGACTCGAGGAACCCACCATCGAGATAACTTCTACTCCCAACCTCCAAAGACCTCAACCTCAACAAAGGCCTCGAACCGAAAGGGAGGTGGTGCTCGCTTCACCGCGCCATGTTTTGGTGCAACTTCACACATCGATAGAGGAAGAGCTAAAGGAAGGTGGATGGATTGCATTTTGGTTGAAATCGATAGATGAAGCACAAACGAAACTTTATGTTTCTTCAACACCATTTGTGGTCATCGTCATCATCATCGTTTGCATCAATCCATCTTTCCATTTTGATCCTTAGCATCTTCGTCGTACCGGTCATGCATATCCAGCCATCGAGATAGAAGGAATGGGTGGTTATGCAAGATTTTACAAACGCATATCCAGCATCTAGTGTGAAAGATGTGAGCGATCATGCATATCCAACAGCCCGTTAGATGTTGGAATAGATGATATGAACTAGATTAGGATTAGTAGATCATGTAGCTCTTTTCTTGTAGTTGCATTGAAGTTGATTGTAAGTTGTAAGCTGTAATTTGTATGAATGAATGAACAATTTTAACTTCAAAACTTGTCTTCAGTACTTTATCTTCAGTGGAAACAAATTGCTCACTTCATTACTTAGCTTTCAGAGGAAACAAGCTTTAAGCTTACTAGACCATATACCAAAGGACCACACTTGATGAACTTGAACTGAACAGGGCATTCTGCAAAACAAACTCAGAGAAACACAAGAACAAAACAGAGACAAAACAGACTAAAAACAATAGCAATTTAGTGTTAGCAAACAAAATATACACAAAGTGATACAAAGTTTACCAAATCCTCCCCGAGGCATATGCCTCCCCGAGGTTATGCCTCCCTTAAACTTTGCGCTAAGGGATTCTAACAGAGAGAAAGATCCACCATTGTTCTTGGGTTTCCATTGAAATTTAGGTCCCTTATCATTCCAAGAACAACCTCACGAGGACTTGACAAGAGTACCCCAACATCCTTTCCCATTATTCATAGAGTCAACATATGCAGCCAATAACCATGTTTAAAATATGGGCTAGTAGGTTGCACATAAGGTCTATCACCGATCTCTCCAAGGAGAGTCAAGATAAGTAGCTTGTGGGACATAAGGTGGAATATTATTAACATTGGTCCACACCGGTCTAGGTTTCACGAGTAGCACATACACCCAATCTTTGCTCATAGAAATCACAATCCTTAATTAAATGAAGTTTACTTCCACACACAAAACATGTCTTCCTTTTGGAAGATTTATTCAACAAAGCGTATGTTCTATTACATGTAGAAGTACTTAAACCGTAAACATTAAAGGAATTGTTTTAACGACATATTATGCAAAGATTTAAAGGACAAGTCTTCGGGGAAACAGCTTGAAGTTGATTCCTCAAGAGCTACCCTAGAAGGCTTGTAGATAGACTTGGGTGCGTGCTTGGGTGTAGGCTCGTGAGGGCTTGGGAAGGTCCGACTTATCACTTGAATCACAAATGTAAGTAGACCCTTGATCCGATGAATTGTCACCGCCGAGAAAGAGACAAAGTCATAAGATGAAGCATCGTTGTCCGCAAGTCTTTTGACTTTTGCCATACGATGGTGTGATCCATCAAAGTCAACAAGAATGGATGTGTCAAGGGCATGAATTCACCTCTAATAGGTCCAGGACAAAGATGTAAATCACCTTCCTTTTAAAATGTTCTAAGCCCGCAGTGTAGATTTACGCCCATCTTGCCTAGCTTCCAATCCTACATACTTTTGAAAACCTAAACCTATTCCGAGTTCACCGATTGACTATTATAGAGTTCTCTAGCTAGATTGTCACCGATATTAACCATTGTTTATGTCTAGCTATTTCCTCGCCTAAGTTTCTCTTTAAGCTCTAGATTCTCAAGAATAGTATCGCCTTTTTCCTTTTCAAGCGCTTAAAGTTAATGTTAGCAATATCTAGATCAAATTGTAGCACCTTTATCTTTTCTTCATAAGCTATCTCGATTCTTTTGAAACCATACCTTTTGTCTTTCTAATGTTTTTAACGAAAGTTTATAAGCTTCATTATCAACATAGCATTCATTGTATTTAGGTTTCATAGTATCATAAGCTTCTTTAAGTTCATTGTATCTTTCACTACAACCAAATATACAGCCAGTACCGAGAAAGTCCCATCAAGGCAAATTGATCATGCCTATCTTCCAAGTACATCTTGCCAAGAATCCAAGCTTCTCTCAGACGCAGCCTTCCTCATTCACGTGTTCATGTGCAACCAGTTGACCTGTTCATCCAAGGTGACAAGAGTCAAGTGCTAGCTCCTTCTCGATTCTCACGATAGGAATTGTAGTTAGCTCCTCTCCACTCTTCCCTGCTTTGCATTCCTCGAGAAATGACCCATCCGGTGACAAGAGAAACACTTGACCTTTCTCCGTCAAAACGAGTGGATCCTTTCCTTGAAGCCAAACTTTCTTCCCGCCTTCTCTCAAACCTCTTGATATTCATCGAAAGCATGGCCACCGCCATTTCGCCATCTCCTCCATCTCAAGAGGGTCCACCGATCAAAATCTTCATATACAAGATGTCATTGAGTATCATAATCAAGAACAAATGAATGAAGAACATCCTCCAATATACTACCGCTTTAGCTTGAGGATATGATGGAGTGGGACGATAAGATGATGATGGTAAGTAAGATGGACTTGGAGCATGCATCATCATATTGGAGTGAGATGTCCCAACAAAGGTCAGTATGACCGTAAGAGGATGCACGGTAGGGAGATCCGACATCGTGTTCAAGAGATTTGAGTTTGTTGTACACTCATCAAAGGTGAGCATGTCCAACCCACCTTTAGCTTTAAGAGCTATACTTACATGTAACCATGATGGAGGCAAAGATCGAAGGAACTTTGAATTGCAATCATCATTGTCGTTTTGCATTCACCGGTTTAGCCGACTCAAAATCTTATGAAACCCGTCGATCCCTTGTGGATACCTTCTTCTTCGTAGATATTGAACTCTTGGAAGTGTTGTCTCAAAGATGGACTTCCTCATTCTCTCGACTCTTCATTGCCACCGAACCTTGCTTTAAGAGCCATCCATATGTCCTTAGCATCATCCATGTGGTGAAAATCACCCAAGTGATCTTCGTGAATAGCTTGAAGAAGGATGGTTCTTACTTTGTGCTCTCTTTGCACGCCTAGAATCTCTTCAAAGCTTTGGGAGGAGCAATGGTAAACTTACCATCAAGATCCGGATAGTCTTCTTCGATCTGCTTCCTTTCTTCACAATCTCCCACGATTCCAATCAATATTGAGATCCGCTCGCATCTTCATGGTCCACAGATCATACTCTTCCTTTTCGTGATAAGGAAACTTACCATTATTGTTGGAGAGACTAAGTTGTTGCATAGAGGTGGTGTTTTTGATGTTGTTGTTGGTGACTTCGATTCATCATCGCCCCGTGCATGGTGAATATGTTTTTGGTTGTATGGGGTGAGGTAAATATGGTTCTCGTGATCGTAGAGACTTTCCCGAGGCTCGATACCACTTGTTGAACACGCATGCACCTTGATGCATCTTGAGCACTCGTGATCGTTAGTGTTGCCTATGTAATCATAAGCAAACTAATAGAAAATCTCTACAACTCGTATTCTATAGCGGAATGTAAATACAAGTTGTTATAACTAAGAACACTTAGATCCTCTATGGATCTTTTATTAACCGAAACTCTATGTTTCAATTGTTATCTATTACAAACTATGAAGTTCCTTTTATAGACAAGGAACCCTAAACTATTACTACTAATCGACTAAGCATGCAAGCATGCATTTAATGACTAAACACTAAACAATATTGAGCAAGACAATAATACCCATGCTAACCTCGGCGCTCAAGAATAATGATGGGTTAGCATATAATTAATAAAGCGTAAGCGCATGTCGCAGATCCTAGTCGCTTCCACCCTTCAAGAATCCTTCTACACAAGAAATCGGCTTTTATACTTCAAGGGTTGAGAATCTCTTCTTCAAAAAGATTCTCATCGTCAAAGGCTTAAACAGTACTATATATCAACTATTAGAATCCTCTAAAACATAAGTCAACAAATCCAATCTACTCTTGCTTCTGTGGATCGGTGGATGAGTTTAATGAAATCGAGGTAACTTTGTACATGTAAATACTTTGTGTGAGTACTATGTCTAGTGTTATTGTCGGTTTTGTTGTCTACTTTTAGTTTTAGTTTGTTGCAAAACACTCTGTTGTCACAAAGTCAGTCACTTAGTCACAAAACCTAACTTCTATCACATTCAAAAGGTTTCTCATGCATACTGGAATGGAATGTTTTAACAAAAAAATCACACAAAAAATGTTGTTGTCACAGAAGTAAGATGGGTCAAACTGGAATTTTTTGAATGAATGTAAATTTGATCCAGTGAATTTGACTGAAAGTTTTAATTTTTCTAGTTTCAGTATGTTGTTCTTTTAGTTTGAAGATATATACATAGCAGGAGTATCTTTGTATGCATCAATATAATATGGATTAGATGAATTAGAAGTTTATATACTGAGTTAACCTTCGACTTGTTTTAGGGGTATTTGGTATTTCAATGTTACTATCTGATGTGGAATGATGAAAACTAGAAAAAGAGTTGCAACAAAACAGGTCGTAGAGTTATTGTTTGGATGTGCTTTTAGTTGTGAAATATTAAGATAATCACTTGTTAGTTTGTAACATATTGGATTTCATAAACACACTAAACCATACGATCAAATAGGCATACAATATGATTCTAGAGAGAGAAAGTTAGAGGTTTGGGAACTTTAGTGAGAGAAAGAAAAGTCTTATTATGAGCTCCAACTCTCTAGCTTGGGAGGTAGAGTATTTATAGTCATTACATAAATCGCCACCTAACGGTCATGGATCGTGCATACAGCTGGTAAAGACCGTCCGTCCTCCACGGTGTTACTTAAACTAAATACTACTTAACTTATAATAATCTCGATCACGAGCTTAATGATTACATATACTTGAGGTGACCGACTCTTTATATTATGGATTTACTAAATCCTAACAATCTCCCCTATGGAGGTCACCTCAAACACACATTAAACATATATTGAATACAAACAGATATTACATTAAAAATTGTTATTGCATTCTTGATGTTGTACTTTGCTCAAGCTTGTAGTCATTGATTCTTCACATTGCATGTTAGGTTAATCCAAGTGGAGGTCTTTTACCGATCCACGGATAATGAGTTTTGAGCCGCTTTGAGATCATTAATGACAAGAAATCTCGAGATATCCATTGTGGTGTTGGTATTATGTAATGTTGTGACTTTCGGACCGACATGCTCACATTCGGATCATGAAATATTCTCATCGAGTAGCGGAAGCTTTCGTTGATTAATGATTATGGCAAAGAACAGAAGGTAAGCATGAAGTGAAAATATCAAAGTCATTGATGCACTAATCATGATTTCTTTTGAGATGAATGTGTTGAGTGAGCATGCGCTATGGATCGATCGCTTCATTCTCGATCACCGCAAACGAGGGCGACACGCATACAATAGTTAGCATAAATCGCATCGAAAGTGTCTTTGATCACTTTCGTTGAATCGAGGTACACGCCCACGGTTCCCCATTGATCAAGACAAGTATTGCCCGCGATCGTATAATTCAAGAATTTCCTTGAAAGGGTTTCGCAATGCTTCTAGTCGTTCTCAAACCGAACGCCTCAAAGAAGACAACACGGAGCGAGTGAACCAACGAATAGAGATTCACCGATTGATGAAAAGAGATTTGAAAACAATCGTATTGCTCAATAGAAATTTTTTTGCAATACAACGAAGGTTTTAATGAAAATCAATTATCAATCATAAAACACCTTTTGATTTGAAATATTCAGACACGGTCGATGTGCTAAAGAAAAGAGTTTTTAAGCACAATGACCGGTTTTTTCAAAGGTATCCGTCAATCCATAACCTGAACCAGGATTGATTCAAAAGATTGTGTAGGATATTGGTTATTGTTTTAATCAAAGAACTTGTATAAATATTGAATCAAACAAGAAGGTTTTAGAGAGAGAGATGGGTGGGATACTTTCTAGAGAGAGAAAGAGATGAGAGAAAAGGAAGTTGTATGATTAAGAGAAATGAAAGACCAACCCTCTCCACATGTGGAGAGGGCTATTTATAGTTCTTACAAATAACGCCACCTACGGGTTGTGGATCGTGCATACATTGGGTAAAGACCGTCTGCCCCTCCACGGTGTTGCTCTAAACTAATTAACTAACTAATAAATAACGAATTAACTACAAGTCTACGAGCTAACATATGCTAGATAACATTTGGGGTGACCGACTCTTCACTATGGAATTTTCTAATTCCTAACAATCTCCCTGCGGAGGTCACCCCATGTTTTACATTTCAAATCCTAGCATTCTATTCTTGACTTTGTTCTTGAGCTCAGACTTCAATTCTTCAATTCCGCAATCTTTGTGCTTTAGTAGTGCAACTTCAAAGTCCGTGATAGTTTTGTACTTTCGGTGGAGGTCTTTAATCGATCCACATCTTTGATGATCTTTGAGCTTTCATTGAGATCATCGACCACAAGAAAATCTGGATCACCCTTCATTGTGTTGCCATCATGTGAAGTTGTGACTTTCGGACCGACATGCTCACACTTTTGAATCATGACATCTTTCCATCGTAATAGCGGAAGCCTTCGGTTCATGATATTTGCAAAGCAGTAGCGTAGCATAGTATAAAAATATCGTAACCGTGTTATGTAGATATGCACCACCATGATTTCTTCAATTAAGTGTGGTTGCGTGAACATGCGGCTTTGGATTGACTCCTCAATTACGATCACCGCAATCGCCGGGTGTACCGCATACGACGCTAGCAATAAAGCGCACGAAAGTGTCTTTGATCACTTTCGTTGAATTGAGGTACACGCCCACTGTTCCCCATTGATCAAGACAAGCACGCTCAGAATCGTGTAGGATTCCTAAGAATCTCCTTGACAGGTTTCACACATCCCCGAGAATCTCCTTGACAGGGTTTCGCACATCAACAATCTCTAAGAGAAAGTCGATAGATTATGTCGGTTCCCGTGAGAATGAAATAAGCCCTTTAAGAGGAACTTGAGTGGCTTGGGAAGTTTAGTGCAACGTCCATCGGGTCCATGACGTCTTGTCTTCAATACCGATGTTACCTTAGTAAACACCAAGTAGATATGAATTTGAACTCGATTCTCGCCCTAAGGTTGAATTATTGAGGGCTATTTCTTTTCACCCTTTTCATATTCATTTCTTTTCATTCTTCAACCCTTCAAGCTTACCGAGACTTCATTACTAGAACCTTGTTGGGTTTATTCCAAGACTAGCTCATCTCATCCGCACTCTTCCCATATTCTCATTTTTCTCCTTTTTCAATATACCTAAGGACTCTACACTATCTAGTGGATTATCCTCGGTAGATCCCTCCGCTCGGCGGATCGTGGGAACAAATACCTAACCTAACCATCCTTATAACACCATGCATAAAGTAAATTTGGTCGGTCTTTTGGTATTGTTCATTCCTTCTAGAAAACAATTGAAAATCATTTGGAAAACCAATCAAGGTACTTGTGATACGAGATCAAAGCATTTTGTACCTTAATAGTTTTGATCATTTAGAAAACCTCCCTCAACATGTGCATATGATTTAGAAATTGTTTAGCACAAGGAGGCAAGAGGACTTTGAAATATTTTCTTTGATCACAATTTTCATACGAAAAAGCCATTTGATTTTCTTTGGTAAATTCTCCCCTCAATATGTGCATAGGATATTTGAAAACATTTTTATCACATAGAGGCAAGAGTTCTTTGAAGCACATCCACGATTACAAAACCATTAAGAAAACCATTTGATAACTCAATCAAGGTACTTTATAAATCTCTTTAAAAGCTTTTGTACTCGATAGTTATGCTCCCTCAATATGTGCTTCTAGATTCGAAAGCGTTTAGCACATATGAGAGAAGCACTGCACAATTAAATCAAACGATCACCTTTATCAAATTTCATTATTAAATCACAAATTCTCCCCGATCAAAATATCAAACCCTTTGAGATTTTGGATCCCAAGTGATTTAATTAGGTTTAGAAAACATGGGAGAAAATGTGGCCTTGTTTAAATACTCATCTGGTTTTTGGATAAATACTCCTCCTCAACATGTGCATTGTATATATTGAAATTGTTTGGCACATGGAGGCAAGAGTGCCTTTGAAGGACTAAAACCAATTCCATTAAAACAGATTTGAGATTTAAATCACGATCTCTCACCCGATCAAAGATTTCAAACCATTTGAGATTAGTGATCCCAAAGATTTAAATTATTTAGAAAAATTTGGGAAAGACCCGCAAGATTTAAATTTGAAAATGATGATAAGGACCATATTTAGACATTAAAGATTGTTAGTGTCGTATGATTGTTTTAAGAGACCTTTAAGTAAAATAAAACAATTTCACAATCAAACAAGAACAGAAAAATTTCATTTTGACGATCTTTGAGTTTTAAAGAAAATCATACCATGACATAACATTAAATCTTTAGATCACCACAAAATTTCGTACAAGCGGACTTCTGATGAAATATTATTTGAAAATATTTTATTTTAAATCACTCTCCCCCTCAATCGATGACCGTAGTCGATAATTGAGTGACTCAAGTTTTGATAAAATGAAGTCCGGTGATTTTCAAAATTAAGACCAATTTATTTTCAAAACAATATTTTTCCATATTCAAAACAATATTTTCAAAAATTGTTTAAAGATGGTATCATTTACTACTTTTCCTGCACAAGATACGTTAGGTGGTTGAGAAGCTTATGTTGTTGTTGCAGTAGGGTTTGGAAGAAAACCATCTGCTGATGCAGTGAGACTTCTTACGTTGCATTTTTTTATGCCAACTGAGGTCCAATTAAGCTCCGCTTCTTCACTTGTCAAGAAAACCATCTACGATGCAATAAGACCTCTTACGTTGCATTTCAAGCCAACTCTCCATTGAAGTCCGCTAAGCGCCGCTTTCTTCATTTGTCAACCCAAGATATAGTTACCCTTTCCTTCGCATCCAATCATCTTCAATTGTGAGATCCGGATCGGGAACATTCTTATAACCAATATACCGCATACGTTAGTGAACACACATACGATATATGGTGGTCGACATCACCCATAACAAAGAATCGACTAATTAAAGTCAATTCAACATAACAATCGATCATATAAGGCATGAGGTTTATGTGTTAAACAAACTCTAATCATCTAAACCTAACAATCATATCCTAAATTCCTAGTCCTTCGACACGTGCAAATATCATTTTAATTAAGCACATAGGATAATTAAGAAAGTTCGTTAGATGATATAGATTTGAAAACATTCTCCCTCAATCAATGACTCATTTTCAAAAAATTTAAAAGCGAAGTCATTGATTGAGTTTGCAAATTAATCTGAAAACTCTGATTATGATTGATTTTTCAAGCAACTCATTTACCACCATTTTGAACACAACAAATATTTTTCTGAAGAATTATAGACGGAAAAACATTTGTGTAGGAACAGCAGTCCTTCGACATACTTTCCTCATTTTGTTTTACGATAAGTGCACGAAATTTGTGAAAAACGTTTAAGCGTAGCACTTTCCTAACTTTTAAGAGCGGGTCGCTATCTGAAATGATAGCAAGCCATGGTTTAAGCACGGGTTATAGTCAAAAGTAACTGCAAGCCATATTTTGAGACATGTTTAGAAAGAAATATTTACACCTCCTGCTCGAACTTCATCTAAAGTCCCGTGCCATTATTGAATGACATTTCTAAGACCGTAGATGTTATCGATACCAGAAGACATGTCTTTGAAAAACTATATTTTTGGTATTTTTCAAATTTTTTGATTTTTATGGGATTTTGTTGATTTTATAATTTTCTATTTTGTTTTTGTTGGTTTTATATTTTTGTATTTTGCTTTTTGAAAAATATTTACAACTATAGAGAAATAGTTTAAGAAGATGATGATACAAGTACCGAGATAAGGATATCGTTCAGCACTTTGTAGAAGATAGAAGACACCATCTCTTAAACTTTCACCACCAAAGCATTCGAGGCTTCTAAGAAAATCGTCTGAACATGAGCCTTCTAAATTTGAATCTTTGGTAGCTTCCTCCCAAACCGACAAACATCGAATAAAGACCATTTCCCTAAGAAGTAGAGTTGAAGACAAAGCGGTCTCATTGAATGAAGTTCAACACCCCGAATAACTTGAGAACACCGAAGTAACAAGTTGAAACATTGATCGTTTCAGTGGTTATCAAATCCGGAATAACTGATTAAGACCGATCACATGAACCTGTTGTGCGTCCCCGATGTACACATTACTCTTCGAGATTGACCAGTTGTCTATTCAGGGGAACAATATATCAACATCTTCATTTTACCAAGTGCATTCCGCTTATCTCCTTATTACCAATCACCCATAATGTACACAAGTACCCAACCGAGTAGAGACAACGACATCACAAGAATCGGTTGAATCACCGATCTTCTCTGCAGATGTCAATTCAAATAACGAATTAGCTCGATCAAGTGAACATGTTGTGCATATAACCGAAGCACTTTATCATAAATCGTATATAAGATGTCGATAGGCGTGATCATCTCACGCCCAAATATTCTTCTCACATTTCTTCCAACTCGAACATCAAGTAACAAAACCAAAGGTCTCAGAGACCACATCCCCAAATAGTTGGAATAATATATCCTTCCCCAAATAGTTGGAATAATATATCCTTCCCTAAATGGTTTTGATACCTTAGAATCAAGAAAACATAATATATCCATAAACTTGAAATCTTGTGAGAAGAACTCAAATAGCCCAAATGAATCCTGTGAGATTCAACTGCTACATAAACTCTCTCGACTATCTTTATCAACCCATATGTAGACAATTTGAAGTGACCATCGTGAAGAAAACCCGATATACCAAACTTGAAACCAAGTCGAATTCCCGCATTTGTGTCTTAAGCTTGCACTTAAAGATGGAAGAACGGTGTCGAGAATCTATGCTTCAAGCAAATCTCTAAGTACTCACACTCAAACAAAGTATGAGACATTAACACCTCTTGATATTATCCACATCGTCATCTCGCATGTGACATCGAGTAAAACAACGTAACTCCTAATAGTGATAGTTAACCGTGTCTTCAACCATCCACTCCGATTGCCGGTAACTAGATAAACCAAGCCTTCAACTCAAATTCTAAGCCCGAGCAAGTTATCAAATAAGAACACGCCTTTGTGAAGGTCAACTTCAATCTCAAATAAGTGATAAATGATTAACTCAAGTAATCAACTTGTGTCAAATGTCCAACACGTGAATAAACATACAATCGGATGTACATTGACCCACCGAATAAACCGAGCAAATGATTCCTCAACATCAATGCATTCTTCCTTAAGGTATACATGTAGAAACCGATCCGAAGATTCACCAATAATGTTTTCGAGCGGATGAGGTAGTCATTTTCCTTAATGTTCATGTGGTTGATTTATAACGTGCACAATGAGAGGAACAATAATCCGTAAAGATTTGGCAAAGGAATACCAAAGAGCGGATCATTATCCATGAACAACAATCCGTGAAGATTTAGCACAAGAATACCAAAGAGCGGATCATTATTCAATAGTGCAACTTACAATATCATGGTAGTCATTATAAACGCCTTGTGAAATAACTGGAGATAAGGTTTCTTGAGAATTCCAAGAAGTACTTCTTAGATGGTGAACCAGGTTGAGTCAATAGAAACCGAGCATGAGCTTGTGTGGATGATCAACATTCGTTAGAGGTTGAAAGTACTCATCAAACATATCTTTGAAAAACAATGAATCCCAAACATTGATTCCCAATTATCCTTAGTAAGTGAAGCATTAGGCGTTGGAGGAGAGTCATCAAAATCAAAACAATGAATCCCGCTTATCCTTAGTATATTCATTCTTCATAAAAGAATATACACTCATCATCATCAAAAATTAAGTCGATAACCATTATTCAAACATCCATCATTATGTAGTATATTCACTCTTTCCCCTCAAAAATTGCATCCGGTTGCCATTTTTGATTTAACAAGAGAATAAGAGTATACACCAATGAACGTAGATCCACTTGATGACCGAATGAGCATGGAAAAACATGAAGCTTGTTGATGAAGAATGTAGATGAGTATGGCCATTCATGAGAGAATTTCTCTTTAGCTGAAGATAAAGCACACAGAAGAGCGTACACTTTTCTTCTCTTTGAAGAACGAGGCCTGAAATGTTATCTGCAGACACCATTGTGTTGAAGAACGAGGCCTGAACTGATGTGAACAGACGTCATTACCGAATGAATATCAAGATTGAATTACTTGAACCCATGAGTTTTGAGATATCAATCCATTTGTAATCCATTCTTTAAGCCAGTCCATGTAGTGAAGGATCGAAGTGTCTGCAACAGAGTAAGGACTACCTGCACTAATATTACAAACTTGATTGCAAATATTTTGGTTAGTGACATTAGTATCCAAACCCTTTGGAGTTTCACACCAACCTTGATTTTGTCATCGAAAACAGTTTTCCGGAAGGAATCCACCTAAGTCCAAAGATCCTTAAACATTCTACCGGATGGTATCCACTTATGGCAAGGTCTAGATTCTTAGGCTTTTATGCATAGTGAAAGACTTATCCTTATTCCTAGTTTCCAAAGATTTAGCAGTTGGTAACCATCTAGGCGAAGCTTTTGGTTTCATTTGCTTCATATGCATTGTGGATGACTTAGTGTAAATCCTAGACTTAACAGGTTGTACCATTGCATGAGCATTTACTTTGTTTAGGGATTTTGTGAAACATTTATCATGATTAGAATTAAAGATACATTTCAGACACTTTGAGCAAACAGCTTGTTTGGATTCAGAAATAGATCTAGATTTCTTAGAGTGATCTGCTATGGGAATAGCTTTAATAGAGACGCAACTACTCTTAGATGTAAGCCAATCCCTAGTCTTTAGATTAGTGTTCCTAGGTAATGGTTTAGAACTACTAGCAGTGCCTTGAAATCTCGAAGAATTCATCACTCTAGGTCTTGCACCTAAAATTCCGTCTTTGCGATTCTGTGCCTTCTTTCTAGCCATTTCTAGATAAGAGTTCTTATACAAGTCATTCATATCAATTTTCCTAGGCAAGTGAGGTGAAGTATTTGGTTTTGTCAAAACTTGTTTCGCATCAACTTGGGAGGCAAACCGAGTTTTGAAAATTTTGGTCGCTCGATCTAAACGCATTCGGTTGTCTAATAACCGGTTTCCCAAGATTGATGGTTTTGCAAACTTAGTGTTCACACTATTCCTCGTTGTTTTTCCGAGCTCATTTTTTAAAGCAACAATAGTGAAGCTCTTTTCCTGAAATTGAGCTTTGAGATCATCAATTTTTGCTATCAAAGAGTTTGTTTGTTCTATTGACTTAGTTCTAGCTTCTTTGACAGATTCAGTTAGCTCTATGTGATGCTTTCTCAAAGACTCATTTTCCTTTAGTAATTTGGCCACACAAACCGCTAATTCATCATTTCTCATTTGAATATCATCAATAGAATTAACATCAGAATTACTTGTAACCAAATTACTTTTCACATGCATATTAGAAATATGTTTCTTCAAATTGTTGATAGTTGAGTCTTTGTCTTGAAGTCGAGCTTTCAAAGTGTTAATTTCAAAAGTTCACGAATTCGTGAAGTTCCGGATTTTACATGGTTTGTTGTTGAAAGCTTTCTTCTTTACTCAGTATTGCAATTTCAAGTGAAATGCAATGTTTTTCAAGTTTTGAGAATTTGTTTGAAAGTTCATCAAAATCCTTTTATCAACCATATCATTTGTTTTGAAATTTTAGACTCGGCCTCAACAAAGGAACATTTATCGTAATCATGTTCAACATTAAGATCGTAATGTTTAGGTACATTAGCGTATGCACTATGTTGAATAGCTATGGTACCTCATCACATGACACTGCTCATTTGTAGGTCCGATATTTGCATCCACATCATGAGTAACAAGAATCACCGAACTACTTGTCGCTTCAAGCTTATCTCGTCTCGAGCCTCAGATTCAAGGTCAACTGATCCATCACCCGATGCCTTACTGGTCTCAACACTACAATTTATTGATTGTACCCGAGATTCATTCGCCTTTCTGATCACATCATCCACTTCTAGTGTGACAGGAGTTACTGAGCATCTAGTTACGTCATTCATTATTGTTTCTGATATTCTGCATTCAGCAATACCCGACTTTTCAACTGATACATTACCCGACACATCACAAATATTTTTCAACTGCACCAGACTCTCATTTACTTTTTCATCTTTCTGAGCAACTTCCTCAATATACTTCTCCACATTATCCATGAGATGGATAAGTGTCTCTGTGAATACGCTTAATTTCCATTCCAGGTGTGTCTCTTGAAAGACATTTCACCGCCTTGATCATAATCGATGTGAACTCCTTCTAATGAATGATCAAGATGTTTGTAGATCACTTGAAGTGCAAAGACCGAACTATCCTTTTGAACCTTTTCTTTGTCAAGTTGTAGCTCCAATTGCTCTAGGTTTAACCGCAAAGTTCCTCGTTAATGTGGATAAGTCCCGATGGAAGAGGGCAATACATGTTCGCTCCATTGTTACGGGTAGAAGTAACATGAGGTGAGAGTGAAGTTGTTGAAAAGGTTCAATGTCGCTTTCCTTTTGCAAGTCATTCAGAGCCCGAACAGTGCAAATCTTTCTCATCAGAGTCTGAACCCGTAGATATCACATCCTCATTGATTGATTCAATCATCTTTAATCGTTTAGTGTAGCAAACATTATCATTGTTGTCCACAACATCATACAATTTAAGCACTTCTAAAATCACTGGGTCAGTAGAATAAGACATGATGTGGTAGTATGCACGGGATTTTACAAGTCTGTGATTTAAACCGAGAAATATGATCTTTCGCGGGATTTTACAAAATCAAGACGAAACCGTGAGACAGTGAGAAATTGAATTTTGGTTAAGAAAGATTGTTGATAATGTGAAGAGGGATGAAGTCTTATGGATGATAAAGGAGTAAATATTTGTCAATTGTTTATGCTTTCACAATGATTATCACAAAAGTTAAATTCACACGAACCCAGATAATCTCACCCCAAAAATAATTTCCACTTACAAATGATTTTCCACGTAATAGGATGTACACGGCCCAATAAAACCACCAACTCTACTCAATGTGAAATGTAATTGTCCAAGAATGAATAAGCTTATGCCTAAACTTAAATAAACTACAATGAACTTAAATGAAATACCATTTAAATAAACTTAAAGGATTAAGTTTATGAAATGATTTGTCAAGAATGAAACAAGTACAAATATGTTTTTATGAATGTGATACCAAGAATGTATGAAGCTCAATCAGATTTGAAAATCAACCAATTACTATGAAAACGCAAATCATTATTATGTTCGAATTCGATTCAAGAAAACGCATCCCACAAATGTAAAGTCAGGCCCACACGCTTAATTCCAATTCGTTTTAATATTCAAGAATGTTTCAGCTCATAAGTCCAATTCGCAGCCCACACTCTTAACTGAAAACTGAAAAGACAGGCCCAAGTC
This sequence comes from Chrysanthemum lavandulifolium, assembly GCA_022545495.1. NCBI lineage: Eukaryota > Viridiplantae > Streptophyta > Magnoliopsida > Asterales > Asteraceae > Chrysanthemum > Chrysanthemum lavandulifolium. Next base: position 195,334,966 of record CM040240.1, read on the forward strand.
CGAAATTAGCTTAGACCTAATATTATGGTATAAAACACTTACTAATCACACTAGACCTAATCCCTTTAGTAACCCTAATCACAAACTCAGTTAGCCACTAACTTATTCTCTCAACAAAAACGCAGACTTCCTCTTTTGTTACCTGCTTATACAAAAAAAATCGACCTGCTTTTGAAGACTAGAAATGAATACAATCTCAATTCAACCTTTTCTTTCTACTCTTTATTTTATCAACCACGAACAATCCACAGAGGAATAAGTACACGGCTCAAGATCTTTTATAGATCTAAGGTAGGTTACTTTGTTGTTCTTGTTTGTTGTTTTGTAACCGAAAGAAATTAATGAATTAAGCACGAGTTGTTTTGTTCATATTTTTCAAGTTTCGAATATTAAGAAGTGATGCTTCAATAGGATCGATGATGGTTATCTCTTACACGGTTTGTGTTAAACACGAATCGTTTTTAATTAGAGGAGATTGACTGAGATCCCTTTTTGTTTAAATCGAATGAGAGGGAATGAAACAATTGTGTTTTGTTCTTCTTTTGATTATTCGAACAATGAAAGATCTATCATATCACATAAAGGTCGATGATGTTAGAAATCTTGTGATAAAGTCTTTGGACGAATCGTTGATAATATAAAGAGTCAAACTGAGATCTTGAATCAGGTTATGTAGTGTACGGTTTGGGTTTGAATCTGGTTGTCAAAACACAAGTCGCTACACAAAAAAATAGTACTAAGTCGCTAGGACGAAGGTCAGACTATTATGCTGCAAGTCGCTATTAAAGAATAGGACTAAGTCGCTAGTAAATAAAACCACAAGTCGCTAGGTTTTGTCAATACAAAACCCAAGTCGCTAGCTGTTTTAAAAGAAGCAAGTCTCTATAATATTAAACCCAAGTCGCTATGATGAACACCAGTAGCAGCGAAGAATATGGTCAAAAAGTATTGCTCGAAAATCACCAAAACGAAGATTGAATCGCCCATTGTTTCTGTTCGATTGTCACATGGTTGATCTATTGAATAGATCTCACATGCCACCCACCGTGAGCTTGTTTGATGTTGGCTCCGTAAGGCTTTCCATCTTCATTGTGAATATGTTTGCATATCACTCGGATGTTCCGCAATACCACAAGGATAATGCGTGGGACTCAAGATATAATCTCTTTCCACATTGTGTGAAACAGAGAGTCTTCATTGAAAGTGTCCTAATGAGATTTATTGATGATCTCGTGGCTCTAGACTCAATTTGTGCATATTTGGATCCTATATCGGAGACTAGGAGAGGTCTCCTTCTTCAATATCAACAATCTCTAAGAGAAAGTCGATAGATAATGTCGGTTCCCGTGAGAATGAAACAAGTCCTTTCAAGAGGAACTTGAGTGGTTTGGGAAGATGAAGTGCAAGGCGTCCGGGTCCATGACGCCTTGTCTTCAATACCGATGTTACCTTGGTAACCACCAAGAGCATATGAATTGAACCCGGTATACGCCCTAGGTTGAATAATTGGAGGGCTATTTGTTTTCACCCTTTTCTCATTCAATTCTTTTCATTCTTCAACCCTTCAAGCTTACGAGACTTCATAACTAGAACCTTGTTGGGTTTATTCCAAGACTAGCTCGGTCTCATCCGCACTCTTCCCATATCTCATTTTTCTCCTTTTTTTCAATATACCTAAGGACTCTACACTATCTAGTGGATTGTCCCTGGGTAGATCCCTCCGGTTCTGGCGGATCGTGGGAACAAATACCTAACCATATCCTCCTTATATCACCATACATAAAGTAAAGTTGGTCGGTCTATTTGGTATTGTTCATCTGCCATTGGAACCAATTGAAAACCATTTGAAAATCAATCCAGATACTTATGATATATTATCAAAGTATTTTGTACCTGAATTGTTTTTGATATTTTTAGAACAAGAGCTCCCCCTCAACATGTGCATCAAGTGTTTGAAATCGCTTTGCACATGGAGGCAAGAGAAAGAATTAACTTCTTTGATTACCATTTTCTAAAGATATCAACATCACTTCCTAATCAAAACAAGTAGATAAAGCATATAAGGGAAGGATGAGGTTTTCATAAACTTGCTCCCCTCAATATGTGCCTTGAGGTTTGAAAGAGTTTTGCACATACAAGAGGAACCCGCACATTGATAAAAATTGATCACGCTTCGCATCTTTGTGGTTTAAGATAGATGCTCCCCTCAACATGTGCATGGAAAATTTGAAATCGTTTGGCACATGTGGGAAGGAGAGCTTGTACATCCTTATAAAACCATTTACCGAATTATCAGTTTAAATCCAATTTAAATCACAAATTCTCCCCCGATCACAATTATCAAATTATTTGAGATTTGTGATCTCTGTAGATTTAAATTGATTTTGAAAGCTTTTTTAAGGAGAATTGTGACTTGATTATGAAAGCGTTTTAACTGATAAGGATCGGATTTTAAGACTTTAACCTCCATTGAATAAACATGCATGATTATCTTGTGAAAACAATTGAATGACAAATAACCTTTTAATTTAATTGAAATCATTCTCCCCCTCAATCAATGACCTAAGTTGTTGATTGAGAGATAGATAGTTTGACACACTTTAAGTCCAAATGATTTCCAAAAATAGAGTCCGAGTTATTTTTCAAAGCAATTAGTTTTTATAAGATAGTAAGGATTTTGTTTAAAGAATCAGAGCATGAGATTTGAAAACCAAGATAAAGCATGGCTAAGTTCTTTCTTTGAAAAGCGGGTTACTGCCTGAAATGACAATAAACCATTGTTTCTCTTTCTCTCAATTTTTTTTATATATAAAAATTCGAACAACATCTAAAGTCCCGTGTCATTCTTTGAATGACAGCACAAAGACCGTAGATATTATCGAACCGAGAAAAGCATGACAAAAAGACAATTTTTTTTTTTTAAAGATTTTTTTTCGAATTTTTCAAATTTTTATGGATTTTGAGAGTTTTATATTTTTGTATTTTGTTTTTCGAATAAATATATACAAGAGATAGATGAAGGAAACCTTTTACTCCTCTTCTTCCTCTTGAAGACGTTTGAGTGTTTCTGGTTGTAGGCTCTTAAGACCCAGTCGTGGAAGGATAAACTCAAAACGTTCTCTAGGAAGAGCTTTGGTGAAGATGTCTGCTAACTGGTATTCGGGCCTCACAAAGTAAAGTTCCACCACACCGCTTTCAACTTGCTCCCGATGAAATGATGTCGAATGTCGATATGCTTTGCTCTTGAGTGTTGTACGTTGTTGCATGAGAGAGCAATAGCACTTTTATTATCACAAGACAGTAGGGATTTTGTTAAATTCAAAGCCATAGTCGATAATTGGGATCTCATCCATAGGATTTGAGCACAACAAGATGACATGGCTATGTATTCAACCTCTGTAGAGGAAATAGAAGTACTCATTTGCTTCTTTGAAGACCACTCACAAGCTTATCACCCAAAACCGAGCACCTCCGCACGTGCTTGACGAGTATCTTGGCATCCCGCATGATCAAGATCTCGCATAGGTCGTTAGTGACATACCGGTGTCCTTCGGTACCAAAGTCCCATATTGATGGTTCCTTGAGATACCGAAGACCCGCTTAACCGCTTCAAGGTGCTTTTTAGTAGGCTTAGCCTAGGTATCTAGCACACATGCAAACAAATGAACAAGATGTCCGGTCTACTAGTCGTGAGGTACATCGTGATCCAATCATACTACGATATTTCGCTTGATCTACCATGATCCCCGAGTGGTCCTCATCTAGTTTAGTACGTTCTATCATGGGAGTGTCAATGGGTCACTTGAATCAAATCCAAATTTCTTTAAAATCTCATTTGCATATTTAGATTGATTTATGAAAATGCCTCCGGAGTTTGTGAAATTTGTAATCCCAAGAAAATGACATTTGTCCCATCATTGACATTTGAAATTTAGAACCCATTTCGCTTTGAAAACGGTCACACTCATTGGGGTCGGTCGAGGCAAAGATGATATCATCAACATAAATTTGAACGTGAATTAAATGTTTGCTCGACTTCCGGTGAACAATGTTGGATCAATCGCCTTTGTCAATCCGGTAGATAGAAGAAACTTTGATAGCGATCATACCATGCCCTTGGAGCTTGCTTTAAACCGTAAAGAGCCTTCTTCAAACGATAAACGTGAGTAGGATGCTCGATTCACAAAGCCTTCAGTTGGTGACGAGACGACTTCTTTAAGATCACCGCTCGTAAATGCCGCCTTTACATCCATCCGATAGACAACCATGTTCTTACTAGCAAGATTAGCCAAGAAGATTCGATTGCCTCGATACGAGCAACAGAGCAAAAGATTCTTCAAAGTCAATACCTCCTCTTGACGGTATCCTTTAGCAACCAATCGAGCCTTGTTCTTTAACACATCACCATGCTCATCAAGTTTCACTTTGAAGATCCATTTTAGAGCAATGATCATAGCACAACTGGAGCATGTACTAATTCCCATACATCAAGTCGATCAAACTCATGAATTTCTTCTTGCATGGCATTGAACCAAATTGCCTTCATTCATGGCGGTTTTAACATCTTTTGGTTCGATCTTAGAGAGTACGGAGTTGAAGAAGCACCATAAGGCATCGGTTGCAAGTTGTTTCCGTGTGGATACCGGACGAGAGGATTTCCAATGATGTTGTCTAATGGATGATCGTGAGTCCATTTTTGAGGTGTTCATGTGGCGCTTGTTGAGGGACTGAAGTAGCAGAGTCGATGTCTCCTCAAGAAGATGGTTCGATGATGATTCGGAGCAAATATGTTTTCAAATGGAGCATCTTCGTGAGTAGCAAAGGATTAACTTCATCATTGATGCCGTAAATGTTCCATGGTGTACATTCAAGATTGATGATTTGTTGATGAGATCGAGTTATCGCAGCAGCGCTTCTTGACTTAATGATATTGAGACCAAGGGTTGACTTCATTCTCATGGATAGGAGCATCCTCTCGTTGTTGGAATTGACTTATCATTGGTACTTGGCTCATAATGTTCATCAAACATAGGATCAAACAATTTCTTTAAATCATCTTCGATGGAGGTACATATGGAGTTCATTGGAGAGGAGTTTGGTACAAGGGATGAACTAATGGGACTGTTTTGAAGTGTGGTCCCGAATCGATTGTCCAGAGCCATTTGACCGTCACCATCAAACGAAACGTGAATTGTTTCCATGATATCTCGGGTTCTCTTGTTGTAGATTCGGTAACCTTTTCTGTTTGGTGCATATCCAACAAATACTCCAATGTCCGCTTTAGCTTTCAATTTACCTAAATCTTGTCCGTCATTCGTTGGATAGCATAAAGCACCAAACACACGAAGATATGATAGATCAGGTTTTCGATTGTGGACAAGTTCGTATGGAGTCTTTCCATGAGAAGTGTGAATAAGAGATCTATTTTGAGTGTAACAAGCAGTGGCAATAGCTTCACCCCATAGAAACATTGGAACCTTTGAGTAAATCAAGATTGTTCTTGAAGCTTCTACAAGAGTTCGATTTAGCCTTTCAACAACACCGCTCGCTGAGGAGTTCGAGGAACACTTCTTTGAGGACCGATTCCAACATTTTCATAAAATTCATTGAGTACTTTATTAACAAACTCGGTTCCATTGTCGGCTCGAACGATTCTAACCGCTTTGTTGAGTCGGATCCGGTTGTTTAATGAGTTTAATGATGACATCCGGAGTTTCGCCCTTTGTCCTCAAAAACTTAACCCAAGTGAATCGGGAGTAGTCATCAACCACTACTAACACATATCTCTTCCCATTAATAGTTTGCACTCTCATTGGACCGCATGTATCCATATGAAGGGTATGAAGAACTTCCATTACGAGTTTGTGGGTTTTGGTTTGTGGGCATATTTCGTGCTTTTTCCCAATTGGCAAGTCGAGCAAAGATGATCTTTTCATATTTTAACTGGGTAAACCTCGACAAGATCCTTTCTCGAAAGGTTGTTTATGGTACCAAAGTTCAAGTGATTGAGACGACGATGCCATAACCAAGACTTTGTTTTAGAAGCCTTTGACAAAGAAGCGATTGGAGAGGACTTCATCATGTCGTCGATAGAGATGGTGTATATGTTTGAACCTCGAGTACCTCTTAATAATTCCACACCATCAAGTTCTCTAACGAAACAAGAATGTTTTCTAAAAGCCACTTCTAGATCGGAATCACATAATTGACCAACAGAGAACAAATTGTGACCAAGACCTTCCACATAATATACCCTGGAAATCACACTTTTACCAACCACATAATCTCCATAACCCATAATAGCTCCAAAATGGTCGTTCCCGAATCTAACTGTCCCGATGAATTTACTCACGAAGTTCATGAGCCATGACCGTCTCCAAATATATGCTTGGAACAACTGAGTCCGTGTACCACGTAATCGATTTGAACGATCCGCAGCTGAACACGCACAAGAATGGATAATCGGATAATTGGGATCCCCATGCAAGAATGGGTTCCATTTGGTTAGTAATGATGATTGGAACACCCACATCGTAAATAGAAGCAATGGAATCATTATGAATAGATGCAAGATTAGTGTCCGTATTTGCCCTATTCAAAGTATGTTCACTTCTTAAGGGAATAGTTCTACCAAGAGGCATCCATTTTCTAGTGGGCATTGTCGATTAACCTTATGGCCAACAGTATCCATTGATAACCTATCTTACTAAATGTTCTTCCCGGGTTTCCACTTGTTTTCTAACTTTCTTTCGCCTTTGCCTTTTAGCCTTCTTAGAATGATTTTTGCATTAACAATATTAATCGGGGATTTGACCGCATTAGACAAAGCATTCACACCACATTCATGATTAGTAATGTAATTCAAGCGACATCATTACAAGGTTTGCAAATAGTATCGAATTTGAATTAATTACAAGACGCCTATGGCTAATACTAGAATCAACACGATTCGATTTTTTATTCTACTCAAACTTAAAGTTCCTAGGTTGGTCTTCTACTCTCTTCCAATGCACATTCTTAGCTTGCGAGGTCCTATCATTCCTTGTATTGTCTTGAGACTTTGACCGCCGCTTTAATGTCACCGATTACTCCTGTAGATGGAATGGGAACATTAGTTGGTTTTGCTACTCTTTGCATCTCCTGCTTAGATGTCTTGGGATCCGAACTACATGCAGCACACTAAGGTTCACTTTCTTAACACTAGAAGTGCCGGGATTTGTACTCCTAGAAGGCACACTAGGGTTCGCTTTCTTAGCACTAACAGATCCGAATCAACTACTTGAAGGCACACTAAGGTTCACATTCATAACATTGGGCATTGAATGGATTTCATGCTTGGCACTAGGCATAGAACAAGGAATCAAAGGATTAACTCTCTCACCTAAGGACTTAGGGCATATTGTGATTAAGCATTCTAGAAGTTCTTGAGATCGTTCGGCATATAAGCATGCATGCCCAATTGCATTATCAAGTGGTTTCTCTAACTTATCCTCTTCAACAATCTCACGGAGACATTCTAGACAATCCTTAAGGTATGAGAAATATGTTTGAATTGCAAGTTTGTTATTCCTAAGATGAGGGGAACATATTTCATGCATAAAGCATATTTATTACAAGAGTGAACCTTTGATACACCATTCTCCCATTGGTCATTGGCATTTTCCCTTTACCGGCTCTTCGATTCTCAATTTCCTTTTGCAATGAAGCTATTTGTTCGTTATTTTTGTTACGAGTGACCTTTATTGATTCAAATAACTCATTGAAATGACGTTTAACCTTTTCATTTTCTTCTAGAAAACTTTCGCTTTCCTTTTGTAATGCATTTACTAAGTTTTGAAGATGAAACGCTTGAGAATTCGAGAATCTAAAGGAGGAGGCATTTGGGAGCCACCACATTGTTCTTTTGACCCTTTAATTGAGAGATTTGGGCTTTCAACTTTCTCGATCGTGTTACAATGAGCTTGAATCTGCTCATCACGCTTTGTTTATTTGAAAACTCGCATCAAACTCGAGCATCCGAGGATGTCTTGATATTTGAAGTTTTGACATTTTCTTTAAGATGTTGATATTTTAGTTGTAAATTAAAATGCTCAACCTCTAGTTTAGAAAAATGTTTAACCAAATTGTCGTGATCATCCAGTTCAATTTTCTCATTTAGTTTAGAATTAGTCTTTTCAAGCTCAATGACACGATCATGGGAGACTTTCGAGGCAACAGATAATTCATGAAATTGAGAAGCATTAATGGAACAATTTGTAGCAATGAAAACACATCTTGAGCAACACATTCGTAAATCGATTCTCATTCAAAGTATGCAAGTTCTTCCTCTCAATCTCATTATATTTTAATTCTCGCTCATAGTCACTAACCTCAACGATCATTGCATCAAATTCCTTTTCCATTTCTTTAATGTCTAAATTCATTCCCTTTTAAGACTTTCAAATTGATCTTTAGTTGTTTAAAGAAGGGCATGACTTCGCTTAAATAACATTCTTTCGCTTGCTCAAAACCCTTTCCCTTCAATTATACCAAAGGGTGTGATCCTTTTCTTACAAGTTTTCTCAAAATCAACAAATAGTTGAAAAATAACATATTGACCGATTAAGGTCTTGCTTTTAGTGGCAATAGTTCTAGGAACTAGATGCATTGGTGTATTTGGAGGATACACATCATCAAGGCATTTTCCTAAGGGAGGGTTTGTAACAACAAGATTCTCTCGCTTTTGCTTATCTAAATCCTTTTTCCGAACACTTGTTCGGGAGTTAACAATGTTTGAGGCTTAAACATGTTCAAGGAGATCCAATTCTCCTTTTGTAATCATGGGGTGTGATAATTATTTTCTTCTCTTTACATTTAGGATCATCTAGTTTCTTGTTCATCTTCTCCTAGTGACTTCATCTCGATTTCTTATCTTCCTCTGCACTCAACGCAACTAGGTTTCGCTCAGGCTTAAGGATTTCATTACCATCATAAATTACCTTATGAGCACTTCTAGCCTTTTAATGACCTCTGGATTTGGTTCCTCAACAAGGGAGTACTATGCTTATCACTTAAAACTCGTGCTTAGTGATTAAGTGAGCGATTTGAATGGTATTTCCTTGTACGCATAACTTATTTTCAAGCTTGTTTTTCAAGGTTTTAGATTAGAAAAATCATTCAAAAGTTTTGATTCCTTAGCACCGAATTCTTGCTTAAGCATTTTAACATTTTCTTGAAGTTCTTGTTTTGCTTAGCGCTTTAGAAAGCTTTTCTTGTAAGGAGTTTAACTCTTGTTTTAATACTTCTTCTAAACTTACTTTGTCTAATAGTTGTACGCATTTGATCATCCATCTCCGCTCACGAGTGGTTAACTCAAACTTAGCTCGTTGTTCATAAATAGCAACACGCTCTTTATAGGCATTAAGTTCGAGATAACAGACTCATCGTGGGCACATGCAAAGTATTCGTCAAAAGCATAGTCATCATTGATCGCATAAGATACATCACTTGGTACAATCTCACTTTCACTTTGTTTCACATATTGATCATATGGGACAACATCGACATTACCCATATTTTCAATATCCGACTCAATAATTACAGTTGATTGTACTTCATCATGTATCTTTTGCTCATCAACTTCATCGTATAGTTTTAGTACCTCGTAAATGATTTTGTCTTTGGATGGACCAGCTTGTTGTGGTGGAGAAACTTTTGGAGAAACCATAGGTGAGATGCTAGCCATGAAGATTGTTTGAGCAAGAGGTTCATCATCTACATCGAGTCAAATGCATCACAATCGCCTACTTGAAAGGCATTCGATGATTATGACCTATCTCCCGAATCGGTTGTTCATCAACGCCAAGATCATAAGTCTTGGCATTCCTTCAAAGAAGAAACAAGAACTCCTCTTCATCCAAAGTCGCTCCATTGTCCCGAGCTTGCACAAGCAACATCTTATCCTCAAGTACTCGGCATTCGAGGCGTTTTGGCGATGTACAATTCCTTGCAATGTGTCCTCACCACCACGCTTGTAGCATTTGATAGGCTTTGTTTGTCCTTGATTTCCAATCCTTCCTCGATTCGATTTTCCACCATACCCACCACCTACTCCACCCTTCTCTGATCAAATTGTCTTTCTTGAACAGGTTGCACCATAACCTTCCCATCTCGACCAAAGCTTGATTGTGTAGATATTGGATGTCATTGTTATGAGGTTGTTGTTGGTATGTGGAGAGTGTTCATGTTTTGACCGATCATGAGAGCTAGTTGATTAATGAAGTTTCCCACGGATGCATCAAAGATCGCATTGTTTGAACATTGGATCGGGAATGATTTGGATTACCATTACCCATGGGTATAACTTGAGAAGCTTTGGTGGTAATCCCAACATTGGTGTAAAATGCGCTTGAATCATTTGTTGAGCTTGTTTCTCCCCGATTGGTTTTGAACTGCTCTAGAATCCTTTTTCAAACATAGCATGTCTTTCATTCGGAGAAGGAAGGCATACAGATTGCTCATAGTTTGTATTCTTCAATCCTTTAGTGAGCTTCACGTATGACAAACTTGTGCCATTCGGATTCATGTTGTTCACAAATTTTGAGTTCAAATGAATGTTAGGCATAGTCATTTTGATGTTTCTCATGTCATTCACAAGCTTATGGAATCTCACATAGTACTCATAGACACTCTCATCATGTTTCATCTTGAAATGCTCAAATTCATCATATAGTTGTGATTCTCTATCTTCAATAGTCAATTCGAACCCGAGAGAAGCATCTTGACATTATCCCATACAGACCTTTGCTTCGTTGTTGTGATTGATAAGCTTGTAGATGTCTTTTGGAAGGCCTTGCAAGATAATGTTAGAAGCCCCGATATCTCGCATCGAATCTCTTCTTCTCCTTATCATCGAGCTCATCATACATCTTTGGTCCGTCCATTCCGTAAATCAATGTTCCATCTTCAACAGATCAATTATGTCTCTAGTAGTCTCAACCCGATAAGGTCCTTCATCAATGGATTTGAGAATGTTAACCCATTTTCCTTTCCAAGACAAGACAACTGATTCGTTGAGCCCAAGAGTCGTAGTCGGTTCTGCAAGCATGGGTGGACGAGTATCCGAACCACCGCTTGAACATCCTCGACAACAATGGAGATGATAGTAGGAACGTTGGTAGACATGTTAACAGATTAAACGGATTTTATAACTCTATGATTAAACCGGAAATAGATTCTTTCACGGATTTTACTAAATCAAGAGAAAACCGTACATGATGAGTCAACCAAGTCGCTAAGAAAATCAACCAAGTCGCTAAGCACCAAGTCGCTATAATACCAAGTTGCTAAGACACAATCAAGTCGCTAAATAACAACTCGCTAAGCACCAAGTCGCTAGCAAAATTTTGACAGCAAGTCGCTAAGCACCAAGTCGCTAAGTTGTCAAGTCGCTAAAGAGCAACTCGCTAAGCACCAAATCGCTAACACCAAGTCGCTAACAAACTTAAGTACAAGTCGCTAACTTTCACTAAGTCGCTACCCGTAGTGGAGAATCCACTAAGTGTACTATTTGTCGGCTTGTCTCAATAGACAAGTCGCTAGCTCAACTCGCTAAGACCTTCAACTACAACTCGCTACCAAATTACAAAGCAAGTCGCTACCAAGATAACTTATCCGTGGCTCAAGTCGCTAGCTAGAAAATCACATAAACACCACTTTTCAATCCAAAAACAACCCAACCACGATGATTCAAGCTTACCAACTCAAAACCCAAGCACATACAATGATTCTAAACACAAAACTACACCCAAGATTCAAACTTTTGCACTAGAAATGATCCAAATGATGCAAAAACCACTAAACTTTTTCAAACTCTAAAACCACCTAAAAGTCACTAGAAATCCAAAGATATGTAAGAGATGATCAAACCATGGCTCTTGATACCATTTGTAACATATTGGATTTCATAAACACACTAAACCATAAGATCAAATAGGCGTACAATATGATTCTAGAGAGAAAGTTAGAGGTTTGGGAACTTTAGTGAGAGAAAGAAAAGTCTTATTATGAGCTCCAACTCTACCTTGGGAGGTAGAGAGTATTTATAGTCATTACATAAATCGCCACCTAACGGGCTGTGGATCGTGCATACAGGTGGGTAAAGACCCGTCCTCCACGTCCTCCACGGTGTTACTTAAACTAAATACTACTTAACTTATAATAATCTACTACTACGAGCTTTCTTTTGAACGATTACATATACTTGAGGTGACCGACTCTTTATATTCGGATTTACTAAATCCTAACATTCTTAGTTAATGGTTTTTATGTAGATTGATGTACCTATGCCATCACAAGCACCATTAATTGGACATGGTCACCATCGATGGTTTGGATTAATCATATTATAATTAAACTTGAATCTATATAAGTTAATAGATATAGCACCTACAAGTAATTGATATTATAAAATGGTTTGTTAATGTAGATTGAAGAGCCATTGCCATCACAAACAATCAAAAGAGCTATGGCGAAGTTACCAAATAGGCCACAAAAGATTCAAGCCTTAGCTAATCGTTTCATAAACCGCAAAGACCGAAACGAACAGATCATTGTATCATCTGGCGATGGAATGTATGATAAAACCATGTACGAGTATATTGAATACAGTCTTTGTTAAGTTGGATGACAAACGACCGCTTGATGGTACAATACTACATCGGTGGTGCATGTAAGTTTGTTAATGTTTTAATAATTATGATAACAAAAATTCTTTCAAATAAATTATAATAATTATTATATTCTTGATTTAGGCACATGTTTGAGATGGTAAGCAAGGCAGAGTTTAACAAATGTGCATTTTCAACCCGACAATCGTCCAAGGGCATGTGTGCGATCTTGAGAGAGATTTTGCCATACAACATATTCTCACTCTTGTTGAAGAACATAAAGAGAAAGATATATTCCTTACACCGTATTTGCAAGAGTAAGCTATTTTCTTGTTATAATATAGTTTTAATTAACATACTTTGTTTATACTAAGATGTTTAAACTTTTGTGTAGTTCTCACTGGTGTTATTTTTAATATGCCCCAATACAAAGGTCCGGATACATATTCGATTCATACAATCGAGATAAGAAAAGACTCGAACATTTTCTATTTGAGCAAGACAAAGGAAAGGTTAGTACTTGACTACTTGCTATTCATATGTATTTTTTGTTAACCGTTAAGAACTAAGAAATAAGTGCACCTTGATTATATGTGTATAGCTAGTAATTTGTAGTAATTTTCCTAATTTATTTGACGGTTGTCGGTAAACATAAATGCAATTAAGATCGAGGAATATAAGGAATTCTGGGGAGGAAAGTTTTTCAAGGATTATTGGTCGTTAAGTCCCACGGAGGATGAATTGGTGTTTAAAACAAATCGATGATAGAATGATTACTAAGGATAGTAATCGATAAGGTTTTCGATGGAAAATTATACTAAAAGAAAAGATCTACAAATTAAAGCGACTTAAATGCAAATTAAAAGAAATAAAAGATAAAATCTATTAAATAAACGCTATCACTATTTTTAAAGGCGATGAACGTTTAAAACCTAAAACTTAAAACTTACGTTTAAAATAAAATTACGCTCACGTATAAAATAAAAAGTGAGTTTTAAAGAAATAAAAGGCCTAAAAATATAAAAATTATACTTTTGGAATCCTAATAATAAAAGAAAATTATTAGAAAAAGAAAATTATTTTTACAACTATTTATTTAATTATTATTAATTAAAACTATTTATTAAGTATTTAAATTGCACTAAAATACAAGAAAATACAAAATTAACCTAGAAAATGAAATTATAACTTAGAAAAATCTAAAATATGATAAAACTTATTTTAAAACTAAAAATATATTTTTAAGACTTATTATGTATTTATTATTAATTTAAAACTATTTAAAACTAATAAAATGCTAAAAATACTTTTTAAACTAAGAAAATTATGGAAAAATACTTTTTATTACTTTTATATTTATCTTAACCTAAGAAAATTGAAAATCATTTTTTGGACTTTTTCTCGATTTTTAGTATTAAAAGCTATTTAAAAGGATTAAAAATTACTAAAAATAAAGAAAAATAGCAAACAGTTATGAAAAATAATGAAAATTTCAGGAAAAGTCTATTTTAATCTCTCGAGTCTAGGAAAATAGAAAACATAGTCTTGTTTGGAGAAATTAGCAATCATAGCTATGATCGCTTAATAATAAGCACTTGAAAAAGCCAAATTATAACCAAAGACTACCAACTTGATACAGAAGCTAAGATATGCTATAAGCTACTAATACTAAGCTAGAAAACACAATTAAGAACACTGATAAGCTATTAAATATCAAATAACCACTATGACTAATCTAACTAAATACACAGACTGCAAGGATTTTCAAGACCAAATTAAGTCGAGAGCATAAGCTCAAAAGCTCAAAGCAAACCTTAAGGCAACAAGTGGGGTGGTGGCCTATTCAAAAAGCCAAAGCTCACACTATGGGGTGCACTGAGGAGCTTATGAGGGGGGTATGAAAAAGAGACCAGTTAACTGCTTATGCAGTTAACACCAAAATGGGACAAAGTTTAAGCTTGATGCAGGCTTATTTAACAAGCTGCAAAGTGAAAACTAAAGCTTATTACTTTAAAAGGGCTAGGTCAGCTACACAAAAAGCTAAAAGTCACAAGGTAAGGCCAACTAACAAGCTATCTGTGAGCTTATTAAGATGGACTGCACAACTGTGCACAGGGCACCATATTGACTTTTTTATTGAAATGAAAGGTTGACTAAATTGAACTTGGAACTTGATTTGTTAACTGATATTGAGTTTAATGGATGAAATAAAGTTATCACAAGCTTTATCTATTGATTTTGAGCATAAAACAAGAACTTGTTTTGCATAAGACCCAACAGTAAACTGATTCAAGATCAAAAAGAAAGATTTTGACTTTCTGTCTAAAGACCACTGGTTTACTTGCTTGTACTGAGTTATTAAGGACTAGTATGACATGTAACAATCAAAAACACAAGTCTGCACAATCTTTTGCACAGTCAAACTACACAAACCAAACACTCCTTCAAATGACTGATTTGAGCTTTTTCAAAGAATAACTCAGGCTCAGACCATGCAAATCATTACAGAGCTTATATTATCATATATGAAGACTGAATAATCATAAAACAACATTATTAACAACTTAAAACTAAGAAATACCAATTATTCTAATTTAACTGTTAAAATAAGATTTAAAGTAACTATCAATTTAAAAGAACAAGCCACTGATTTTAAAGCTTAAATATACTTAACTAGAGCTGGTGAACAATAAAAAACAAAGATTACAACTAATGACTGATTAAAACAGTAAAATGCAAGAAATAAGCAAAAGCTTACAAATGGCTTTGAGTTGAAAACTGAGAACTTAGGACCAAGTAACAGACCCTATAGCTTACCAATAAGCACTACACCCAAGACCATCCATTATATATCCTGCTCCAGTATTTTTGAACCTTGTACCATGATTTTTGATTTTTTACTAATTAAGTGGTATTTTTGTGAATTTTTTTGATTTTTTCTTATAAACTGCTTTTAAGAGTATCTAAAAGCTTGTATAAGCTTTATATGGAGCTTATATGTGCTTCTCAGTCCAAAGTAACAACTTCTAACATCATTTCAACATATTGAAATTTTTGAATAATAAGAAAACTGCATATTTTGATATAAGGCTTGAAAAGTGAAATTGATTGCTTACAAAAGTTTTATATTACATCGAAAATATGAAATACAAGATTTAAAAGCTTTAAAATGCACTGGAATTTAGAATTAAGCTAAACGACAATGAAATTTAAAATTACTCTAGATAGCTAAATCCATGTTGCTTCACTTGATATTTATTGACTTCAAACTTCCTTTGTCGACCTCCGAAAATATCCCACCACATCTTGACCCTTGAAATTAGCCGATAATCATATTTGCCAAATGTCACTTTTGGCGCCATTTTTCAAAGGGCGTGTTTTTCTCATTAATTAGCTTTGGATTGGTGTGGAGGTGGAAGAGAGAGATACTCAGTAATGGGGTGAGGTGGATTGAAAATCAGTGGTTAAATACCACCGGTATTGGTGAAACAGTTTGAAGGAGATGGATGAACAAGGACCGCGGTTTTTTTGAATTTAAAAAGCGGACCGGTCATGTGTTTGGGCTTGATTTGGGCTAGAATAATAAAGGGATCCGTTTGGCTTATTTTAACAACAAGGACCATATTTGCAATTTAGCCAAAGTTGAAGGGCTGAACTTGAACATTTTCCCAAGCTCTCATAAGGACTAAACCTGCCAAGTGATAATAGAACAAGGACCATAGTTGAAAATTTCCATTTTACAAATCTAGGGACCAAAATTGTCAAGTTTGAAACTTGAGGGACCAATTATGTAATTTTCTCAAAAGTTTATCATAAGGACCATTTTGCCATTTATTAATAGAACAAGGTTAAAACTTGATAATTTTCACTTTTAAATTAACCAAGGACTATTTTTGACAATTTTCAAAGTTAAAGGACTAAAGTTGTCAATTTGTGATTTTTAAACTTTAAAGGGTTTGTTTTGACAACTTTTGAATCTTATGGACCTAAAATGATATTTTGCAAGTTTTTGAATTACAGTGGACTATTTTTGACAACTTTTGTAACTGGGGACTAAAGCGCCAATTATGCAAACTTAATACGTTTTCATCGATTTTGATGTTTTGCATTTAAAACATATAAAACACTTGTTTGTGATATTTTATCATTTTGAAGCATTTCGAGTGTTTTCGGATGTTTTGGCATTTTATCAAGATAAAAATGATGAGTATTTAGACACTCATCAATCCCCACACTAAGATATTGCTAGTCCCTAGCAATGATTTGAGAAAATTTAATGGATTTTATCTCTTTACCAAAAGCCATTACTTCGAGTAGCCAATTGTTTCAGTTCAAGTAAGAACTTTGGTACAATGATAACCAAATGATTTTGAGCAAATCATAAGTCGTCAACGGATTTGATTTGTCTTTACCGTGCCGCACCTTCCGGACTAGCCAACTCTTAGATAAATTATCAATATTATCTTTGGTGAGTGATTACCAATTATGGATTTTCCATCGCCTTTACCACAAGCCATAAACTTGCGGGCTAGCCAACTTTTCACTAGTTTAAAGATATGGTGAGTTGAACACCATACAATTTTAGGCAAATTGCAAGCCATAAACGGATTTGAGATATCTTTACCAAGAGCCGTTTGCTCTGGATTAGCCAATCCTTATGTGGGTTAGACATGGCGGATCGATTACCATTTGTTGAGTAAGTGAAAACACTTACTCCAAAAAAATTTTGGCCAAAACGGGAATTGGGTGGAATAATTACATGAAATTCGTGAGAATTCCCCACACTAAGAAATGAATATTGCCCTCAATATTCAAAGTACCGCGGTTATGCCGAAACCGAGAACGAAAAGGGAAATACTACGGCCATTATTAAGAAAGGATTTTTTTTTTTTTTTTTTTTTTTTTTTTTAAGAAAGATTGAGAATATACAACAAGGGTAGACTCCCCACACTAGGGTGATAGAAAGGGATAAGAAGATGTAAACATGGGTGAAAACCCATATGGTGCGTGCTACATGTTTTGATTCCCGAGTCACTAGCTTGACTCGATCCCCGCATTCATTGGTTCATGGGGAATGTTTGTAGATCCGGGACAACCACAGGGGGAATGTCCTCTCCAAAGTAATGCTTTAATCGATGACCATTTACTTTAAAATTAGGACCATCGGGTTGAGATAACTCAATGGTGCCATAAGGATAAACCTTAGTGATAGTAAATGGACCAGACCAGCGGGACTTAAGCTTTCCCGAGAAAATCTTCAATCTAGAGTTGAAAAGAAGGACTCGATCACCAACGTTGAAAACGCGGTTCTTGATCTTAGAGTCATGAATCTTCTTTGTCTTTTGCTTGTAGATCAAAGAGTTCTCATAAGCTTGATCACGAAGTTCATTTAGTTCATTCATTTGAACTTTTCGTGATCACCTACCGTCTCAGATATCGAAGTTTGCATGCTTTAAGGCCCAAGAAGCCTTGTGCTCTAGTTCAATCGGAAGATGACATGCTTTTCCGTACACTAGCTTGTATGGAGTACACCCAATTGGTGTTTTGTAAGTCGTACGAAAAGCCCAGTGCGTCATCCGTTTATCCGACCAGATGCACGATTTTCACCTCACCGTCCTTTCAAGTATTCTTTTAATACCACGATTTGAAACTTCCACCGCCCACTTGTTTGGGGTGGTATGCGAGAGATAGACGGTGGTAACACCATACTTTTGCATGACACGATCAAATTGGTCATTACAAAATGTGTACCACGATCACCGATTATTGCACGAGGAGTTCCAACCGCAAAGAGAGCTTTCAAAATTTCACAACTACTCGGGCATCATTTGTAGGTAAAGCTTTTGCTTCAACCCATTTTGACAAATAGTCAATGACCACGAGTATGTACTTGTTACCACGAGAAGATGGAAATGGCCCCATAAAATCAATACCCCATATGTCAAATATCTCACAAACTTGAATGGCATTTTGTGGCATTTCATTCCTTTGAGATATGTTTCCATGACGACAAGCATCACAAGTTTTGACAAAGTCGTGGGCATCTTTATAGATTGTGGGCCAATAGAACCCGAATCAAACACCTTTTTGGCGGTGTAGTTTGGACTATGATGGCCCCGTGGGTCCAAAGATGACAAGCTTTGAGAATGTCAAGAGCTTCTCCATAAACACACCGTCGGATGACTTGATCCGCACAGATTTTGAATAAGAAAGGGTCGTCCCGAAATAGTGTTTAACATCCTTGAAGAATTTATTCTTCTCACTGGTCGACATCCCTTTCACGATGAAGTTACCCGCATGGTAATTTGCAAAGTCCGCAAACCATGGGGTAGAAGAGTTTCCACGAAAAGAAACCGCATTGAGTGTCTCGAGAGGAAATGTTTCATTAATATCCTTTTCTCGAAAACATCTTGGTGAGGGTTTTCTAATCGACAGATGATCGCAACCGGTGTTCTCGGCTCCTTTTTATCACGTATGATAATATCAAATTCTTGAAGAAGGAGAACCCAACGGAGCAATCTCGGCTTTGCATCTTGTTTTGCAAAGAGATATTTAAGAGCCGAATGATCCGTATACACTACACATTTGGTCAAGATTAAGTACGGCCGAAACTTCTCAAATGCATACACCACGGCTAATAGCTCTTTTTCTGTGGTGGTGTAATGAGTTTGAGCTTGGTCATAGTCTTACTTGCGTAGTGAATAGGTGAAAATGCTTATTTCTTCGTTGCCCTAAGACCGCGCCGATAGCAAAATCACTTGCATCGCACATTAGCTCAAAAGGTAAATCCCATCGGAGCAACGAGAATGGGTGCTTCATAAGCTTTTTCTTCAATGTTTCAAAAGCTACGATGCACTCGGGTGAAAAGATAAAAGGAGCATCCTTTTCAAGAAGATGGGTCATAGGTCAGGCGATTTTGGAAAATCTTGAATGAATCTACGATAGAAACCGGCATGACCTAAAAACTCCTAATACCTTTGACGGTAGTAGGATGAGGTAATTTAGCAATAACATCGACTTTTGCTCTATCTACCTCAATCCCGTTCTTTGAAATCTTATGGCCAAGGACTATGCCTTCTTTGACCATAAAGTGACTTTTCTCCCGCTTTAGACAAAGATTGGTGTCTTCACACCTTTGAAGCATTTTATCTAAATGGGAGAGACAAGTTTGAAACGAATCCCCAATGACCGAGAAGTCATCCATAAACACCTCCATTGTTTCCGATCATGTCGTGGAAAATGGCCATCATACATCGTTGGAACGTGCGGGAGCATTACATAAGCCAAAAGGCATACGCCTATAGGCAAAAGTTCCGTATGGACAGTGAATGTGGTTTTATCTTGATCCTTTGGATCAATGGGAATCTGAAAGTACCCCGAGAAACCATCAAGGAAACAATAGTATTCATTCCCTGCTAATCTCTCAAGCATTTGGTCCATAAAGGGTAGAGGAAAATGGTCTTTACGAGTGGCGTCATTCAACTTACGATAGTCAATGCAAACACGCCATCCCGTAACCAATCGAGTTGGAATTAACTCGTTATCTTCATTTGTGATAACAGTTATGCCACCCTTTTCGGAACACAATGAATTGGGCTAACCCAAGGACTGTCCGAGATTGGGTAAATCAATCTCGCATCAAGAAGTTTGATAACCTCCTGTTTGATAACATCATGGATTTTGGATTTACTCTTCTCGATGTTGAACTCGCTGGCTTAAAGTCATCCTCCATCAAGATTTTGTGAGTACAAAACTCGTGGTTGATACCCTTGATGTCGGAGAGTTTCCAAGCAATTGCTTGCTTGTGTGACTTCAAGATTTTTATGAGAGCAATTTTTCATCTTTACTCAAATCTCTAGCAATAATGACCGGTAATTTATCATCACCTTCAAGGAATGCATACTCAAGATGAGGAGGTAAGTCCTTAAGCTCAACCTCGTGAAATTCTTCGCCTTCTCAACCGACTTGACTTCCTTGTTATGAAGTTTGATGGAAGGGAGAGGAGAAGAAATGTCATGATTTAACAATTTCTCAAGAAGAAAATCTCCTCCGATTAATCTCATCAGAATTGAATCACTAGAGTGAGGGTTGGATGATGGATCATCATTAAGCAACTTCTCAATGAGAAGTATGTCTCCTCAATGTCAATTGGAGCGTGATCAATTTCCCATGGTACGTAATCATCGGATAAGTAGGCTTCAATCTCTTCTAAGATGAAGTCACTTTCCTCAAATGGGGTGATAGAAGGAGTAGAATTGGCGATGATAGGTTGAGATGAATGAGTGAGATTATCACTCAAGAATTATGATCATAACCAAGAACTTCTTGCGAGTACTCTTCGAAGCAACATCAATGATATCTATTCGTTAACCGATTCGTAATCATAATTTGCGGAGTACCTCAAGTTTGATCAAGGTTAAAAGTGATGACTTCATTACCAACACGCAATGTGATTTCTTGCTCAAATACATCTATGAGAGCACGCCCGCTCTCGTGAATCCTCGACCAACAATGAGAGGAACCCGATGATCGGCATCAAAATCAACAACCACGAAGTCACCGGAAAATGGAACTTTCCTACTTTCAAAATACGCCCTCGGCAATGCCAAGAGGACGGGATATTGTACGATCCGCAAGCTCGAGAGTCATGCATGTAGGAGTAAGTTCCAAGAGAAAGTTTCTTCCAAATCGAATAAGGCATCGGTTAATGCTTGCACCAAGATCGGCCAAGGCAAAGCATTCAACCATTCCCGGAATACACAAGGTAAGAGAAATTTCCGGGATCTCCAAGCTTTTCAGAAGCTTTTTAGAATAACTGCAGAGCAGTTCTCGTTAAGAGGAGTCTTAGCCATTTCAAACAGCTTTTCCTTATTGCTTAACATGTGTTTGAGAGTTGATGCAAACTTGGGCATCAGCATGATAGCATCCGCAAAGCTTATGTCAAAATGTAATTCTTGGAAAATTTGGAAAAATTTGTCCATTTGATGACTAGCTTTTTCACGGAGCTTTTGCTCATTCAAACGTGATGGATATGGAATAGAAGATTTGGATTTGATATTTTCAACGGAGCTACTGTGGTTCAAAACAACTCCTGGATTAGACTTGGGTTTCTGGACAACTTGAGGATGGACTACCGAAGGTGGGACTTGTGCGGTATTACTTGGACTTGAATAATGCACTTTGTCCGTTGTTTCCTTGGTAACTTGACTCATTGCCACAGGAGGAGGGGGCATTGGAGTCGTAGGTCCATTGTGAGTCCTCGGTTCACTCTCCACTACCTTTGGAAGAGAAGAAGAAGAAGAGGTAGTAGGAATAGCGGGTCCATTGTATGAAACACCACTTCTGGTCGTGATCGCCTTAGCATCGCCCCTCGGGTTAGCGATCGTGTTGCTCGGTAAAGTACCTGAGCTCGAGGGTCGATCATTTAAAGACTTCTTCGATCGTGATCCGACCGACCAACAACTGCTCATCTCATCTTGGGATTTCATAAACCGCTTGAAGAACTCATCGATGATGGTCCCGGAGGAGTAATGATGGGAGGTGGATTAGGAGGAAATTTTGAGGTCGGATGTTTTGATTATGACCTTGTTGTTGAAAATTCCTTGATTAGGATTCACATTCCCATGAAATTGATTCCACGATTGAAATTGTTTTGATGAAGGTTCCCTTGTTGTTGGAAACCTTGATTGGGTCCGGATAGAAATTACCTTGGTTTTGATAACCTTGGTTCATTCTAGGTTGATTCGATTCGGTTAGGATTCGTTAAACCGGTGGTGCACGATAAGTGTTAGCACGGTAGCTTGGTTCATTCGAGGACGGTATTGATTACCTCCTTGATTTGAAGTACCGCTATAGCATTTGCTTCAAACGGACTACCATCGGTGGCGATGACAATTGTAGTATGCATGAGGACCACCACAAGTGACACAAACTTCAACTTTCTTCACTTCACCATGTGATGGTGTTTGAGTGAAAGTGACTTTCTTTGGTTAGCAAGAACCAAAGCCCGAACAAAGATCGGTGAGTTTATCAATCTTAGCATCGGTGCTAGATGTACTCATATGAGATGAAGTAGAAGGTCCGGCATTAGATCGATTTTGATATGTCTTAGTGCGGTAAGAACGGACCGGGACTTGTTTTCAATGATTTGTAAGGCTTCTTTTGTGGTTTTGCTAAGGAAATTACCTCCGCGGAGGCATTCGAGAGTCTTGGTCACCGGTCTCGCACCATTATAGAAAGTATCCATTTGCATTAACTCGGTAAAACCATGATGTGGACACTTGCGAGCAATTCTTTGTAACGATCCCATGCCTCCCGAATGATTCATCAAATCTCGAGAAAATTTCATTATCTCATTCTTAAGACTTGTGGTTCGGGATGGAGGATAGAACTCGTTAACAAACTTGGTAACTAGATCTTCCCATGTCTCTATAGAACGAGGGGTTGTTTCTCGCCAATTCCGGCTTGTCCTCAGAGAAAATGGGAATGTAAAGCTTGATAGCTTCGGATGGGACATTCTTGTACTTGATGGTTGATGCTATCTTGTTAAACCATCGAATGTGTGCATGAGGATCATCCTCTCAAAACCATAGAATTGGCTTTGGGTTACTAGATTAAGTAACCCGGTCTTGAGCTCGAAGGTATCGCCCACAATGGTCGGACAACAATGGCATCTCCGTAACCCTCGATGGGTGCTTGGAGAAGCTCATTCATCGGTTTGTCTTCCGCCATTTCGACGGTGGTGGTGGTGGTAGACGCCTCGATCACGGTGAAGGAGCCGAACGTCCTCTACGTCTGCGAGGAATGTTTCCAAGTTCGGAAAGTGGACTTGTAGAATCGAAGAACGAGTCTTGATGCACTAAGTATAAAAATCAATTTCCAAAACAAATGAGGCAAAACACAAGTGAACTTAACCAATAATCACGGATGAAATGGCTTTTGAAAAGGTACACCAAATCACAAGTGACACAAAGGCAAGTTTTAAATCGATGTTCGGGAACTTATTAATGGTCGCACCCCGCTTAGGTAGTGCATTGCCTTGATTTGCGGTGGTTGATTTTATGTATAATTTAAGTACCACCGAAAAGACGTAGGTATGATTTGTCCGATGGGGTTAAAACTTTTGAAAATATTTTTGGTATCGTCCGTTTAACCAAATCGTATTTCTTTAAGAATCACCTTAAAAGAAACACAAGACTGAAAACGTTACGATTGTTTTGTTGTTTTATATTGTTTTGGGTTTTAACACTTTAGGAAAAGCGTTAATGAACTTTTGGTTTATATTATCTTTACGTAAAACTTTACAAACCGTGGTATATGTGCAAGTACGGGTCCGATAATGCTAGAAACACGCTTACAACCCCCGTAATGCGCCTAAAATTTGATTGATGCTAAGCAACAAGTCAAATAGACTTAAAACAGCTCAAACACTAATGCAATTAAGATCAGAGGAATATAGGGAATTCCTGGGTCGTTAAGTCCCACGGAGGATGAATTGGTGTTTAAAACAACTCAGATGATAGAATGATTACTAAGGATAGTAATCGATAAGGTTTTCGATGGAAAATTATACCTAAAGAAAAAATTAACAAATAACAGCGACTTAAATGCAAATTAAAAAGATATAAAAGATAAAATCTATTAAATAAACGCTATCACTATTTTTAAAGGCGATGAACGTTTAAAACCTAAAACTTAAAACTTACGTTTAAAATAAAATTACGTCTACGTATAAAATAAAAAGTGATTTTTAAAGAAATAAAAGACCTACAAAGATAAAAATTATACTTTTGGAATCCTAATAATAAAAGAAAATTATTAGAAAAAGAAAATTATTTTACAACTATTTATTTAATTATTATTAATTAAAACTATTTATTAAGTATTTAAATTGCACTAAAATACAAGAAAATACAAAATTAACCTAGAAAATGAAATTATAACTTAGAAAAATCTAAAATATGATAAAACTTATTTTAAAACTAAAAATATATTTTTAGACTTATTATGTATTTATTATTAATTTAAAACTATTTAAAACTAATAAAAATGCTAAAAAATACTTTTTAAACTAAGAAAATTATGGAAAAATACTTTTTATTACTTTTATATTTATCTTAACCTAAGAAAATTGAAAAATCATTTTTTTGGACTTTTTCTGATTTTTTAGTATTAAAAGCTATTTAAAAAGGATTAAAAATTACTAAAAATAAAGAAAAATAGCAAACAGTTATGAAAAATAATGAAAATTTCAGGAAAAGTCTATTTTAATCTACTGAGTCTAGGAAAAATAGAAAAACATAGTCTTGTTTGGAGAAATTAGCAATCTGAGCTTATGATTTGCTTAATAATAAGCACTTGAAAAAGCCAAATTATAACCAAAGACTACCAACTTGATACAGAAGCTAAGATATGCTATAAGCTACTAATACTAAGCTAGAAAACACAATTAAGAACACTGATAAGCTATTAAATATCAAATAACCACTATGACTAATCTAACTAAATACACAGACTGCAAGGATTTTCAAGACCAAATTAAGCTGAGAGCATAAGCTCAAAAGCTCAAAGCAAACCTTAAGGCAACAAGTCGGGCTGGTGGCCTATTCAAAAGCCAAAGCTCACACTATGGGGTGCACCGAGGAGCTTATGAGGGGTATGAAAAGAGACCGCTTAATCGCTTATGCGCTTAACACCAAATGGGACAAAGTTTAAGCTTGATGCGTGCTTATTTAACAAGTCGCAAAGTGAAAACTAAAGCTTATTACTTTAAAAGGGCTAGGTCACTACACAAAAGCTAAAAGTCACAAGGTAAGGCCAACTAACAAGCTATCTGTGAGCTTATTAAGATGGATCGCATAACCGTGCAGTGGCACCATATTGACTTTTTATTGAAATGAAAGGTTGACTAAATTGAACTTGGAACTTGATTTGTTAACTCGATATTGAGTTTAATGGATGAAATAAAGTTATCACAAGCTTTATCTATTGATTTTGAGCATAAAACAAGAACTTGTTTTGCATAAGACCCAACAAGAACTCGATTCAAGATCAAAAGAAAGATTTTGACTTTCGTCTAAAGACCACCGGTTTACTTGCTTGTACCGAGTTATTAAGGACTAGTATGACATGTAACAATCAAAACACAAGTCCGCACAATCTTTGCACAACAAACTACACAAACCAAACACTCCTTCAAATGACCGATTTGAGCTTTTTCAAAGAATAACTCGTGCTCGCACCATGCAAATCATTACAAAGCTTATATTATCATATATGAAGACCGAATAATCATAAAACAACATTATTAACAACTTAAAACTAAGAAATACCAATTATTCTAATTTAACTGTTAAAATAAGATTTAAAGTAACTATCAATTTAAAAGAACAAGCCACCGATTTTAAAGCTTAAATATACTTAACTAGAGTAATGAACAATAAAAACAAAGATTACAACTAATGACCGATTAAAACAAGAAATGCAAGAAATAAGCAAAAGCTTACAAATGGCTTTGAGTTGAAAACCGAGAACTTAGGACCAAGTAACAACCCTATAGCTTACCAATAAGCACTACACCCAAGACCATCCATTATATATCCCGCCCAAGATTTTTGAACCTTGTACCATGATTTTTGATTTTTACTAATTAAGTGGTATTTTGTGAATTTTTTGATTTTTCTTATAAACCGCTTTTAAGAGTATCTAAAAGCTTGTATAAGCTTTATATGGAGCTTATATGTGCTTCTCATCCAAAGTAACAACTTCTAACATCATTTCAACATATTGAAATTTTTGAATAATAAGAAAAATTGCATATTTTGATATAGGACTTGAAAAGTGAAATTGATTGCTTACAAAAGTTTTATATTACATCGAAAATATGAAATACAAGATTTAAAAGCTTTAAACCTGCACCGAATTTAGAATTAAGCTAAAACGACAATGAAATTTAAAATTACTCTAGATAGCTAAATCCACCGCACTCCACTTGATATTTATTGACTTCCTTCTTCTTGTCGACCTCGAAAATATCCCACCACATCTTGACCCTTGAAATTAGCCGATAATCATATTTGCCAAATGTCACTTTTGGCGCCATTTTTCAAAGGGCGGGTTTTCTCATTAATTAGCTTTGGTTTGGTGTGGAGGTGGAAGAGAGAGTGGAAAGGTAATGTTGGTGAGGTGTAAGGATTGAAATCAGTGGTAAAAACCACCGGTATTGGTGAAACAGTTTGAAGGAGATGGATGAACAAAGGACCGCGGTTTCTTTTGAATTTAAAAAGCGGACCGGTCATGTGTTTGGGCTTGATTTGGGCTAGAATAATAAAGGGATCCGTTTGGCTTATTTTAACAACAAGGACCATATTTGCAATTTAGCCAAAGTTGAAGGGCTGAACTTGAACATTTTCCCAAGCTCTCATAAGGACTAAACCTGCCAAGTGATAATAGAACAAGGACCATAGTTGAAAATTTCCATTTTACAAATCTAGGACCAAAATTGTCAAGTTTGAAACTTGAGGACCAATTATGTAATTTTCTCAAAAGTTTATCATAAGGACCATTTTGCCATTTATTAATAGAACAAGGTTAAAACTTGATAATTTTCACTTTTAAATTAACCAAGGACTATTTTTGACAATTTTCAAAGTTAAAGGACTAAAGTTGTCAATTTGTGATTTTTAAACTTTAAAGGGTTTGTTTTGACAACTTTTGAATCTTATGGACCTAAAATGATATTTTGCAAGTTTTTGAATTACTGTGGACTATTTTTGACAACTTTTGTAACTGGGGACTAAAGCGCCAATTATGCAAACTTAATACGTTTTCATCGATTTTGATGTTTTGCATTTAAAACATATAAAACACTTGTTTGTGATATTTTTATCATTTTGAAGCATTTCGAGTGTTTTCGGATGTTTTGGCATTTTATCAAGACAAAATGATGAGTATTTAGACACTCATCAATCTTTTCTTTAACTCACCATACCTCTTATTCTACTTCTTAAACTAGAACTACCTAATCCATTTTCTCTCTACCACCAATGCAACTAACCAAGTCTAGTGGATTATGACATTCCAGAATCGACGACGAAAGAAACGACATTGGCAAGATGTCACCGCCAACGCTGGCAACTGAACTAACGATGAATACGCCTAAAAATCATAATTTTAAACCTATCTTTTTCCCCGCTTCACCATCTTTATGACCATCACCATCGAAAGAATGCTATTATACTTGTTTAATAAAAACACATAGAAAACCCTAAAAATATTCACAAAACCCAAATGTCCGATGACAAGTGGCAAAAACCGATGACGTCTTTGGAACAAAACACGGAAATAAAAAGAACACAATTGTTTTTTACTTAGAACCATCTAAAATTACAAAGGCAACTTTGAAACATAGTGGTGCTGTTATACGATTGTTGTTCGGTGGTGTTTGACTTTTACTTTTTATTATTTAATGTTAGAGAGAGAATGACTTATGGGAGGGACAAGAGTAATTGTGTGTGAGAGAAAATTGAGAATACATGTGAGAGAATTATTTTATTTTTTATCTATTCAAAGTATTTTATTTTTCTTTTCGATAAAGTCATCAACAAGTCGGATATTAATAGAGTGGTCCGTATTTTCATTTCCAAAGTCATTTTAGTAAATTTAAAAATAAAAAGTGTATCGCGATGGTGTTTATACGGATGAACCTTAATGAATTGATAGGTTGGGAGAAGGCTTTCCATGTGGTAGAAGTCATTGACCTTCAAGAAATCGATAGCTAAAGGAATTGATTTGGAAATCGATAGCTAGAAGTAATTTTGCTTCAATTTGCGACTAATGCAACTCTATCCTACTTTTAGGCATATCCATATGATTTGTAAACCCTAAAACTTATTGATATACCACCACACACCATTATGAATTTATGATACACGAAATTTATGCTACAACAATGTCACATAACAAATTAAGTAGGTTAATGTTCACCAATTGATTTTTAGTAGTGTACATACACTCCAAACATCCTTATTAATAATCAACGAGTTTATAATAAGTTCAAACAAAGAAGTTGAACTAAACCATAAACTTATTCTCAAACTAATTTAATCTATTACAACAAACAAGTATGGGCGGCAATTTATGCCGGGTTTGGATTAGCGAGTCATAATAGCTGACCAAACACGACATGTTTAAGTGACTAGATTAAACATGTTCACTCTAACTTATTTACACATACTCAGAACATTATACATATTTATCTAAATAAGTTGACATGTTAAACTTGTTACACGAGTTAAACATGTTAATTAAACAAACAAGTTAACCCATTTAAATCTTTAAATACTTATACCATTACTACTTACTTTATATAAAATAAACTAGCTTCATAGCCCGCCCGGATGGGCGGGCTAGCTTCATGAAATAATTTTGTTAAAATATGAACATTGTTAAGCATTTGTGTTATAAAAGTATAATTCATCTTGTATGTAGGCTTTGATATAAAAACATTTATAGAATAGACCATGTAAGCAATCGTAAGTAAAACATGAATATTAAATGATGAAAAGAATATGATGGATGTTGTACATTCAAAGCCTACAAAGAACTTTGTTAACCACATCGTCAGCAATTTGTGTATTTTCCTTCACCGTCGCATCCTTTAAGCTTTTTTGCTATTCACTTACGAAATAGCCACACATGGTTGTTTGTGTAAGAAAGTGGGACGTTGAGGGTGTCTCAAGGATCACTTTCGGGGTCACACCTTCGTGGTATTACTAAATCGATGATTCTAACGCCTCGCTGATACTGAATGCGATGAAAGTGGCGTTCATAATTTTCATACTTTCCCATATTTGATATCACTTTGTCTTTGGGATTTCTAATCTTGTTGCTACCTATCAACGATCTTCTTGTTCAACCGCATGTAAGATTACATAAATAATATACTTAAATATTGATAAGTGTCTACTCAAGAATTATAAGTATAGGTGACAAAATTAAACCATATCTCATTAAAAATAAAATATAAATTATGAGTGGGTTAAATGGGTTATGCTTGATTCTAGTTGGTGAAACATAGTATAAAATGTCAACACAAAGTGCACGAATATATGTACTTATGAGCTCTTACAATGGATGTAACAAACGAAAGACACATGGATTATTTACTGCACAAGGACTTTTCACCATAGTTATGCTTGATGCAGACATGAACTCTTCAAGTAACTCTTAATATTCCCGCAAAAACATAAGATATAAAAGCTTGCCCTCTATACTATATCAAAGAAAAGACATAATTAAAGTACGAAACAATAAACATATAGAATATGTACCTTTCCGGAGTCTCTTTTGTTTAAGTTCGATGTAGAACTCATCATCCAAAAGCTTCGGTTGTTGGTCCCCACGTCAATGGTTACAGGCAAGCACTGCATAAACAAGTTAAAAGCAATTAGTAAATCTACAATTAAATGGGTTTTGCAATTATTTTGATAGGAAAAGTTATAAGGCTATTTTAAACCAGTGAGTTGATATCTACATAATAAACTGAATACAAAAGTAAGTACTCATGCAACCTCTAGGTATCTAAAATCTATGAATTAAAACGTTTAATGGAGCTTACCGCAGAAGGACTAATCCTCCAAGTGCGGTATATAAAGCCGCTTCCCAACCGGGATTCCATACCGTATAAATTTATAGAGTTCGCTTATACAATTTCGACATTCATGAAACAAAATCAATAAGGATATACTGTTAGCTTATGGTACCGACACCCAAGATCTCCAGTCCCAAGATACGCTC
The DNA here is from genome assembly GCA_022545495.1 of Chrysanthemum lavandulifolium. NCBI lineage: Eukaryota > Viridiplantae > Streptophyta > Magnoliopsida > Asterales > Asteraceae > Chrysanthemum > Chrysanthemum lavandulifolium. The sequence goes on from CM040240.1 coordinate 195,365,409, forward strand.
ACCATCTGTCACCACGATAACTTGAATACTCCTCTCGTGCCGTTCTTTAGCACCTCAAAACCTTGCCCTAAAGATTCAAGTAACTCAAGTGTCAATTAATTACTAATTTGAAATAGTCAATATAAATTGAACACAGTTTAATCTATGACCATACTTATCTTTCAAACTAATGTAGATATACCGAGGACGCTTGAAAATACTCTCGTATTTCGCAAGCTTCACCAACCTGTAGGAGTGTATACAACAGGAGAAGTTCTTCCACATTATCAATCGAAGCTTGTAGAACAGGTCTCGTTTCGCTCCTATAAACCATAATAGAACGAACATTTAAGACCATACAAAGAAACAGGATACAACTTGTGAAAATATGTTGATTACCAAACGAAACAAAAATACAAGTTTCAAGTAATACCTCGAGTTCCATCATAGCAACATACTTGTGCAACGGAACATCATAACTACGAGATATTTTGCATCAAATTCTTCTCCGATGAGTCATAACACAAAATACATCTTATGTAACACGCTCGATCCAAATAAATTATCAAGATCCATACAAGGATTTTGTAACAAACGCAAACCCAAGCTCCGATTCAAATAGACGTAGGTAACACGAATCGCGCAAGTAATGCGCATCTCTTTCCTCTCAAGAACGCAAGTCCCTTGTTATGGTGTGGATCCGTCGACAAAGTGTATCCACTATAAACAACAATAATCTTCCACAATTACAACAAAATTTGACATGATCACCTAACTAACCGATCTAATCATCGAAACCTAACTAAATTATATAGACATAAATATGGATCATAAATCACCATTCAATCAAAGCAAAATTCAACATCAATAAAAGATAACTGATTCCGGACTACTCATAGACTGATGCATATTACACACTTGAAAAGCTTTGTTTACAAAACAAACAAACAACATCCTCGAAGCTTAAATTGAAGTAATAAGCAATAACATAATAATAAATAATATCTAACTAATTAATAAACTAAAAAGTTATTGGACCAAAATTCTAGATGAACATGATGATGTAGTAATTAATTTAATAAGCATAACCTAAACTGATTAAACAGTCAATAATTACAGATAAACATCTTACAACTTCCTATCAACTATCAAATTTCATATAGTATTAAATCCGTAACAAACCCCTTAAACTACACACCTAGCTACGGATTGTACATATATATTACACCTACTGATATTACAAACAGGTTGTAGATACAATTTGTACGTACATATTGTTCATGAGTATCCAACAACAAATATTCCATTCAAAAACATCAAAAAGCTTCATTCATAACAGCAAGTAAGGAAGAAGCTAAAACGAAGGAAAATAAGAGCATACCTAGCGACAGAAACAGTCGATGGTGTAACAAGTTGATCCTCCGTAGCACGATCACCGTAAGTCTTCTCAACTATCATTTCCCTTCTTCATTTCTACTCATCTGGTCTCATTCTCACAATAACCTAATCAAGAATCATACCAAAGACATCGCTTTAAACTACTATCCTAACGATATGAATCCACTTCATTTCAACCACATTCAATTATAACATCATAATGGTTTTGATTCAGCTGATAATCGCATGACTAAAGTTTCAGCTTTATTTCAAAACAAAACGATACAATCACCCAGAATCATAATTTTATATTAACTTTGTAAAGTGCATAAACCCTTTATCGGCTTATGAGCTCAAATAAGTCGAAGCTTACAAGCTTTTCCATATTTAAATAAGCACAACAAAATTAGCTTCCAAAACACCACAGAAACTATCTACTAAACGGATTAAAGTGGTTTTACAGAGCCAAAACAACATAGTTCGAAAATAGTACATTTAAAGTAGTCAATGGAAATTGGTAACATCATAGTTGGTAATAAATAGACACGTTCAAAGGTTTAAATGCAAAATTATAAACTAAAAGTTAAACAATGTTAGCATTCACTTTTGATTAAGTTGGTGAGAATTTGTCGAATCCTTAGAATGCACCAATAACACGAAACCGAACCATGATGTCAACATAAAAATTCTCCAAAAGCAAAACTCTTGCACTATATATGAAATGAGGGCTGGCTTTATTTAGATGCTTCTAACCGGTTTCTCCAAACGCAAATGTTACATAACCAATCATAATTTGAATTAAAACCCTAATTATCCTCTTCTTGTTGCGGTGTTTAATCAGAATTCGGTATTGCGAAACCAAGGACGAAGATGATTCTGAAGCCTTAAATCAATAATTAAAATCAATAAGTAAATTCACAACTTCAAACAAAATTAATCCCTAAAATGTCAACATCAAAATTGAAGAAGTAACCTAATTCGATTCAATCCGAATACATTAAATAAAAGATTACCTCCAAAATGATTAAAAAGCGCGAGAACTTTTCGATGGATTATATAGTCGATGAAAGAATTGACTAAGTAACCTTTTGTCGATTCTTTTAAAATCAAAGAATCACACCAAAAAATAGATTTAAAATGGTGTAGATTAAGTCAACTGCTTTTGAATTAAATTATCGTTTTGCTTTTGGGGATTTGAAAGCGTAAATTAATTTAAGAGCCGATTGAGTAGGGTGTCTGTTATGGTTCTTCGATAAGATGGAGGATGGACATATTTTAGAATGAATACCGCTAGGGATGAAGATTTGTAGTTCAAATTATGGATTGATCCGTGGTTGAGGCTCTCATATGTGAACTTTAAGGCCAAGGTTCGAACCTTGCAAGTGACAATTTTTTAATTATGTAAGCGGATGTCTTGCCATGGTGGCATTTCCACCTCATCATGTAGGCGCCATGTCATCATAAAATGTCTCGTAAGCGTTATCGTATGTCATGCTAGTCGCATATATATATATATATATATATATATATATATATATATATATAGATAGATAGATAGATAGGTTAGCGGTATGTTTAATCTACCATCAACTCGAATGCAACTTATTAATTGACGGATTAAATGAGTCGATCTAGTAGGTTTATGAAAAGGTATTAAAGTAACTATCAAGAACATTTTCTACGGGTTGTGGGTCTAAATATCGCCTCTACGGTGTATGGGGGAGGTTAAGGCGTAGGCAACCTTACCCCTACTGAGGTAGAGACTGCCTGCTTTCTAAAGGTGAAAAGGACCTCCTACTGCGCGTGATGATCGAACCTCGATCTGCATGCTCCGGAGGCGAGAGTGTTAATCACTGATCCAACCTCGCTTTTTTATTTATGAAAATGTCTAAAATTATAAAAATATTTATATTTAATTTCAATTATACTAAACACTTATTTCATATCTATTTGATATGAAGATGTTTTAATTTTGAATATTTTTATAATTTTCCATGTGATATATAAGACATTTTATGAATTTATTAAGGTTTATAATGAAGTAAGTGTAAGTTTAAAATATCAAAAGTTCTAAAAATAATTGATGTAATATTTTATAAATATTTAAAAAAAAATTATAATAGTAGATGCTCTAACTAAACCTGCAACCTTTTTAACCTACCCACAACCAAAAAGCAAATGTTTTTTTTTTGAACTTAAAAAGCAAATGTTTAACAAACGTGCCATACTCAAATTGTGTTTCATTTCGTGTCAAATATGGCTACCAGGGCGGAGCAAGAAAGGTCACAAGAAAGTCGCGTGTCTTTTAAAAAAAATAATAATAATAAAAAAATAAAAATAAAATAAAATAAAAATTGTAGTGTACAATTTTAAATATCTGGATTTTTGTTGGTTCGACCCCCCTAATAACTAATTTGTAGCGTAGTTTCCAAAAATTATTAAAGTGTGACATCTCGAGCAAAATTTTCTAGCTCCGCCCCCTTATTGTCCACCCGAAAACCCATATAACCATATCCAACAACCATCCGAACCGAAAACCAACCGGGTCGGGTCAAGAAAAACACTCCAAACCATTTTCTTCTCACACTCTTCCCCCAAAACATCCTCCCCCTCATCCATTTTCTTCAACAACCAAAAAAAAAAAAAAACAACCATGGAAGTGACAACAATGGCTACCCATTTTTTCCCTCCAACAACAGCAACAACCAATCGAACCTTAAAATTATCATCACCTGTTAAATGTTCCTTATCCACAAGCTTTGTCTCTCCATACATAGGCACCAGTGATTTTTCGGGTCAGAAGATCCGACCCGCTTCACTCAACCCGAATTCAAGAAAACGTGTTGGTGTTACTATGGTAATATACCCTTTTCATAAAAATTCAAACTTTATTGTTTTTCTTTGTTGTTTTTAATATTTTGTGGATAAAGATTTTGTTTTTAGGTGTTTTTATGGTGTAAAGATTAGCGGGTAAATGATATAAAGTGATAAAGTTTATTAATTTTTGGTTTTTGGGTTGTTAGGATATGAAATGATTTGTTTTGATGTTAAGAGAAGTGTGAAAAATGAAGAAGATGGTGTAGGTGGGTAGGGTGTTTGGATAAGCTTTTGCGCATTTTGAAAACAAAGGCTTCTTAGCGTATAGTCTTTGTATTAGCTTATTTGGTTGTGAGAAGCATTTAAAGAAGATGTCTAAAAGGCCACACCAGAAGAGCTTCTTGAAAGTAGGTTGAATTAGCTCATAAGCATAAGCAGTTAAGACACAGTATAGCATATAGTGTTTGGATTAGCTTTGTTAGCGTAAAATAGTGATATTATATATTTTGTATACATTTTTGTAATTAGCTGATAGTTGTGTGTCATTCTTGTAATTCATTCCTTATATATATCCATCTAATCCCACCTAATCTGGTGTGGAGATTATCTCATTTACATGGTATCAGCCAGAATTACAAGAATGACACACAACTATCCCCTAATTACAATAATGTATACAAAATATATAATATCACTATTTTACGTTAACAAGCTTATTAGCTTAGTAGAAGCTTACTTTGTTAGAACTTAGAAGTGTCTTTATAATAGCTGTAAGCTTTCTCAAAAGTGACACCAAAGAGCTTTCTTAAAAGTAGGTTAAATAAGACCTTAAGCATAGCCATTTAGCTTTACCATAACGTCCAAAAGTGGTTAATAGCTTTACAAATGTGCAATAAGCCCATAAGTTTGCACAAATAAACCTGCCTAAACACCACTGACCACTGAAGAGCTTAAGAAAATGGGCTCGAATAAGTAATAAGCTTAAGCACTTTGGTGGAATCCAGACATTTGTTTTAGATTATCGTGTTCTTAGAACACCATAAGTGATTAAGTTGGCAACCTAAGCTTAGCCAAAACCCCATAAAATGAATGAGGTTATTGATGCTTGTTGTTATGGTAGCATATAACTACTTGTTTATTATGGGGTTACAGGGAGTTGAACGTCACTATGTTGATAGCTACTTCCTACTTGTCTTACTTCTGATAGTGATTGATGAATAAGTTTGGTTTAAGGTGTCGTCTTAATTAGCTTTTCATACTTGTCCCGCATGACTTCTTATTTATTATTGTTGATCTTTCACTCTTTAAGCATGCCACTTTGTTATTTTTAATTGAGGGAAATGTTCGAGTGAGGTACTTACAAGAAGCAAACATGATCTTTTTTCTTTGTTAGGATGTGTTATTTTCTTGATCTGATGAACAAAGTAGCTATGTTATGCACGAATCACTTTGACTCTAATGTTGTTAGGATGTCAGTTTTGACTTCTGAGGGGCTGTTCATGAGAGATAAAGTTAGGCAGTATCTTGAACTAGCTAGCTGGATATCGTAATAATTTTCTGGTAAACAGTACTTTTAGTTGATGTCCTCAGTCAAGTAAAGTTAGAATGACGTAATATATTAGTGGATAATTTGTGTGCAGTGGAGAACCAGAAGGTTCCATTACTGAAGTCATAGATGTATAGGAAGCCACTTGACCTACAAGAAAGGTGCTTGATGACATATATATTTCTCCTGAAAAGCTATGTGAAAGCAGTCTTTGAAGGGTTAGATACTTAGATATGTATATAACTTTCCATGGTAAAAAGAACTGGAAAAAACAGTGTGGTAGTCTTGTGTTGAGAGCTATGACTTTGTGGAAGGGTAGAAGCTCATGTTAATAGAGGTAAATGATACATGACTCATATGACTTTTCAAGTCATTTGTTCTCTAGTTTGAGAAATTGAGACTGGACAAAGTAGACAGACTAGCAAAGTTGCCTCTTGTTTGTTTTGTCGTGGCGTAATAAGATATAGGTCATTGAGGAATTTCTTATTTGTTTGAGGATGATTGTAATCAATACCGCTTTAGCTCCACTTTAATGTAACAATTACCCTGTCAATAATGAGGAAGTAAAGAGGGTAATGAGAGGAAGTAAGATGAAAAAGATGACCATGTTCTTCAATGTGTTTGGTCTGCCAAAAGCCCCTAGTTACCAACTTCCTCAGATAGCTAGGATGCAACGTTATGTAATTATCATCTCTTACAATCGCCTGATACTTCGGTCAACACTTAAAAGTTTGTTATATTAGCCAAAGTGGCATATGAACAAGTTAATTTCATTATCCTTTCGGTCAAAACTCAACCATTTTAATACTCTAGTTCCCTAGGCCTTTGATGTGTTCAGTATATGACTCTGATCTTAAAGACTTATTTATGATGCGTATTGCTGATGAAACTTATAGTACTATATATATCACAAACTATTCTAAATAAATTAGTGACTTGTAGCTATCCTATAGTAACATTCAATCTGCTTCACATACTTATGTCAACTCCGACCCAAAAAGGTAGAAAGAGTCCACTTTCTACTTTCGAGTTCAACCGTAATCTTATAACCACATATCTGGCAAGAATCAGTTTCTTTATGTTGAAAATATGATAACTAAATTTTAACCATATTTAATTTGCTGTATATATCTTGATAGGTCATTCCTTTCTCAAGGGAAGTGCTTGGGAGCAACCACCTCAGATTTGGCATCATACTTGTACAAGGAACGTATTGTGTATTTGGGCATGTCTCTAGTCCCTCTGTCACCGAACTTATATTGGCAGAATTTCTATACCTACAGTACGAGGATGACAAAAAGCCAATTTATCTTTACATTAATTCTACTGGAACCACCAAGGTATCACCTTTTTATGAACATGCTTTATAAATTTGGTACGGTTTAAATTACTAAAAACATATAGTTTGATGGATAACGCTGATACTATAAGAATGAATAAATATTGAATATTGTCATGCGTCTCATTTGTTTCTACGATATTCAGGGTGGCGAAAAGCTGGGATATGAAACAGAGGCTTTTGCAATTTATGATGTCATGAGGTAACAAGTCTTTGATACCCTAATGAATACCTCTATGGTCATCACATAAATTACCTATGTGCATTTTCTTTTGTCGCCTTTTAATCATTATACTTTTTTTTGTATGACCAAGTTGTTAAAAGGTGGCTTTGTGTCTGTCACTCCTGTTTCAGTCATTTTGTGACAAAAAGAAACCCTAGATAACAACTTTTCCAAAATATAGTTGTCATATAAAGACGTTAAATTTATGTACAAAAATGTTATAGTATATTTCACTTATTAATTTTATGTAAAAATAATATAGTTACAGGTTACAAAATGAGCTGACTAACTACATTGGTATGCTATGCAAATAACCCATATTATTATCATAGATTATAAGTTTATCACATAATCAGTCATTTGTTTACTATGCTAGCAATTATTATAATAGTTCTACTCGGTTGATACCTCCAGACTATCCCCCTAAATTAATCAACCAATAAAAATGTTATCTTAGGAAAATCAAATAAAGACGACCTTTTCTTTTCTTCATAATTGCAGATATGTGAAACCACCTATTTTTACACTTTGTGTTGGCAATGCATGGGGAGAGGCTGCCTTGCTATTGGCTGCTGGGGCAAAGGGAAATCGTTCAGCCTTACCCTCGTCAACCATTATGATTAAACAGCCAATTGCAAGATTTCAAGGTCAAGCATCGGATGTTGAGATTATGAGAAAGGAAATTAAGAATGTCAAGACTGAATTGGTATATTCAAGAACTTATCCCTTGTTCTGCCAAATAAACTGATTGACCAATTAGTCGACTAAATGTTGCTACTTTCTTTATCTATTGAAGGTGAACTTGTATGCTAAGCACATAAACAAGACAAAGGAGCAGATTGAAGAAGATATTAGGCGTCCAAAATACTTTAGTCCTAGTGAGGCTGTTGAATATGGCATCATTGATAAGGTAGGTGCAAACAATTTGAAAACTTGCGTTTTTATATATTTTTCGTTCCCATTACTTATTTTTTGCTTTATATAGGTTATATACAATGAGAGGGGTCGTGAAGATAGAGGTCCTTTCTGACTTGAAAAGAGCACAACTACTTTGATAGAACAAATGGTAGTCACGTCATGACTATTCTTTTGTTTCTATAGTGACAGTGGTTGTGGCTGCATCGGGCATTAAGGGACTGGTATAAAACACCACTGAAATTTGAATGTTGAACACAGTATGTAGTATTGTAAAAGGAAAAGCAGATTATAGTATGATTGTCAATCCTACATCTATTTTAGCTCAATATTTGTTTAAATTAACACCTTAACGGTTGTGGTTACTGCAATTACTTGTTTTCCTCAAGATCAGCTAATTTGTTGGTGTAGGTCCGGTTTTGTAAAACTGATGCCAGATGTTTGCAATTTTGCTACCTTGACAAAAAATGCAGTAAACCTGCAAGTAAACACAGGTAAAACTGTTGGTGCGTATGTTCGTTGAGAAGAATTGACCTAAGCCAAAAGAAGAAAAACTTGGTCAAACGGACCTAGACTAGTTCTTAATAACCAAACTTTTTAACACATTCTGTAAGTTTAGTTCTTAATGATTCACATAACTAATCAAACGATTTAGCCAACCATGTTAGGTCTTTCGAGTTTGTCCAGTTTCTAAACCTTTTCCATTTGTAGCAGTGATGGTTCAAGGCTACCTGGTACGACATTTAGAACCGCAGCTCATCGACCTTAGTTCTTACTGATAAGTCAGCAGGTGAGCACGATAGTCAACCTTGATTGAACGAGGATAACATAACGTGTAATAGCACATAATTTAGTCCACCACAGGTTTTCCATTAGTTGCATCATAACAAAAAGATTATACCAAATCAAATGCTCAAACAACACAACGATTTATAACATACCCGTAAAATTTACAGATATTTTAAAGAGAGATCATAAATATAGTTAATATCGTCTTCATCGTCACTGATGATTGTCAAAAGCTTTTTTTTTTTAAGTTTTTTATTCAACTTTTTTATTAATATTTTTATTTGTGTAATATAATCTTGATGAAAATTATATGAATATATTGTTTTAAATGTATTTTCATTTGGTATAATTTTAAAATCAAGTATTATATACATATAAAAATATTAATAGTCAAAGTTGAACAAAAAAGACTTAAAAAATCAAAGTGAACAATTATTATGGGAAGAGTATGTATTATAAAGCATGTCATTACAAAAAATCACATTGGTATAAACATACACATTGTCATAAAGTTGGTACTAATACTAATGAAACATGCTATCTGTCAAACAAAATAATCAAATGAAAAAAGAAAATAAAGTTTAATACGGATATATCCTAGTTTTTGTTTGGGTTGAGCTCCATTTGTTGTTATTGCACGTTAATTAATTTGTCGATATATCTTTAATAATCAATTAGATACATGAAGTACGAACATTAAAAATCGACATATATGTATTAGATTTTTGAAACTTGACGTTTGATTTTAAAACAACAAAGTGTACGCAAATATTTAGGTCAGTATGATAACATGTTATCCCAAATTTTGTAATACTTTTGTGTAGACTACACTTGTTGTGTTATTTAGGGCTGAGCAATCCCGACAGATAACCGACAACCGACACAAACCGATCCCCACCGATCTCGACCGACACAAACCGATCTCTACTCGGGTCGGGATTCGGTTCGAGTTTTCCACCTTTTCGGGACTCGGGTCGGGTCGGGACTCGGGATTGAGCAAAACCGACCGACAAAACACAAAGAAAACCGACCAACCGACACAAACCGATCCCCGCCGACACCTAGCGACCTATACTCGGGTCGGGATTCGGTTTGGGTTTTCGAGCATATCGGTTTCGGGATGTGTTGGGTTCGGGTCGGGCAGGTTGGTTCGGCCGATGCTCGACCTAGCGTTATTAATAAGGATGTCGTCTTTCTTTGCAAATAACCATCTTTGATATTTTTTCCCTTTAATGTGAGACACGAGCACATATAGTCGTAATGTGAAAAAAGGCCTTGGTAAATAAAAATCCACACCCCAAAAGATTGTTCCTACTGTTTTATCGTTATAGCGAAGATACGGACACGTGGACTGTGTTGTCTTTAATGTCAACCGTTTATCCGATGTCGTTAAGATGAACAATCGCTTTCTCACAATATATTAGCCTCAATGCAAGTTCTCATCAACGGGGACACACGAAGCCTTGTTCCATTGCCAAACCATTAGATTTATCAATATTCTTAGAAAGCATTATCTAAACAACACTTTTGATGTAAATTTGTGGTTGGGCCAAGAAAATAATTACACCATTAATAAACTCGTCAGGCAATACATCTTAGTTTATACTCGTAACATTTTCCGGCTTACAAACACTCTCACGAATTCAGTACATGACCTTTTTTTTAAAGAATAACCAAAAGCAAATGATCGTTTCTAGTGTCTACTATACAACCTCGTTTATAAGATAAAATATGTTTTTTTTAAGGGGGAATTGCATATATGTCCCTCCAAAGTCTTAAATGCATATATATCCAACCAAAAACTATAATTGCATATATATCCTTTCAAAGTTTTTAAATTGTCATATATATCCAACCAAACTCATAATTTATATATATCCTTCTAAAGCCTTAAATTGTCATATGTATTCAAATGATTATTTTAATAGAAAATGTCTAATAATTATAATTGATATGTAAAATGAAATTTTTTCTTTCTTTTTTCTTTTTATTTTTTACAATTACAAAATATATTTTTATCGGTTTGAATTTTATTATGTCATTTGATCTATATATATAGGAGTTTACGTTTAGATACGATGGATGGTACAGTTGATATTTTTATTCAAGATTGTCGATAACGAACACGGTTGAGTCGCGAATATGGTTGCTCTTTCTTTTCTTAAAAAATGGTTTAAGGATATTTTGTAATTGTTAAAAATAATAATAAATAAAAAATAGTAATTTAATAAGTATAAGGGTATAATCGTTATATCTTATATACTAAAAGCTTAAGTTGTGTTATAAATGCAAAGTGATGTCAATAAATGTTTCATGAATTGATTTTGTTATATAGAGCTTTCACATGTGATTTCTACACAAATGCATATTCATTCCTGCAACTCAAGAAGCTCGCTTATTGATTGCTTTCACATGATTTCTACACAAATGCATATTCATTAACTCAAGTGTAGCTCAAGGAGGTCGATATTGATGTCAAATTGATTGCGTGCATATTCATTACTGTGTAGCTCAAGGAGGTCGATATTGATGTGAAATAATTGTGCAATTATGGTACATAAACATGGCCAAAAGAATATGAAAGATCTCCATTAATACCATGTTATTCATCGGTTACAACACCAACCCGTAAAGTAAGTCACCTCTATAAATTTCATGTGGATTGAGATTCATACACCTCAAATTTGCTCATACACTCAAATTTGCTCATACATCATAATGGCAAACAGACCAGCCAGCAAATGAAACCAACATCATACCTTCACGTAAGGCCACCCATGCAAACAACCGACTTTTCCTTGATGCATTGGAGATGGGTGTCTCGGGAACCATAGTTGTCATGATATGTAGGAGATGGGATGTGAATGCTAGAACCGGCCGTTATATAAGTACAGATTTCATTGTCTCGATGGGAAGGTAAGTTAGGTGTTGGTGACTCAAGTTGAGAAAATACTTACAATTACAAATATAGCTTTTATAAAAATAAAAACCATAAACATGCATAGTGGTCATGTACTTTATTCACTAAAATTCTTACTTTTTGTTCCTTCAGGGGAATATCATGCATTGTACTTCAAAGGCTAGCGCTTCCCATAATTTTGTGGACAAGTTAAAAGATGGCATGATTTATTCAATCAAAGACTTTATCGTCATTGCAAATAAGGATGAGTACCGGTTTTGAAGGACTCGCGTGGATGATTGAATTTGATGGGTCAACTCATCGTCAGAAAGTCGCATTCAAACCGGATGGTTTTGTCCGACATCCTTTTGAATTGGTAGCTTTTGAGAACCTTCAACCCACCGACAATAAATTCCTCATTGGTTAGGACGTATTTCTTAAATATTTTGATTTTTTTTTTCGTATTATAAGTAGAGTTGTGATTTAGTACCACTTTACGATGTTATTGGTTACGCCACCAATGTTGGTAGGACCACTACCGAAAAATGTGTTCTCGGAATCTTGATTTCTATCTTGCAAACCAAAGGTACGTATTCTTTTCTATTGTTGTTACAAAAATCATATAATGCTAATGAAATTGTAGTGTTTGTGTTTGATTAAACAAGGGCCATCAATTAGGGTTACCCTATGGGGCGGCTAGGCGAAGTATTGGTAGAAATGAAAACCAAGCAAACCGGGTCGTGTCGTGATTCTAACTTCGCTAATGCTAGACTTTACAATAGTAAGGGTGCATCTATCATTATGTTTCATCAACATTTAAACCATGGCAAAATTAACTCGCTTTTGTGTTTACCTTCGCATAAGTCGTATTTGTCGAGTACTTCCTCCTCCTCGCTTCCGGATGATGATGACATCCCACCAAACGCTTTAAAGGAGGCGCTAGGTAATCAAAGTTACATCTTACATGCATTTTATAATACTTGGATCTTTTAGCCATTACCATTCATGTTACTTGCGGTGGTGTGAACCAAAGGAAGGATATTGTACTGTTGATCACTCACACCAAAGCCCGGTACCCTTGAGAATGTGCCGATGTGGGCAAGAAACAGCAAAATGATGTATTCATCTTCTTCTCAAATGTTTTGTTAGTGTCATTACAGACCATTGCTACATAATGATGTCATGTTTCTTTTTCCAGAGTTCCACATTCATCTATAAGGTGAGGATAGACAATGTCATAACTAGAAAGGGATGGAACTATCCATCGTGTGGAGGTGGAACATGTAAAAAAGGACTCACCAGGCAGGATGGAAGATTCTGGTGTGATGGGTGTAACACAACTTCTGATTATCCGCTTATAAGGTGTTGCCCTATCTTAGCAACCATTATTGATTTGTTTTAAAATGTTGAACTAACAATGTGATTAATCAACCACATTTGGTTTGTAATATTGGTTGTGCAGTGCAGTGCTTGAGCTTGGTGTATCGATGAGACGGAACGGACTATAGTTGTTCTGCTTGACGAGACCGCCACGTAATTGGTTAAACATCCAAAGATCCTCACTTTTTGGAACAGAGGTGAGGTAAATTAATAATATTAAAGAGTGTTGCAATAATGTCCCCAACCTTATCTTCGCTTGCGATTCGTAAAATCACCGTATTGCCGCGTGCATAACCGATATTGTAGGCACAACCCACAACTGGAGATAAAACACATACTTACTATGAGCATGGTAACTATGAGAGTTTCACGTGTTCGGCAATTATTACGCACTGTAGTGTTGATGAATGTGGCAATTCTAGCACAGTTGAGCAAATTGTCGCTCAAACAACATCCGATGAACACAACAAAATGGGTAAGTCAATGATTTGACAATGATTCCTACATACATATGTTGGAAAAGTTTAAAATACAACTCCTTACGTCATTTATGGTTCTATTATTTAAGGGATGATGTTGAGCAATCCGACATCGAAATAGAAGAAGTGAAAGCGGACCAACATTCTCGCTTCTAAGAAACGAAAGTTAAAGAAATTATCGATTGATGTTGATCAATCGCTTCTTTGAAATAAATGAAGAGAAAGCAGGGCAAGATGCTGCTTCTAAGAAGCATATGTTAAAGAAATCAACAGATGACCTATCTGTCCCTACTCCATTAAAGTCTCATCGAACAAAAGTCCAAAAAAAGGTCAGGCAATACTTCATTGATTCACATCTGGAAATACTTTTAAATACAACTGCTTATATGACATATAAAATTGTGTTATTTAAGGGATGACATTGTTGATTCCGATCATTGAAATAGAGGAAGGAATGAAGAAAAAAAGGTCAGATTTCGCTTATTTAATTTGTTATTGCACTATATATTACATTCTTACTTATTGCCTTATTATTATAGGTTTGTTGTTGAGGATTCGATAATCGATGATGAGAAACAAATAAAAGTCAAAGTTGGAGGATCAGAAAAAAAGAAGCTAAAAAAGAAGTATGTATCCAATGTTAATTATCTCATTGCATTGATATTGTTTAAAATCTTAACATGTCAATTTCTTACATTGTTTACTTAGGTTGGTTGTTGCGTCGTCCGACGAGGAATAGACATGAAGCAATCAAGTCATTGAAAGCATCGGAAATGATACAGTACCTGATGAGTCAAGCAAACAATGAATAAATAGTTAGGAAAATGTAATAAAGTTGATCCTAATAGTTAATAGGATCATGAAGTTTCGCACCTTAAGACAATAGTTTGGTACCTTAAGAAAATAGTTATCGTTACTTATCAATTTTCATATTTCCAATGAATTGTCTTTGTTCCCATGTTCGTAATCAATTTTCATATTTCCAATGAATTGTCTTTGTTCCCATGTTCGACTCAACAAATGTAGAATAACATTATTCAATTTCTACAAATGATTTACACAACTTGGCTAAACTTCATATTAAACTTCTATCTTAAATTTACAAATTTTATAATGATCCGTCATTATCGAATATTCTAAAACTTATTAATTGATACTATCAATAGTCATAAGCATGACCGAATAACACAATAATTTATTATTACTTGATTTGTTACATAATAAAACTACATACCAAGACTTATTTATACTAGCACTCAATATGAATAATTTAAACTACTTAATTAAACTTCATATTAAACTTCTATTTCAAATTGACAAATTTGATGGCAAAGAAATCTTTCCAAGTTTTTACACTTATAAATTAGTACTATCAACGGTCCAAGACTTTAACACTTTTGTTACATAATAAAATCTACATACCAACACTTATTTATACTACATTAATAACTTATGGAGTAACGCCAAGAACCTAACTCGCATAATCGAATATCAATAATTTAAACTACTTGATTAAACTTCATATTAAACTTCTATTTTAAATTGACAAATTTGATGCCAAGAATGTTTCCAACTTTTAACACTTATAAATTAGTACTATCAATAAATCCAAGATTTTAACAGTTATAAATAAGTACTATCAACAATACAAGGATAACTAAACACTAATAAATTATCATTATAACAAAGATGTGCTTTTCATTTTCTCAAAAATAAATACTTCAGTTTTTTAATCATTCTATACCATTATATAAATAACAAACTCATATCCTCCAAACAAGACACCCCATCACTATGTCACATCTTACAGTAATCAACTTATGCCTCCTCACATGCCGAGGCTAAAAAACCTACGAGTTGTGCTCATTAGAAATGTGGATCCAAGTAAAGGTTTGTGCATTGGAACCCACCTAATTATCAAGCGGTTTGGACGATTTATTATTGAGGCGTAAATCATCATCGGATCAAATTTAGAGACATGGTTGTAATACCAAGAATTACATTCACATTAACCATGAATAGATGGCCATTCAAAATGAAATGCACACAATTTCCAATCAAAATATGTAATGCGAGATCATCCTCAGAATGAAGCATGATAAAGAACAAGAAGATTGAAGAACTCAACAAATAGATTGTTAAAAATAATAATAAGATGAATCACGATATTGTTACATATCTCGAGTTTATGCCTTATTCACAAATAACTTATCTTTCGGTTTGTGTTTTATTTAATGAATAATATCTTTTCTTATCGCTTGTTTGTTCTAAATTCCAATCTTTTATAGTTATACAAATATGTGCTTATCGTTCTAACAAATGACCAACTTACAAATTACTATATTAATAATTACTTACTTCAAAGGACTCTTATATGTTTATTTGCCTACATATAATGGTATAAATATATGTATGTAATGCTACTGATTTAAACATCAATACAAAAGCATAAGCATGTCAATAGCCAAAAAACTAATTAATATCTCATAAATATACTTTATGGGTAAATGGAAGTTATAAGAATTTTTGTAACTCCGTGAAATATGAATAGCTTAATATGGCTTTAAAATGACACATTCTAAACTCTATGAATACACTTTCGCTTCTTTATCCACAAACACATCCAATATCCACATTCAAATATCATGGAATTGAGCAAACGGTGATTGCTCAAGATTTTCATCTACCAATAGTGAGGCTTCCAAAGAACTAAATGTTGGTTTAACTGCTTTAAAACAATTCAGAGATATGGGTTTTCGTATTGGCCATATCGTGGTCGAGCGACTTAGATTTATTAATTAGCACTCTGTGTCGAATTCAAGTGAAGCTAACATTTTATGTTTATCTTTTATCAATGTTATGTATAATGCAATGATATCATTTCACAAGAAGAAAGTGTAAATTCATTTATAAATAAGTGATCTTATAACATCCAATGTTATTGACAAAATTCACTTGCATTATAGGCTGAAAATGGAGGTGCAACAGTTGATGATTACACAAAAGTAATCATAACAAGGTTGAAAGAAGAAAGGAGGAGAGTACAAGAGAATCCTGATTACAACCTTTCTCCAATCACAAAACAGTTGAGACAGAGAAACTTCAAAGCCGACACAACAAAAGTAAAACATGAACTTGGGCTCAACAACAACAATTGAATCTAATATCACGGACCTAGCTGACACAATGAAGTAATATCACGGAACCGAGCAACACAATGATTGCTCAAGATTTTCATCTACCAATAGTCAAGCTTGCAAACAACTAAATGTTGGTTTAACTGCTTTAAAACAGCTCAGAGATAAGGGTTTTAAGCGTTGGCCATATCGTAAGCTAAGCTTAGATTTATTAATTAGCACTCTCGTGTCGAATTCAAGTGAACCTAACATTTTATGTTTATGTTTTATGTTATTGACAAAATTCACTTGCATTATAGGAAGAAAATGGAGGTGCAATAGTTGATGATTACACGAAAGTAATCATAACAAGGTTGAAAGAAGAAAGGAGGCGAGTACAAGAAAATCCTAATTACAAACTTTCTCCGACCACTAAAAAGTTGAGACGGAGAAACTTCAAAGCTAGATACAAAAAGATTAAAAACATGAACTTCGCCCCAACAACAACAATTGAAGCTACTCCATTGCAGGTTATATATCCAAGCAATATTTCAGACTCTAAAGAGATGGATGGTGATTATGATGGTGACAATGAAACCCAAGATTAGGAGGAAATTGATATGCAAGTTTTAGAATTTTAACAAATTATTATAAACTAAATTATGAATGTTCAGTATTACAATTTTAGATATTAATCAATGGAAGGTTGTTAGTGATTGTGTAATGATCACAGATTGAATAATACCATATTTCTATCTTAGTATCTATATACAATTGCAAAATTAAATGGCAACACTTATGAGTGTATTATATTGAAAAGTCTAGGAAAATCTATTGAATGAATAGAAATCCGTAATCATGTAAAAAAAGAACAATAACCTACTTAGTCCAAAAACTAACAATCACGACTCTAAATAAATCTACCATATCAATACTACTTTACAAAAGTTAAAATAACTCCTAGAATATTCCAAATATCACTTCATCCAACAAACTAACAATCATGTTCCTAAGTAAAACAAACTTTCAAAGATAACAATAATACTTTACAAGAACCGACATCTTTCATATTAACAATTAATAAATGTAACATTTACATCACAAAATACCAAAAGCCTACTAACATCTTCCAAAATCTAAAACATCTTTCATATTAACAATCAATAAATATAACATTTACATCACAAAATCCCAAAAGGCAACCTATTGATCTTCTTAATTCTACATTATAACATTTACATCACAAAATCCCAAAAGGCGACCTATTGATCTTCTTAATTCTATATCTCTATATATTGATATGTTCATTAATTACATGTACAACACCAACAAGCATCAATTTAAATGAAACTATATATTTAAATTGTTCATGTAATTAGGATTATCGCTTTATTTCATCCCAAATTCATTCATGAAGCAAACAGAGATTCCATCACTCTCGGACATAATACACAACTCTATAACGATTCATTCACATACAAAAATCGATCGATGGAAAACTCGAGAGTTACTTGTGGTCTCAAAATAATGTAATTAACAACGCAGAATCGTGTAAATCGAAACACATATATATTTTATACAAAATCATCAATTCACACATGCTAAACTTTTTAAAAATTTGTCCGAAACAAAGAACAATTCGAGGAAACAACAGGAAAATACTAAAAAAAACAGGGTTTCAGCCCAACATGCCTAAAAAGCGCCAAAAGATCTAAAGGTAAATTTCGGATCATGTGTCGATAATTATTTGACAATTCGCTAAATGTAAAACATAAATTTTCGTGTTCTACATCCAATTACCAAAGTGGCAAAACGGAGATATTATATTAGAACAAGTCAAGCGACGAGTGCCTAAAAAAACAATAAAAGCATAGGATTCACATCTAGAGGTATCTTTTCCATGAATTTTACTCAATATAATTGAAACTACACTAATTAAAAAGTAAATAAGCACCTCACTTATCATTTTTACTCTTATTTATACAAGGGGTTGCTGTTTCTTACCATAATATTGGCCCACCATCGTATACATGTTCTAATTGTGCAGCAACTATGTGGTATGAAGAAAGAACTACCAAGGCTTACAAGCCTTTAAATCCAACATTCTCCCTTTGTTGTCAAAGTGGTAAAGTTCGCTCTCCAAATTCAATGAAGCACCAACGTTTAAACAAGCTTCTCGATTATAGTGATTCTTCCGCAACAAAATTTAGAGATCAAATTAGAATATACAATAGTATGTTTTGCTTTACATCTTTTGGAGCAAAATAGATAACTCAATCAATAAAGGACGCGGGCCATATACATTTAGAATAAATGGTCAAAACTATCATCTTATTGGGTCCCTGCTCAACATGAAGGAGAACAACCAAAGTTTGCCCACTTTACTTTTTGACACACGAATGAACCTAAGAATCGCATGTCCGCTTTTATTGATAAAGAAACGAAAACCGTGTTGATGAAACAATAGTCGAGCCTCATTTCAATGCTAAATGAGACAAGTGCAAGCATAAAGGCATTTCGCATGGCAAGAGATTGGTGTGCTTCACATGATACTCCAAACTTACAACCGCGGCTTATTAGTAATAGAAGAAGTGCACGACAAGACAATACACCAATCAGATCTCGAATAGTCACGCTAATTACAAATGATTTTGGTCAGGGCATCCCTTCACGAGATATCATTGTCAACTATAAAGACACGGGCAAGCAAAGGATATCAGAATTGCATCCATCTTACATGGCACTCCAATATCCTTTACTATTTCCATATGGAGAAGATGGATTCCATGATAGCATACCTTTTCATAACAATACAGGTGGACGACAAACTATACGTGGATTCATTACAATGAAGGAGTATTACGCGTACATAATTCAGCAAAGAAAAAACCAGGGTACTACTTTGCTGAGAGGAGGCCGGCTATTCCAGCAATTTTTTGTCGATGCATACACAGCTATTGAAGAACAACGGCTTAAATGGACGAGAAAGAATCAAGACAACCTACGTGTGGATCTTTACCATAATGTGTTTGATGCTGTTACAAGAGGAGATACTGACGCGGCCGCAATTGGAAAAAGAATAGTTTTGCCCTCAAGCTTTGTAGGAAGCCCAAGGTATATGATGCAGAATTACCAAGATGCCATGGCTCTATGTAGACAATATGGAAATCCAGATCTGTTCATCACGTTCACTTCCAATCCCAAATGGCCGGAAATTGGAGACATGCTTGTCGATATACCGCCGAAGCACACGATCGCCCGGAAGTTGGCACCGGCTATTTAAAATAAAGTTAATCGAGTTGTTGGATGATCTTACAAAAACAAATTTTGGCGATAGTTGTGCGGTAATACAACCCATATCTAAGAGTCAATAAGACTTTTCCATTAAACCATTCTCGATTTGTATCTAATAAATTTCAAATATTTCGCTTCAGCTTGTCTATGTTATTGAATTCCAAAACGTGGCTTGCCTCATGCACATATTTTATCGTGGCTCGAGGAATACGCCAAGTGAAGACAGAGGTAAAAATAGATGATCTAATTTCAGAGATTCCATGCCCAACAAATGATCCGGATGGATACAAAGTTGTTATCGAATACATGTTGCATGGACCATGCGGGAAGGATGCAAAGTACGCCCATGCACCATAGAAGGAAAATGTTCAAAACATTTCCTAAATCATTTTATCCAAACAACAATTGATGGGGATGGCTACCACATTTACCGCAGGAGAGATAATAAAGTCAATTTTGTAAAGGGTAAGTTCACTTTCAATAATGAGATATGTCGCTCCTTATAATCGATATCTTCTCGCTAAGTACCGTGCACATAAATGTAGAATGGTGCAATAGATCAAGGGCAATTAAGTACTTATTTAAATACTTAAACAAAGGGCCCGATCGAGCTACCATTGTCATCGAAGAAAACATTACAAAATGTGATGCATCGCCTACAAAGGTTTTTGAAGTTGATGAAATCAAGAACTTCTTGAATTGTCGCTACTTAGCCCCATGTGAAGCAAGATGGCGACTTTTTCTTTCGACATCAATTACGCCTACCCATCACCATGAAGTTAAATTACCACCGCCCAACCAAAATGCAATAACGCTGATTGATTACGAAAGCTTACCAAGATTGCTTGAAGGAAGGCATCAACATAACTATGTTTACAGAGTGGTTTGAGCTAAACAAACGTGAACCAGAAGCTCGGGGTTTAACTTATGCTCAAATTCCGCAAAAGTATGTATGGCATGAAAAAGAAAGGATTTGGAAACTTAGAAAACAAAAAAAATCCATAGGCCGGATGGTTTATTCCAACCCTGCATCAGGGGAACGTTACTATCTCAGATTGACACTGACTATAGCCAAAGGTCCTGAATCCTTTCAACACCTGATGACGGTTAACAAGATAACATATCGGACATTTAAGGAAGTCTGTTTTGCATATGGCTTGCTCAATGATGACAAGGAATGGACCAACGCTATATCGAAGCAAGATTTTGGGCATTAGCACCTCAATTGAGGACTTATTTGTTACAATATTGCTGTTTTGTGAAGTAAGTAGCCACGACAATTATGGGAAGAAAACGGGAAGCTTTATCGAAGATATTCTACACAAACAAAGAAAACACTTGTGTACCCAGATTTAGAGCTTACAAACGAATGCATTCAAAACTATTGTTTGGTGGAGATAGAGGAACTATACACGATTTGGAAGATCTTTAGCTGAATTTGCAGAACTCCCAAGACCAAACCCAAAGCTACTAACAAACATGGACAATCGTTTGATTAGAGAAGCGTTGGACTTTGATACGAAAACAAGCAAGGTTGAACATGAACAGCTTAATTCGATGCTAAACAACGACCAACATCTGATCTACCAAAGAGTTATCGAGTCTGTATACAGCCAAAAAGGAGGGTTTTACTTTGTTTATGGGCCCGGAGGGAGTGGAAAGACATTTTTATACAAGACCATAATTTCAAAACTAAGATCAGAAAGAATGATAGTTCTTGCAGTTGCATCTTCAGGTACATCATATAATATGTGTTTATTCATTACATCAATATTAAACTTCTTAAACACCTCCTAAATTGTTCAACCTTTATAATTCAAACAGAATTGCTTTTTACTACTACCGGGAGGAGGACACTCATAGCGATTTGTGATTCCATTGAGTTAATGGACAATAGTACATGTGGTATCAAACAAAACACACACCGCGTAATTAATGAAACAGCCAGTTGATAATATGGGATGAAGCGCCCATGACTCGTTGATACGCGTTTGAAGCCTTGGACAAGACATTGAGGATATATTGGGGTATGAGAATCCGGAAAACCGAGAACGATCTTTGGAGGAATGACGGTGTTATTGGGTGGTGACTTGACAAATTCTACCAAGAATCCCAAAAGCTAAAAGATCGGAAGTTATCCAAGCACCGCATAAACCGATCGAGCTATGGAAAGCTTGCAATGTTTTTACCCTTACACGCAGATGATGGTAAATGAGTATCTGAAACGGTAGCATTGACACTCGAAAACAAGAATTCAATAAATGGGTATTGGATGTGGGCGATGGAATTTGGAAGCCAAAATTAAAGAAGGAGAGGATCAGCCGACCGGATTCATATTCCGCATAATTTCCTTATAAAATCGGGGATTCTCCAATTGAGCAAATTGTCACGAAACATTCCCCGATTTTATAACAAGACAGAATGAAGATGCGATCTAAAAGAAAGGGCCATCTGACTCCAAAAATGAAGACGATGCAATAAATGAACATATGTTCAAAAAGTTAGCATGACATTAAAGATGGGTGTTCAAAAGTATACGTCTTGAGAGATTCAACAAATCAACTTCCATTAACAAAGAACTGAAACAGGAACACCAATAAATCAACTATACCACAATATTCTTTAACTTTGCAACAAATATAATTCTTGATTAGATTGAATCACAATAAAAGTGTTCATCTTTTGTTGTAAATCTGACATCATCATCATCCTAAACACTATTATAAAAGTGTTCCTCTTTTGGTGATAAATGCACAATAACATCTCTAAATCAACAAACATCATAAACTAACTAACTATAAACAAATTAAAACATTTCCACAAACACGAATAAATTTTATCGATTCAAACCAAAATCTTACTTTAACAATACAATGATCATCCAAATCGTGGTATTGTTGTTGTTCTTAACGCTTACAAGGTTTTCTATGAGTTTTTTTTTTGAATTTGTATGTAGTAATGATTTTATGTGTAGAATGTGTAGAGGGTATTGATATTAATTAGAAGGTGTATGTGAAATATGCACTTTTATTGTTGCATATTATGTGTTCGATGAAATGCCGAGCCAACATTGTTTTAGTTAATTGAATTGGACTCTTTTTTCCGACTTATGAGTATTAGTTTGGGCTTATTCACTTTATTAATCCATAAGGCATCAACTTGGTAACCTTACAATGCATGCCATTAACGCCTAAACTTTAAAAAAAATGCTTACAACTTACACTTATATTTTAAAACTTATAAATACAATCACAAAAATACATCGAATATTAAACCATAAAAACTTATATACATCCATTTTAAAAAATATAAAGTTTAGAAAATGTGAGATACCATAACAACTTAAATATAAAACAACGAAATAAAAGGCAAATACTACACTCTCACAACAACTAAATAAAGTATTTTAATCACAACTTAAATATAAAATGGCCAAAAAAAACTACAAAAATTACACTATAACACTTTTATAAAGCAGGTATCATACATGTATTTATCTCTACAATAATAAGTAATACCTATAACTCCTGGCATTTCCATGTTTACATTTATGAATTATGATTCATGTTGGCATGGAGAATATTAGGATTATTAGTTCGTATGTATTAATTGTTACTTTAAGTGCCAAGTCTTCAAACTATAACAATTGTGTTTATAAAAAGGAGATAGATTATTCTGATTTTGTATGGAATTAAATTCTAATCATTCATAAAAATCTGTAAGCTTGACAGTCAGGCCCCATGAGAAAGAATCGGGCCTACAAAAATAATCGAGGGGATAGCGTTTTAGCACAAAATTGTGGCGAATTAAGTTCTGATTAATTATGTAATATATATTCTTGTTTGTGATGTACAATATTGAATGTCTTTTATTAGCTTATACCCCGCATAGAATAATAAAGGATAACTAAACATTACAATTAGCATATAACATCGAAAAGTAGATATATCATAAATCTAGTTGAAATACAATTTATTCAAAACACATAACTCGTTTCATGATAAACATGTTGCAATAAGTTATCAAATACTTTTGAAATGATTCCAAACTACAACTTTAACATTGTTTTCGTTTAATAACCAATGTTGTTCCACAAGCAAGGCTTAGATGTCTTCACACCTTCTCTTGAGGTCTTTCAAAGTTTCACCAATTTTGCTCTTCGTCTTTAAATGTGAATAGAAACCTTAAAGTGAAAAGTTAATTTAGAGGCGGTATAGTTAAAGTATACACATATCCAAAACACAATCAAAGAAAAAGGCACAACCATTGATTTTAGCAAGTAGGTAGCGTAGAGATGATATGAAAATGTAAAGTATCTATGAAAATCAGAGTGGGCGAAGTGAGCCCTTAATTTATAAAGGCCCCAAAATTCCTGTTCGTGCATGAAACTTTAAAGTTGTTATAAATATGACTAAAAACAAAGAGACTATAAAACCTTTAGGGTGTGTTTGGTAGAGAAAATGGTAAAGAAGAAATGAAATGAATCGAATTCTCTTGTTTGGTTGGTTAGAAAATAAAGGTGGAGAAATGAAGAGAATTGGGGAGAATTGGTGAGGAGTTGGTAGTGTAAATTTTAGAGTTTGATTTAATCCCTTTTGGTTGGGAAATTGGAGAAATGAGAATTGTTAGTATTAGTAATATTTTTCATGATATGTTTTTCTTTTTCAACTTATATTTGTACTTTAGTTCAAAATCGTTTTTTAATTTTTTTTAAAAAAATAAGTTTTTAAATAAATATATTTAAAAAAATTAAAATATTTTAAAAAAAATAAGTTTTTTTAAATAAATACATTTAAAAAATAATTTTTAGAAAAAAACAAGTTTTTTTTTTTTTTTTTAATTTATTTTTAAATAAATACATTTTAAAAATATTTTTTAAAGAAAGTACATAAATTTTAAAAAATAAATTATAAAAGATATTTTTTAAATAAGTTTTTTAATAATTCAATTTTTTTAATATTTTTTAAGAAATGTTATTTAGAAAAATAAAAATATATTTTTTAAATCAACAAACAATCATGTGTGAGTGTTATGTAATGAAATGTTATTTAAATAAAAAAAAAAATCGTTTGGGTTAAGTACATGTTGTTTAAACATTAGAATTGAATGAAAATTCTCTTGATTTTTATTAACTTTGAGATTTTATTCTATAACTTCGTTCGTTTAACGAAATTCTCTACCGAACGTCTTGCTTATAGAATGATTTTTCCAACTATAATCAATCAATTTAAGGAAAATGAGTTACTTAAAGTTAAGTGGCAAGTCGCTTTTACTTAATAAGTATTTCATTATGCATTCATAACAACCCTTGTAAGTGGGAATAAGCAATTCCTTACTCGTGGCTTTTTCTTTGTCAATGTCACCATGTCACCTCTTATTGTTGTATTGGCTGCTGCAAAAACCAGTTAAAGTAACCATTTAATTATGACAAACAATTGCTTAAAATGCATTACTCGTTTAAAAATAATAACACATCGAGGTAAGAACTTAAATCAAGTAAGAGTGTTTAGTGCTTACCTAAAATACTTATTCAACATTAGACAAAATAAAAGCATGAGAGCATTCATATACAATTTCATTAAAAATTACAAAACTAAAGTGGGTGAATGAAATATTTGCTTACTTGATAAAGTTTAGTGAAGATGATTAAACCTTACTTCGGACCTTCAGGTTCAAGCATACTGCAAACTATTACTCGTAGTATCAGAATAACAATAAAATTCCACACATATAGAACAACAAATTTAAACTATCTCCGGTTATAAGAAACTTCATAATAAGATACATATTTGTATCAATTAAAAATTGGAATTCAATACTAAATAAATTTGAGAGCTAACTTTTCTTCACTCATAATGTGACTAACAAAGATAGGTTGAACAATAATAAATATTCTTAACGTAGTGAGAATAGACATAAATTAAAGTATATTGTAAACCAAAATCACAAATATGTATACTTAATAGGGATAAAGGATAACTTTGCTTCACATCAATAATTTTCTGAATTCAGATAAAAACCACACAAATGACACATGTATAGTTTTGTCTACATCATACTAATTCATCTACATGACCTCAAAATATTTCATTATAACAATATAGATTTGGGAAAATTAATGAAAATCGTCATCTTGTGTTTCTTTCGTCGTTCGTGTGTATATATTTTTTATCATTGTGACACCAACTTTTTGGGGCGTCTTTATTATGTGTATCGGTGTTTGTTTAACTTTAGTGTTGGAGCGGTCATGTTAACGACAGTTAATTTTTTATTGCACGTTAGTCCTTTTCGTCTATTTTTAACGAGTTATTATATTATTGCACCGTTAGTCATTTCGCCCGTTTTTACGTTTTCGTCCGTTTTACACTTTTCGTCCGTTTTACGGTTTAGTCCGTTGTACCTGCGTTTTAGTTCGTTTTACGTTTTTGCAGGTTTCGTCCGTTTTTACGTTTTCGTCCGTTTTACGTTTTCGTTCGTTTTACACTTTTTGCAGTTTCGTCGGTTTTACATTTTCGTCCGTTTTACGTTTTTGTTCGTTTTACGTTTTTACGTTTTCGTCCGTTTTACGTTTTTTTCCCTTTTTCCACGTTTTGCGGTTTCGTCCGTTTTACACTTTTCGTCCGTTTTACGTTTTCGTCGTTTACACTTTTCGTTTTACATGTTTCGTCCGTTTTACGTTTTGTTCGTTTTACACTTTTCGTTCGTTTTGCGGTTTGGCCGTTTTACGCGTTTTCGTCCGTTTTACACTTTTGCCCGTGTAAAGATGTAAAAGCGGAAACGAGTAAAAACGGACGAAACGTAAAGCGATGCGGCGTAAAACGCAACGTGTGCGAAAGCGTGCGTGTAAAACGAACAAAGGTCTAAAGCGGACGGCGTGTACAAACGGACGGCCGTGCAAAAAAAACGTGTAAGCGGACGAAAACGTGTAAACGGGCGAAAGGTGTAAAACGGACGGCGTGTAAAACGGATGAAACCATGCAAAACGTAAAACGAACAAAGCGAACGAAACGTGTAAAGCGGACGAAACCGTTAAAAGCGGACGAAAAATGTAAAACGAGACGAAAATGTAAAAGCGGCGAAAATGACTAGCGGTGCGATAATATAATAGCGGTGGTTAAAATGACGAAAAGGACTAACGGTGCAATAAAACATTAACGATCGTTAACATGACCGGCTCCAACAGGTTAAGCAATCGGATCGCCTGATAACGCCCAAAAGTTGGTGTCACAATGATAAAAATAGTTCATACAGCGAATAATGAAGTGTCAATATGATCGTTTTCGTTAATTTTCTATGATTTTGTACCAATACTAAGTCAATTAATAAGCAAATATTAAACAATACTAAGTTTTCTGCATGACCCCAAACGGTGTCATCTCCCTTTATTATACCATCAGTTATTAATTACCTTGAATGAGGTTATACATTACACCAAAAGCACCCTAACAATTACATGAAATTCAATGACATAAATAACACATGATTTTAAGAAAAGAACCAATTTAGATATTTCAATCTATCTAATATGCGCATACTTTTGAAAAAGAATGATGTTTGACATGTTTTCCATAGTGGTTCATCAAACATACTGCATCAATTTGCAAAATAAACAGAAAGTATAAAATAAAATTGTTAGTTTTATGAAGAGAGCAATGATATAACTAAGAAAAAACAATTCAATTTTTTACAAAAAGGATAAAAAAGATGAGAAACCATTTGTGCAAAATTCGAATTGTTTTGAAAGTTTCTTATAAAATATTAATGGATTTTCTTGATTATTGCCAATAATTTTGTTACTTCTAAATAAGATATGAATTTTTCCAATAATATGCAAAATAAACAAAAAAGAATAAAATATAATTGTTACTTCTAAATAAGATATGAATATTGCCAATAATTTTCTCATAGAATGTTCTTCCAATTAAGCTCTACATCCACGGCAAACAATTTTTTAATAAAATCTAATTCAAAAAATAAACAAAATTCAAAGCAATCAGTTAAACATTGGATGAAAAGATGCATGATCCAAGGAATGAAATAAGTTGACATACAAAGTAAAGGTTGATAAGTGAATATTTTACAATTGGAATTTTGAAATAGAGCTAAAAAATACGGAAACAAAAGATTTGATGGTTTTACGATGAAATTTAACACGCGTTAATGTTAGACGTGTTTCAAAGTTTCCTTAAGTAACCTAAATCAAGATAAATGCATTGCTTAACACGTAACAAACATTCAAAAGATAAATTTTATGTCAAATTAGATTATACCTTACATAATAATATTACTTAGTATGATATTATTAATGAATTATTTAAAAATATGTTACCATATTTGTTTAACTTTTAAAATTTACTCATTGACCCAATTTCATTCCATGAAAATGTTCTTTTGAAAGTGTTGATTGTGACTTATTTAATGAAATTTTAAAGTTTGTTAATGTTACTATAACTTTCACCGACAAATTCAAAATAGCTAACCAAAACTTTAGTTGTACACGTGTGCGTAGTGTTAGGCCTTAATATTTTTGAAAAAATTAATTAGTAGGAGGCTAAAAACTCTCTTTTATTAGTATTAATAGATATACCAATGTAAATTAATCCAAGTTCAATTACTCAACAAACAAAATTACGTTTTAAAATCTAAAACATAAACTTAGCCATTTTAAGCACAAAAATCAACATAACTAGCTAGTAACTACGATTTGTGTCATTCGGGTAGTAAAGCATTGATAAAGCTAATAAAACATCATACGATGAGAAATCTATATACAACTTTCCTGATACAGCCTGCCACTACATGTCAAAAAACCACAATAACAACTCTTAATCTTTATATTCCCATTATAATCATGAACCGTATTGACCACATAGTTATAGTTCATAAGGTTAAGGCTTGTGAAGGAGGAGTATTTTCCCCCAAAAAACGCATTATATGTGTCATTCATGATCCTTCGATC
Organism: Chrysanthemum lavandulifolium; assembly: GCA_022545495.1. NCBI lineage: Eukaryota > Viridiplantae > Streptophyta > Magnoliopsida > Asterales > Asteraceae > Chrysanthemum > Chrysanthemum lavandulifolium. Next base: position 195,394,521 of record CM040240.1, read on the forward strand.
CTAAACACATTCGGACATATAGATTTGGTGGGTGTATCTCTGCATCTCTATGTGAAGTAACACTTCTTCCAACAATGTATATTTGTTAATGAAGTATCCAGTATATCAAATCCGAAAACGGACATCCGAAGTTCGGTTCTTTCCAAATTTCGGATCCTTTATTGATTTGTTTGTAGCGTCTTCTTCATCACCGCTAGCGGGTGTTGGCACTTGTAAATATGCATAATATAGCAAGTATATGTATTCCACCATTTGTTCATGATGTAAAGTAACAAAACTTAGTCATTATAGAATGATCCGGTATCGTGCAACAATTTTCCAACACAATCGTCTTGAAAAACATCTTTGGCATCGTGCGGTGCACACGACATCATCATTTTCAAAATCTTTCTTGTTTACAGGGACCATTTTGTTGGTTTGTGGGGTCTTAAACCGACAAAGCGACTAAGAGTGTGTGAGCGATGGGGCGCACACACGATAAACTCTGAGTATACGTGTAGAGCGTATTTTATACTTGAATAAAAATTGTACCCGATATGCATGTTTTGACCCGATTACATTAATTGTCCCATGGACTGTTTTTAGTTCTAAAGTTGGTCGATTATGGATTGCCTTGGGCCTGGAGTTCCATCTGATTGGGTATGCAGGAATGGTGTTGGGTTTTTTTACTTGTTGACCAAGATAATGACTCCTACTAGGAGTTGGATTGCTTGACTATATAAACAAACACATCCTACTCAAAACTCACGCATAAAATTACTCTTCAACATCCCTAAACCGATTAAATTAATCCCTGCTATAATCACTAAGTCGACTATCACTTTAGTCGATTAGTTTTTTTAACTTGGTTCTTGATTCTTAAGCTTGTAACGATTCAAGAAGTATTAGGTGTTTTGATAGTTTCTTGCTGGTCTCCTTGTCGACACAACAACAGCAAGAAGGAGAGTTTTACCTTGGTCACGGTCGTGCTAGTTCTCGGGCAAAGAACAAAGGTGGACATCGGATATTACTTATCCGATATCGATGTTACTGAAAAGCAGTTTCCAAACTATTTTGGTTTTCGTGAAGCAAGCAAGCTTCTTGAGGTTTTCTGGTTCTAATTATTCAAGGTGTCAAGTGTTGATTTGGTTTTATTGTTACGTTCTCGACTAGCCTATAATCGAACGTATACTTTATCGGGTTTGTGTGTGATACTCATTGAGGTATCTAATTTAGATACTTGGGGTTTCGTTTGGTTTACTTGTTCGTTACTAAAGATCAATTGCCAAGCAATGTTAGGTTATCTTTATCCCTTTTATTAATTAATTATTGTATTGATTAATTGTTTATTAATTACGTGCTTAACATAATTGCGATAACTAGATCCAATATCCGCTGCGTACTCGTAGAGGTTAATGGTTAACTTGTTCTAAAATCACAACAGTGGCATCACGAGTCAACTCGTTTTTGCGATTATGGGTTACACGTTTCTTATTAATAAACATGTTTAAAAGGCTGCATGAAACCTAATTTAGTTATTCGTTTTATTTTGCTTTGACAATTACATGCAATACTTGTCAATTTTTAATAAAAAATAACTAGTCAGTAGTCACACACAAATTAAAATTATATTGATAATTAGAATTAATTTGTTAATTTGAATTACATGTTAATTAGAATTACTTTGCTAATTGGAATTAAAATTGTTAATTAGAATTACTTGCTAATTAGAATTAAATGTTAATTAGATTTTAATTAATTGTTAATTATAATTATTATGATAATTAAATTACATATTGGTTATTAAATACATAAAATTGCGTAATTACTTGATAATTGAGATTGCCATGTGTTTATGTGTTTCGGCGACAAGACCCGCTCGATTGCTTTTATAAGTGATGTATGGGGCGATCTAGGTATTATATCTAGTGGCGGTCTTATGGTTCTCCGTTTGGGAAGACTCGCAAGAGAACTCGGAACAATATGTGGTTATTTATGTTGATGTTTATGCATGTATGTTTGTGATTCCTATATGTGCATTATTACTTGCTTTGACACCTAATTGTATGCAATATGGAATAATACATATCGTAACCCTAACATTAATATTGGTCTTTATTTACGCCTAAATACCATGCTCATTGTGACACCTATTTGATTAGTGGAAAATTGTTTTGTAAAATAAAGTGACCTAATATATGAAACACGTTTTCAAGAATTTAAAAACTAGGCGCTATGGACACTTGGGATGTACGGCTCACCCACTAGAACAAACTCAAAGGGGTTCAAAGAGGTGCACGCAGTGCATAAGAAAAAGATGTCTAAGGTTATGCTTGAAAGCTTACACGGTCTCTTGCCTCTCATGCGTTTGATTGGAGCTACTGTGAACCATGATGATCACTATAGTGTCATTACCAAAAAGTTTTAAAATTAGTGTTACAAAGTTGTTTTGCATGCTTCTTTGTACCACGACTTTTACCACATTTATATGTGCATACCTATTTGTTAATTTTAAGTCTATTCCATCCAACTATGAACACGTGCATTTGGATTGACTTCTCAGTCAGGACCTAAGGGCCTTTCCAACCCATGGTAATTATTTCACACTAGTCGGACCTATGGTTATTTTTACGTTCATACTTGGTCGACTTATCTCGAGTTGGCTTGGTGGGACCTTGAACCCGAGGCATAAGATGAGAACTAAACATGCTTTTGACATTATTACTTGATACTAATTCCTTGCATGGTCTCATAAAGTCTAAGAGTTGCATTATGCAATTAACGCCGTCGCTTACCTCTTGTCCTATTTTTTATGCAATGGTCGGACCTATGGTAATTAAATGAGGTTGCAAGATGGATCTTAGTCTTATTAGTAATTAATTGGGTAGTTAATTCTTTTAAGAATGTAATTATCGAAAATACTAATTATTTGAACTTTTCAATTGTAGATGACTACTTGATCGAGCTTGTTCGGTACTCGAGAGTTTCTTTGAGAAACAAAACTCACGGACCTAATTTCATTGATTGGTATCGCTTGACTTCACATTATACTATCATCGAAGATAAGGAAATTTATCTCGAGCATCCTATACCGCAGACACTGTTCTACTCACAGCCACTGTCCCTTTGAGGCTTTTGCATTCATCTTGCTTGGGTCAAAGGTTCAAAGGACATAGCTTGCCTTCATGCTCATGACCATGGAGTTAGAGATCCAACGAAATCTAACTCATCTTGGTGCTATGACATGCTTCGAGAGTTGAAGTCTATGTTCTCTCAACAAGCGAACAAGAGCTTCTACAAGCCGCACGTGAATTCCACGCTTGCAAGCGGGAAGAGGTCATCGGTTAGCTCATATGTTACGAAGATGAAGAGCTACATTGAAAACTTGGAACATCTTGGTCACCCGATTACTCGAACTATGAAGTTAGTTTGATCCTCATCGGTCTTTCTAAAGAGTACATTACGTTTGTGCAGAACTTTAATATGTACGACATGGGAAGGCGTGAATGAACTACATGCTATGCTTAAACAACATGAGCGACGTTGCCAAAGAAGGATCTTTGCACCTACACTACATTATGTGCGTGGGGGTGGTGGTAAGGTCCAAACACCACAAAAGAATAAATCGTTTAAAATTTGTTAAGGAATCATGGAAATGAAAACAACAAGTTTGGTTATGCCGAGTATAAACCATACAATGCTTCTTCTAAATCCAAATCCAAGATTCCTCCACCACCCAAGAAGGATAATCCGGCAAAGGGCGCTACTGTCACGGTGTGGTGAGGCAGGATATTGGATAAGGAATTATTCAAGTATCTCATCGAGTTAAAGAAAAAAGAAGAAAGCAGTCTCTTGCGGCTAGTTTTTCGGTATTTTCACTATATAACTCTACTCTTTCCTAAATCACCTTAGTATATGACCTTTGGTTGTGGTACTACATCTGTTATAATACCGGGGTCTAAGGGGCGAGGGAAGTGAAGCAGGAGCTTTAAGTGCATGCGTGGGCAATGGTCAGCGGGCGAGAAGTTGAAGCTATTGGAATCTATCATTTATCTCTCCCTAGTGGATTAGTTATTGTTTTAAACGATTGTCATTATGCTCTCTCTATTACCAGGGGGATTATTTCAGTTTCTCGTTTGTATGACGATGGTTATATTAACCATTTTGAATCGAATAATTATATTTCAGTTACTAAGAATAACATTGTTTATTTTACTGCTATTCCTCGTAATGGTATTTATGAAATTGAAATGTCTTGTTCGAATACAAATGCAAGTTCTATGTTTCTTTATAAGTAATAAAGAGCCAAGTCAACTTGGACTACCTTTCTCTTGTGGCATGGTCAGTCGTGGACACATTAGCAAGAAACGCATGGAGAAGTTGCAACACGATGGACTTCTCAACTCATCGACATTAAGTCTCTTGAAAAGTGTGTTGCTTGTATGTACGTAAGATGGCTAGAAAACCTTATTCACATCAAGTGGAAGGGCTAAAGATCTACTTGGACTTATACACTCGGATGTATGTGGCCCATTTAGAATCACATCTAGACAAGGAGCAAATTACTGTGACTTTCCTTGACGACTATAGTCGGTATGGTTATGTTTACTTCTTTGAAACATAAACATGAAGTGTTTGAAACATTTAAGGTCTTTCAAAGGAAGTAGAAAATCAACTCGGAAGACCATAAAATCACTACGTTCGATGGTGGAGGTGAATATATGAGTCAAGAATTTTGGATCATCTTAAGGAGAATGGGATTATTGCCCATCGAACTCCTCCTTATACTCCACAACACAATGGTGTATCCGAGAGAAATCGAACCACCTTGACATGGTGCATTCTATGATGAAACAAACTACTCTTCCAAAGTCCTTTTGGGATTATGCCCTTGAGTCTACTGCACGCATTCTCAATATGGTTCCAACTAAGAAGGTTGAAAAGACACCATCTGATATGGCATGGGCAAGCCCTAATTTGTCTTACTTAAAAGTCCGGGGTTGTGAGGCACTTGCTAAGCGTGATACACTTACCAAACTCGACAAACTTGAACCTAGAGTACATTAAGTGTATCTTCGTAGGATACCCTAAGGAAACTATGGGATATTCTTTCTATCTTCCATCTGAGAACAAAGTTATTGTTGCTCGAAATGCTGAGTTCTTTGAGAATGATCTTATGGATCTTAAAGCAAGTGGGAGTTTAGATGATCTTGAATTACTTCAAGAAGAAGATACAAATCCTTCTTTAGACACTAGCATTCATCATGATGAGGAGGATCAAGAAATTGAAGAACCTCAAAGTGATATTCGGAAGTCCAATAGGACACGCCGTGCTCCTGACCGTATGTGTTTATACATTGTGTTGAGGAACATGAGTTGGGGATCTTGGTGAACCCAATAACTATAAAAATTGCATTCTTGGATCCTCGAATCCAAGAAATGGCTTGATGCAATGAATGTGGAAATGCAATCCATGAAAGACAATGATGTCGGGTCTTAGTTGAGCTTCCTCCTAGCTGCAAGGCAGGTTGGCGACAAGTGGCTCTCGAGAAGAAGGCCGACATGGATGGTAAGGTATACACCTTTAAAGCTCGTCTCGTAGCAAAGGGCTTCACTCAAACCTACGGGATTGATTATGAAGAAACCTTTTCTCCTGTAGCAGACATTAGAGCTATAAGGATTCTCATAGCCATAGCTGCATACTATGAATTTGAGATATGGAAAATGGACGTCAAAACCGCCTTCCTCAATGGAAATCTTTACGAAGAAGTCTATATGGAGCAATCTCAGGGTTTTGTTGATCCAAAATATCCTAACCGTGTATGCAAGCTCAAGCGTTCCATCTATGGACTTAACGAGGCAATGGAATAAACGTTTTGATGATGAGATAAAGAAATTTGGATTTTCTCAAAATCAAGATGAGCCATGTGTATATCAGAAAGCTAGTGGGAGTTATGTCACTTTCCTAATTCTATATGTTGATGACATATTGCTTATGGGAAACAATATTCCAATGTTACAAGATGTAAAATCCTATCTTGGAAGATGTTTAGCCATGAAAGATTTAGGTGGTATGCATATATTCTTGGAATTAAGATCTATCGAGACGGATCTAGGCGATTAATTGGTTTGAGTCAAAGTGCTTACATTGAGAAAATCTTGAAAATATTTTGTATGGAGAACTCCAAGCGTGGCGCGATCCCAATGCAAGAAAAGCCTAAATTGAGTAAGTCATGAGTCTTTGAAACACCTTTCGGAAAGAGCGCATGCAAAGAGTTCCTTATGCTTGATTATAGGTTCTATTATGTATGATGTGAGATGTACCGTCACGATGTTGCGTTACGCGCGAGAATGTGACAAGCCGATTTCAACAGAATCCGGTGAACTTCAACGGGCTTTGTAAAAATATTCTTAAGTATTTACGCATAACTAAGGATATGTTTCGATTTATGGAGGAAAGATGAACAAGAGCTCGGGGTTTCTTGCTACAGCGATGCTCGATATCCGGCAGATCTTGACGACTTAAAATCTCGAATGGATATGTATTTGTTCTAAATGGAGGTCTTGTTGATTGAAAACACAAAGCAAAGTATCTTTGCTACTTCATCTCTTGAAGAGTATATTCTTTGCCGTGATGCATCAAAAGAGGTCAGATGGATTAGTAAATTCATTTTTGGGTTGAACATTGTTCCCACAATTGAAGAACCCTTAAATACGTTATTGTGATAATCTTGGAGCCATTCTTGGGTTGAGCGTGTTAGGTTTGAGCAAGATCGTTCGAACAAGGGTTGAATGGAATTTCCAACTCACGTCTCAATAATCGAGTTTGAATAAGAGAAGGGGCATAAAATGATATATTCTAAACTACGGGATAAGGAAAGCATAAGGAACTAAAATCTAGGAAATCCTAAGAATAATGGCAAAATCGCAATTCTCGCTAAAACGCAAAACGGGATTAAAACGAAACGCGAATAAAATGCAATAACGTCTATTCTAAGTCCTAAAAATAACCAAAAATTACTTTTACTCTAGAAATGATATTTGAAAACTAATTATGAATTAAAACTAATTTTTAGGAATTTTCTTGAATTAATTCTAATTAAAAACTAATTTTAAACTTTTAAAAAAATAAGACTAAATAACTAAAAATTATCAAAACAAAGGAGAAAATTATGAGATTACTTTTCAAAAATCTAAAATATCATAAAAGACTTTTCAAAACTATTTTTTTATTTTTCGATTAATTTTCTATTTTCTACTAATTTAAAACTATTTTAATCTAATTTAAATTGTGAAAAATACCAAATAAAAGGGGAAAAATATGGAAAAATCTTTTTTATGCTTTTTATATTTATCGTAATCTATTAAAATTGAAAAATTAATTTTTGGAACTTTTTCTGAATTATTTGCAATTAAAGCTAATTAAAAGTGATTAAAAACTAAATTAAATAATGAAAAATACTAAACAGTGACCAAAAATTATGAAAACTTCAGGGAAATTCTAAAATCTTATTCTAGAGCTATGAAAAATAGAAAAACATGGGCTTATGTGGAGAATATAAAGAACAGCAATGTAGCGATGCAAAATAAGCCTTTGAAAATAAGCTAATAAGCACTAAACAGTACCAACTGATTACACATGCTAATGTATGCTAAAATAAGCTAAAAGAAACTTAATTAACACTACTCCTAACTGCTAATGTCTTGATTACCAAGTTTAGCTAAGCGACACTATAATAAAAACAGAAATTGACCTACTTTGTTCTATTTGTTGCAACAACTTATACAATAAGCTAAAGAGCAAACCAAAAGTGTGGGTCTCAAGGTAACCTAGCAGAGAGCATTTATCCAAATTTGCAGCTAATGAGGGCTATTGATGAGAAAGTTATGGATCAAACAAAAGCTGGCTAAATGGGACGATGTGGTGATGTGTGAAACGAGATAAGCGGTACCTACTTTAGCTACTCTACAAGCTAATCGAGAAGCTTTAGTGAAAAGCAATGCAGTCCTCAAGACCACCTAGCAGACTATGACTAAACCAAAATGAGACCATGAAAAGGCTGAATTAAACTCAGCACTGCTTAAGGTCTGCATAAAATGGCTTTGACAAAGTTTGACTTTTAAAAGCAGTTAAAGATTGACTTTCTTGAGATTCAAATGCAAATGGAAGGCGAAATGGATGAATAATGATGTAATGAAACTTTAACAACCTTGTTTAACAAGTTCTAAACCTATGTGATGAAATCGGTAGCTAGTTTTCATGATTATGCATATAGATCGGATACCAAGTAATTTTGACTTATGATGAAGGCGAGGCAAAATGGTGACGAGATATGAATTCAAATAACTAAGGCAAGCATAAAACAACCAAACTATCACAGTAGTCTGACCTCTAGCACATTTTTAAACATTAAACCAAACACTCCTTAGTTATGAACCAATTACATTTAAACTATAACATTTACTGAAGACTGATTTGAACAGATGTGAAATGGACCAAATTACATTAACATCATCTAACTAACAACATGAAATCAAGATTTAAACTAAAACTGCTTTGATTATTGATTTTGACTTTTGTTGACTTTTAAGAAATTTTTGCAAAACTGAGTTTTAGAGAAACTTTTTAAGAAACCATGAACTCACAAAAGCTTATAGAAGCTTCTGTGAGTTAGATGAAACAATAATAAGCACTTAATTAACAACAATTTGAATTAAATGACAATTAATCAAAATCAAGAAGGAAACTTGCATTAATGAAAAACGATTACAAACTTGAATTTAAAGGTTTACACTAAATGAAAACATATAAATGACAAGCAAATGAAATGGTCAAAATTCCTTTAAGACATAAGGAATTGGACAAGATACATAGTGAGCCAAGAGGTCGTTTTATAGCTGAGATGAGCCTTGGGATCCCTTTCAGAAGAGCCTAGAAGGCTATCCACAGCCACTCATTCCTATCCTTGTCACTTCAACCAATTAGAGAGCTCCATTATCTTTGATGAGGTGTAGCAGCCAATGGGAGAGCTTGGTTTGGCCACGTAGGCAGCTATCTGACAAGTCAGTGATTCTAGAAAGTGGATAAGATGCTTAGTACGAGGATAGGCGTTTGGGTGTGGGTAAAATGGTGGTAAAAGGTGTGTAAATGGGTGTTTGGGATTTGGAGAAGAAACCACTGTTTGGGGCGCGTTTGTGTATTTTATATTATTTCAAAGCTTGTTGACCGGGGCAAAAGGGTTGACTTGGGTTGAGGTACCGGGTCAGTGGGTAAAATGGATATAATAACCGGGGTTTGATTTAGTAATTGGATCGGGTAAGGTGGATGCATATTGGGCCAAGTACATGGATTTGTGTTGGATTAGTTAAATGGAATCAATGGTTTTGGGCTTACATGTTGTTTTGTATCCGGATATTAACCAAGGGACCTTTCATGTAAATTTGCAAAGACCAAGGACCAAAAATGTAAATAGGGAAAGGGTAAGGGTGAGTTGGGATATTGGAAGAGAGGGTTTTATGAGGGGTGAAAGTGTAATTAAGAAAAGTTGAGGATGATTTGTGAAAAGTGGTAAAATGAAAGGTGTAATGTGAAAATGTGATACAATGACGGGTTCTGATGAAATCTCCCAAACCATGTCTCGAACTCCGCATTTTGATCTCTTGAGCATCAAAGTCCATAAAGCGCATCCGACATCACTTAAGCTCTCTTCTCTCTCTCGTGCTCGGTTTTTCTTCGGTTTTGGCTTCTTTTGTGTGTTTTTACATATCCGTACCTGCACAAGCATAAACTCAAGAAAACAGCAAATATTAGCAATAAACGGCTCTTTCTTGGTTATTTTGGGTCTATTTTGATAACAAAAAGGTATGTGTTTTAGCACATACCAGGTACCTGCTAGTAGTCTCATGTAAACTGTGTGTTAATTAGTATTTGGATAATTTGGAGTTGTAAGACAGTTATTATTTTCGATTAATAAAGATCGAGGTATTTGTTATTATATTCATATAATTTGTTATTCCATATTTGCATGTTTAATCCATGAAATGATTTATCATTCTAAATATGTCCATTGTCGGTTAACAATATGGGAATATTGTTATGATAAGGCAAATGTAGTGTTGTTTATAATTCTAACGAGAATTGGATTGTTCCCGCCAAACTCATATGTATTCACTAGAGATGCATATTGGATTCTGACTTTCAAATATTTACTTTTGGATCCTTGTCATAAGTAAAATATTGAAAATGGTTTATTATCTTAAGTCCTTAGACTTGAGATGCGAGTAAGTTCATTATGTGTGGATATCATTTTTGTAAGTATCATAAAACGCTATCGAACAAAGTAGTTATAAAGGCTATATTTCGGAGTGATGTGAGCAGCATCCACAACACTTGTAGTCAATAAAGGTTTGTTACTCCACTTGATATGTGCGAGAAAGATACCATGGCGCCTCTCCGCAGTTGTCGGATAAGCACCGCGGCGGACCCAAGGGTAATGTAAGATGAATCTTGATTACATTTGGTATATCACGAATTAAAATCTATAACGAGATTCTAAATGGTTAAACTATATGGAATGATTTGAGATCCATAATCCATGGTTTAACGGTATCTATAACAAGGATGATTCTGACAAGACATTGAATGACCATGCTCTTGAAAACTTTACGAAACTATTCTTTCGACACTTTTAGTTAAAAGGCGAGTGAGAGCGTTTGCTAGGCGTTTCCGTCATTAGTTTTGTGTGCCATTCGACACACCAACTCCCAAGTGGGAGTTGTTGGTTTATGGGAGTCTTAAACACGACAAAACGACTAAGAGTGTGTGAGCCGATGGGGGCACACACGATAAACACGAGTATACGTGTAGAACGTATTTTATACTTGAATAAAAATTGTACTTGATATGCATGTTTTGACCCGATTACATTGATTGACCCATGGACTGTTTTTATTTCTAAAGTGGGTCGATTATGGATTGCCTTGGGCCTGGAGTTCCATCTGATTGGGTGTGCAGGAATGGTGTTGGGTTTATTTACTTGTCGACCAAGATAATGACTCCTACTAGGAGTTGGATTGCTTGACTATATAAACAAACACATCCTACTCAAAACTCACGCATAAACTTACTCTTCAACATCCCTAAACCGATCAAATTAATCCCTGCTATAATCACTAAGTCGACTATCACTTTAGTCGATTAGTTTTTTTAACTTGGTTCTTGATTCCTAAGCTTGTAACGATTCAAGAAGTATTAGGTGTTTTGATAGTTTCTTGTTGGTCTCCTTGTCGACACAACATCAGCAAGAACGAGAGTTTTTTACCTTGGTTCTGGTCGTGCTAGTTCTCGGGCAGCAAACAAAAGGTGGACATCGGATATTACTTATCCGATATCGGGTGTTACTTAGAAAACAATTTCCAAACTGTTTTGGTTTTCTCGACAGAAGCAAGCAAGCTTCTTGAGGTTTTCTGGTTCTAATTATTCAAGGTGTCAAGTGTTGATTTGGTTTTATTGTTACGTTCTCGACTAGCCTATAATCGAACGTATACTTTATTGGGTTTGTGTTTGATACTCATTGAGGTATCTAATTTAGATACTTGGGGTTTCGTTTGGTTTACTTGTTCGTTACTAAAGATCAATTGCCAAGCAAGGTTAGGTTATCTTTATCCCTTTTATTAATTAATTATTGTATTGATTAATTGTTTATTAATTACGTGCTTAACATAATTGCGATAACTAGATCCAATATCCGCTGCGTACTCATAGAGGTTAATGGTTAACTTGTTCTAAAATCCCAACAATTTTATCCCTTATTATTCCCTCATATTATTTATAGGATCACAGTCGACTCTTTTTTTTTTGTTATCATTCTAAAACGAATTATTATTATTGTTTGGGTATGTTTTATTATTTTATGTTCTACATTATTTGCTGTTGTTCATTATGAATTGTTAATCTCTCTGCATTTTGCTTTGAAGTTATTAGGGAGGAGGGAGTGGTCACCTAATACCCTAGGTGCCACATTACCTCTATCCAATAAAAACCCTCCAACTCAAAACTACCCAATTTTACCCTAACACTACCCTAAGTGGAGGGAGTGGTCACCTAATACCCGATTTTTTTTTCATACATAAAATCACATACAATATTTAAAATAAAAACATACCATTTCATTAAAAAAAACATTACATAATACTTAAAAAAAACAACAACAAAATTGAAACTATAACTTTAAAAAAAAAAAAAAAAAAAAAAAAAAAAAAATTACATAAGTTGAAATTAAAACAAATTGAAACTACAACTTAAAATCGCAAGCCCATCCGTGTTTGGCCGCAGTTCACGTTTTTGGTTAAACGAATTCCAACATAGCGGGATCGCGAATGTGATCATCGGCTCAAATAAAACTTCATCTCCCGTTGTGCATTCTTGAACTTCGCCCCCTCGAGTTGTGTAGCCAACAATTGTTTTGCCAACGCATCCTTCTCGCGTTTTTCTTCCAAATATTGTGTCTTCTTTTGTGTGTAGGAGTTGATTTCATCCGCAACACTTGAGATCGACGAGGATGCGCCTTGCTTCTTTTTCATCTTTCTTGATGAAAGTAGAGGGGTGGGGTCTTCATTCATGTCGGGAACGGTGTTGCTTGCCGATTCATACTCCCCCGACTTCCTTTTTGAAGAGTTGCTTGTCGCACCGGCAATATCTTGAAGTGATGTTGTAGTGTTGAGGATTCATTTGAGGAGGACACATATTATATTGGTAAAATGGATTTGGAGATGGGGGTTGTGGAACGTAAAATTAATTCGGGGATGCTTGAGAATAAAATTGGCTAAATCCTAACGGAGTTTGTTGTGGTTGATTCGGGGATGAAAACCATGGTTTTGGTAAAATGGATTTGGAGATGGGGGTTGTGGAACGTAAAATTAATTCGGGGATGCTTGGATCCATGGTTTTGTGTTTTTGAAAGATTAGTGTGTGTTTTTATTTGTGGTTTTTGTGTTTTTATTTTGAAAAAATGAGTTGAAAATGTTTGGTTTTAAAGGGAACTTTTTTTTTTTTTTACACTAGCCGTTATCCTCTAACGGTCCTTTTTTCAAATGCAATCACCTTCCAAGCTCGGCTTCACATACGAATTTTATACCCGATTGATGTACCCTATGTGCTTGCGTGGCGGTGTTTACCGCTCGGGTAAGTGCCGATTCCTTTACCGGAGACCATCCTCCTCCCTTAGGTATGAAAAGCGATGCTAGTTTTCGGTTTGTCTGTAACATTTGAATAGATTTATGTAGTTTTGTTCTGTGGTCAATTTTCACGAAAGTTCATTACTAGTATTATTCTTGTTATGTACGTATTGATTTATTTTTGTTACTTAAACAGAATTAGGTGTCGTTTGTTATTTTTTTCTTTCCAATAAGCAATTTTTTCTTCTTTTTATTTCTTTTGTTTGCAGAAGGGTAGAAGTTTCTTGTTTGTTTTTGCGGCATAAGTCTTCTTTTCACTTTTCCTTTCTAAATTTGAGACGTTATCTTTCAATTCTACCTCTTCTTTCACAACTCCTCATCTCTTTCCAATATCTTACACATCTTTTACGTTTCGTCCGTTTTCGTTTTCTTCCGTTTTTCGTTTCGTCCGTTTTTCGTTTTCATCCGTTTTACGTTTCGCCCGTTTTTACGTTTAGCCCCTTTAACGTTGCGCCCGTCTTTTACGTTTTCGTCTTTTTTTCGTTTTCTTACATTTCGCGATTTCTTAAGTTTTAAATCCGCTTTATTCGTTTTGGTTTTCGTTTCGTCCATTTGTTTATGTTTCGTATGTTTTTTATGTTTCGTTTTACGTTTTCGTCCGTTTTCGTTTTCATCATTTTTTACATTTTCTTGTTTTTGTCCGTTTTCTTACGTTTTCCTCGTTCACATTTTTACGTTTCATCCGTTTTCGTTTCGATCGTATTTTTACGTTTCGTCCTTTTACGTTTCGTCCGTTTTCTTATGTTTTGCACCTTTTCGTTTCCTCCATTTTTAAGTTTTCATTTTTTTTTACGTTTTATATCGGTTTCTTACGTTTTGTCCGTTTATTCTGTTTCCTTACGTTTTTGCTAGTTATTCTTACTTACTTTTTTTTTGTCCTTTTTTATGTTTTCTTACGGTTTCGTCCGCTTTTTTTACGTTTTCGTCTGTTTTTTTACGTTTTAGTCCGTTTTTTATATTTTCGTCTGTTTATTTTCCGTTTTCATATGAATTTATAAGTTTTTTATCGTTATTTTATCTTACGTAACAAAGCGTAAGATAATGTAAGAAAATGGACGCAGCGGATCAAGCGAAAAGCGAGGCAACGTAAAAAGCGGACGAAAAGTAAAAAGGTCAGGCGTAAAAATGCAGCGTAAAAAAAATGCGAAAAAGGGTCAAATCTTAAAGCGAGGCGTAAAACGGATGAAAAGCGGATGGCAACGTAAAAGGCGGCGTGAAACGGACTAAACGTAAAAAACATAAAACCGTAAAAAACAAACAAAAGCGTAAGAATAAGGATGAAAGCGTTAAAGCGTGCGGCGTAAAATGGACGGCGTAAGAAAATGGACGAAAATGTAAAAAGCGGACGGCGTTAAAAAGACAAAAACATGAAAATGGAGAAGCGTAAAAAAGCGAACAAGCGTAAAAATGATCGGCGATAAAACAATAGACGGCGTAAAAACGACAAAAGCGTAAAAATGAGATGAAAGCGTAAAAAGGGACGTAAAAGCGGACTAAGCGTAAAAACCGGCAAAAGGCGTAAAAAGCGGAAGAAAGCGTAAAAAAGAGACAAATCGTTATAAAACAAACAAAAGCGAAAAAGTTGAAAACTTAAAAAAAATGGCGAGAGCGTAAAAAGCAGGCGAAAATGTAAAAAGCGATTGAAAGCGTAAGAAAATATCAATCGTGAGAAAACCATTGATCGGTTTTGACACGTGTAATGAAAAGATTTATAAGCGCAAAAAAAAAAAAAAAAAAAAAAGAAAGAAAAGAAAAAATCTTCGATAACGTAAAAGCAAACGGTCTGCATCGAATGAAACTTTAGATGTCTTTCTTACCTATGAACGTGGTTTGCGGATAAAGAAAATAAAAGCTAAAAAAGCAAACGATAGCTTAGTTTAATAAGTGTTTTTGTTCTGTGGTAATTTGACCTAAGTTTGTTATTATGTCAAAGAAATAGTATATAAATTGCTCATAAGTTAACATATGAGCTAATAATGTATTGTTTTAGGTAAACAATTTTTAATGATTTTGTTGGCTTTTTTTTTTTTTTTTTTTTTTTTAATTAGAATCTATACCTCGCTTTTGTGCGCTCTTTTTATCAGCATATGTTTAGGTTCAATTGCTATTTTTATATATCAGCGTCTTTTTGACAAAACTAAAGATGTTATTGTATTATTAATTATACTAAAGATTGATTTTTCTTCACTGCAATATGATGATTTTGTTGGTCCTTGCTTTTTAGAGCATAGTTTAGGATTTGATTAATTATTTATGACATAAGCTGACGTGGGTGAGTGAACTCTAGTTGTGCTTGAGTTGCGATCCGCTCCGGTCAAGTTGAACCTTGCCAATTATCTTCTGGAGATCGGGTTCTCACTACCATTGCAGATGGATGATCAGAGGCCGGAACATGTTGACATATCTCTTAGACGTGTCAGCAGAAGAGAATCGTTTGCTGCAACCAAAGTTTGTTAGGGAGCACACCGTGTGGCTTCACAGACACCAAGACTAGCTCTAATGAGGCCAAAGAGCGTTCGGCATCCATGTGGAAGCTTTGGGCTGGGATTGTGTTGTGTGTTATTTTTATGACTGTGGAAGTAGTCAGTGGGATTAAAGCCAACAGTCTAGCGATTCTGACTGATGCGGCTCATTTTTTTTCAGACGTTGCTGCTTTTGGAATTCCTGATGCGGCTCCCCTTGACGACGTTGTTGGAGATATTCGTATCAAATTATGAGAAATCAATATAAACAACATACAGAATGTTGGCTAGATAATGGGGATGAGCAGTATCTTTTTGGTTGATGTTTGTTTGTTTTTGAATTTGATGTTTGTGTTTGGTCGTAAGGGTGCCGGTTTCTATTGGGTTTCTGTCCTAAAATTTATCACCAACTTTACTTAGGGTGGTGGCAGCGGGAGGCGGGGTGAGCTGGGTTTGGTCGAGCCCGGCGGCTACACCCATGCCACCCATGCCGGGCTCGGCGGGCTATCGTTGCAGCGGGTAAAAAAAAGCTGAAGCGGCATGAGCGAATCTAGCAGTTCAGCGGCTTAAAATATGTCCGTTGCATTCTTTTAAAAAAAAAAAAAAAATTTATTTTCAATTTCATCTCTATTTAAACACAACCATTTCACATACTTTTACAACAAAAAAAAAATCAAACTTTACTCAAGCATATCACCAAAATAATGAATTCATGCTTAATGCTTCATCTTCATCTTCATCTTCATCGTGGAGTTTTCATCCAGTCTTCATCGAACTAGTGTCTTCAGCGGGTTCTACCATATCAACCTTTTTAGCGCAATGGATGCCCTCGAAGACACGGCAAGCTCAAGCAATACCGGGGGTATATCGAGCGTTTTAGTGAACAAGCCCAAGAAAATCTAATGAATGACTATTTCGTTGAAAACCCAAGGTTTCCGCCAATGTTTTAGTGAAGATTTCGTATGAATAGAAACTTGTTCGTAAAATTGTTGGTGATATTGAGCGAATGTCGAATGGTTTCAAGAAGGCTTAGGCAGCGAGGAGAGCGAAGTTTCAGGCGTTACAAAAATGCACATCGACCATTCGACAACTAGCAATGGGTGGACCTCCGGATAGATATGATGACTACCTAAACATGCACGAAGAACTTGGTTATTTTTAAAATGTTTGTGTTTCTAATAACTTGGTATTTTTATAAGTCGATATATTTTAAAATGTTTCGTTTTTATATTTGTGGTGATTGCCTTGACAAATTTTGCGATCACGGTAATCCAATTATATAGGCGAGAGTTCTTACGTGGCCTACATCCTGACGTTACCGCGGCTATTCGAGGCACATGAACAACGACATCACATTCCGGAATGCTTGGTAGCCTTGATTGTACACATTTCATCTGGCGAAATTGTCCTCGACATTTGAAAGGTCAATATAAGAGAGGTGATCACCCATACCCGACTATTATTTGGCCGTCGCCGCCCATATGATTTAATGGATTCGGCATTCGTTTTGGTCCACCGGTTCAAACAACGATATCAATGTTTTGAATCGGTCTCCATTGTATCTTACGGGCGAAATAGAACGGCGCCAAGCAGTTCATTTTATGTAAATGGGCGACTTTACAATCGTGGATATTATCTTACCGATGGAATCTATCCTACGTATTCAACGTTTGTTAAGGCATATAAGTATCCCAACGACCCGACGGAAAGAGATTCAAGAAGTTACAAGAGTCGCAAGAAAGGATGTCGAGCGAGCTTTTGGTGGTCTTAAGTCAAAATGGATGCTTCTCGATCGTCCGCTTGGGCTATGTCGGTCCAAAAATTCATAAACTAGTAAATACTTGTGTCATATTACACAATATGATTTTAAAAGACAACGGGTGGCATTATCACGGTTCATATAATGGATCGGCCGGTCGTGCGGTTTATAACGAATGTACTACCGGAGTTACTCGACGAAAACATCCATAACCGTCTCCGATATGATCTTACGGAGCGTGTGGCTCAAAACTTACCACACCTGACGACTAGTGTTTTCTTTTTCTTTTAAGTATTATTTCCTTTTATGTAATTTTCTTTTAAGTATTTTGTAATTTTCTTTAAGTAATAATAATAATATTATGTGTTTTAATTAAATTGTTTGATATAATTTTAAATATAAAAGGTAAAAAAAAAAAAAAAAAAATGGTGAGGGTAGGGATACATGGTTGCTACTAAAATCTATGGTGAGGGTGGTGTGGGATGAGATGAGTTGGAAGAATGTTATTGATGGATAGTGAGGATGATGAGGATGGTGAGGATGGTTGCCACCACCCTTACCGAGTATATTTTTAGGAGGTAAAATAACTACTCATTTAAGTTTCTAATTGTTAGTAAACGAGTTTAAAATCTTTTCTGTTTGTGTTTGATTTGTAATGAATTTTGCGAGTTTATAAGCTAAATTCTGTGAGAACTTTGAGTACTTTTTCCAATATTTTTTCTAACAAAATTTTGTTATGCAACCCGCGAAATTCGGGGATATAGTCTATTACTTTATTTATTTTGATTGAGAGCATTCAACAATTCACAAAATGATTAAGAAACTCTAATTTATTGTGTTTAGGCATTTATATCTTTATTATGGTTACTCTTACATTTTCACTCTTATGAGAGTATAAATGTTCAAACACAGTAAATTAGAGTGTCTAAATCATTTTGTACAGTGTGCAAATCATCTATTTTATTTTTATGGTAGAGTTATTTGATGGGTACCTTTTTTAAAGTTGTGTTTGGGGAGAAAAAACATTAAGACGTTAAGGACTAATGAGACATTTAATTAGTTGCTTGTCAAAATAAAAATAAAAATCAATAACGTTTAGATGGCGTAATCATGTGGATTATCGGGTTCGTTTGGTAAATGAAATGTCAAATGAATGGAATAAACTACGTAATATAATAAATGATGTAATGTAATGATTCATTACCGTCATTAATCGTGTTTGGTTTGTATGATACGATGAAATAAAATCGATATGAAAAAGACTAAAATACATGTTGATGATAGAAAGTTTATTTAATGTGGTTAATTAATGATGGACTTTTATATAATTTTGGTTTTATTACGAGTTAAAATGAAAAAAAAAAATTAATAAAATAAAATAAAAAGTACCCAAAAGAATCAAAATGGTAGATTTTGTTGTAATTGATTATTCCTTTTAATTAATCATTCACAAATGTAAGCAAACAAGAATTTTTTATTTCGTCATAATAATCTTTTTCATTATCCTCATGATCATAAAACACCATCAAAGCATGAAGATTTTGGTGGGTGTATCTATGTGGATGTCTATGTGAACTAATACTTCTTTCAACAATATATACTCCTTTGTCAATGTAGTATCCGATATTAAATCCAAAACTTTGGATATTCGAAATTGGATATAAAAATTTGGATGTCATCTATGAGAACTCTAGCAATAGATCAAGAACAAAAGAGTGTGAATGATAAGAAAATCATGATAACGAATGTACTAGCCATAAACGTTATAAATTCTTCGCAATTTGCTGGTCTCCGCAATAGTTCAAGAACGAAAGGTTAGTCCTATACTTATATATCATTGAATTTTAGAGAGAGCCTTTGGTCCTTTTCCTGCAAAATGGAAAGAAGAGTGTCTGGAAATGGCTTATTATATGTAATCTACTCCAAGTCTCCAATAACTGGATACTACTTAATTCTTTGGTACAAAAAGATTAAACAACATTTGTTATTGTCTTCTAGTTTTAATATGTAGGAAGATCTTGTTTTGAGCCTTGATTGGATGACACTTTGGCCTTTTCATGGACTGGTGTACTTTCCTTAACAAATTTTCTATCTTGGAAAAGTTGAACCTGTCATATTTTTCCCCTCGATTTGAGAGTGGTTTTGTTCTACTAATAGTCTTTCTTGGTCCAAAAAGTATGTGGAAAGATCATCGGTTTCCGTTCGTATTGAGTATATGGACTTATGAGGCGCACAAAGACACTACTAGTGATGGATTTTATGTTTCAAGTCTCCATAAGCACCACGAATGCATTTACACATGCAGAAAATGAACCCATCCTAAAGAATTGTACAGAAAGGTATACAGACACACAACCATAAAAAAACGAACTACATGTCAGACAAAACAACGAGAACTCGACTTTGCTAATGCTAAATCAAATACTCAAACATCGCAAGTATTTATAAGACCGTTTTCATACCTTTTCGTTTGTTTTCGTCCGTTTTCATACGTTTTCGTCCATTTTCGTCAGTTTTCATCCATTTTCATACGTATTTTTATGCTTTCATACGTTTTCGTCCGTTTTCATACATATTCGTCCTTTTTAACTGTTTTCGGCTGTTTTTAGACGTTTTCATACGTTTCTAAATATCATAAGTGATATTCAGAATAATATATATTCATATGTGATATTTTGTGATATTCAGAATATCAACATGAAAATCACAAGTGATATTCAGAAAAATCACTTGATATCAAGAATATCACATAAATATCATCATGATATTTAAAGCGTATAAACGGATGACGGATGAAAAGATGAAAACAGATTTAAACAGACGAATACGTCGTTAAAACGACAGCGTAAAACACGTATGAAAGCGGATGAAGCGTGTGAAAAATGGGCCAAACGAAAAAAAATGAAAAAATGAATTGAAAACGTGAATTAAGAAAAACAAAAATATAAATAAATAAAAAGACAAAAAAAAAAAAAAAAAAAAAAAAAAAAAAAACATGGACTTAGGTTGACATATTAAATGTTAATCCCTACTATTAGATCAAACTAGATGGATGGTGGGGATTTGTCCTTGGTAAGCAAAAATTCTCAACACGACTATACTAAAATACATTCAAACTCACCAATGAAAGTAAAGAAACCAACTAGATTCTTAACAATATATACATAGTGATTTGAGCTTACAGACATTGACATAACTAGAAACAGAAACGGAAATTCGCTTATCACAGCCTAAAAAACGATGAAAGTAACATCAGCCATTGAGTAACAAAGCAAACAATTCAACTACAACATCTGTCATTGGCTACTTCTGTCATTCAGGATCCTGAGGATCACCAGACTATAAACTATATAACACGATACAAGGTAAAGCATTACAAAAGATGATAAAACGCCATATAACTGTGTGCATCAAAAAACAAAGTAACGTTTCAACTTACCTAGTAAAGCATTCTGAAGAACCACAATAGCCATTGAGCTTACAGACATTGACATAACTAGAAACCGAAATTCACTTATCACAGCCTCAAAAACGATGAAAGTAACAACATTAGCCATTGATTAACGAAGCAAAGCAATTCAACTACAACTCTGTCATTAGCTACTTCTGTCATTCAGGATCCTGATATATAACACGATGCAAGGTAAAGCATTACAGAAGCTGATAAAACGCCATATAACCGTGTGCATCAAAAACAAAGTAAAGTTTTAACTTACCTAATAAAGCCTGCCTGTACATTCTGAAGAACCACAATAACAATTCTTGATCTTTATATTACCATGAGCATCATGAACCGTATTGACAGCATAGTTGTAATGATAAGTGAGCTCCTGCAAAGGTGGAATATTTTCCGCAGCAAAAAGCATTATATGTGGCATCCGTTTATCTTCCTGATCATACAACACATTTTGAGCATATAGGTTCGGCATACAGCTATGGTTTATAAACCGACCCACATTACCATAATGTAAAGCATCGATAGTAAACCCGTCTTATCAACCATCTCACAAGCCGCCTCATCTGGGTATAGAGAGTCACTACAATTTTCCCCAATATCAAATAAGTACTCATCGTTACCCGTTCGCTTCTCAGCTTCCGTATCTTCTAGAAGCTCGCCAACATACTCGCATATAAAGCTTCCAGAAGATATCGAACTTAACGACCTAACCCCCCACCCCCGTGACTCGGTTTTAAAAATCTCGAGCTTGAGTTTTATCCCATGCTGTGTGACTCGATTGTAACAGCTGGGTGGACAGCCACAAGATGGACCACATTCATAAACTAACGGTTTTACTTCAACTATTGCACCGTTTTGATTGTAAGGGATTTCGCCACCGTTCTTGAACGCACACTCGCATTTATAGTCAGAACATCGACCCACACAAGCACAACCTTTTGGTAAAACCGGACGGTACCAATCCGGATACATGATCTTGGTGATGTAAGTAAATGATGGTGGGGGGTCATCATCGACTGTATTGATAGCACATATGCGAAACGACTCTTTACCGTCACTTATATCCTTAGAACAAACGCCTTCTCGTTTTGTTTTGAATTTCTTGGATTTCACTTCCCGTATCGCAAGTTCAGGTTGGCCCGGTATTCGTGTCAACTCAAACTTAAAAACCAAGTTTCCTTTGGGTCCGGTTTCCCTCTTGTAATCGTTCACCATGTATAACCCGTCATATATGTATGTCGTCATTAATTTGGATCTTGAATCAGAATCTGAAGTTTCCGAAGATCGATACCCACGGACAACCCGTACAGGAAGCTTGGCAGCTATATTGTTATACAAGGCTAAATTTCCTCTTTCGAGCTTTTGGTCCTCAATAGTTTTTTCTTTAGTGACCCCGCCAGCACCAGAATATAATAAGCAGTCGGGTTTATCAATTTCATTATCGTAACCTCCTGAAGCAACAATACTAACTGCAAAAACGTCTTTCCCCTTCTTAACAGAATCTATACCAGCTTGATATGGGCGGTGAATACCAACTAAAGCCAGTTCAACGCGATATTGAAACTCGTCTCCAACTTCAACTCCCTCGACGGGCCCACATTCTTTTACACCTTTGTCCATTAATGTACCTTCTTCTTCCATCATTGCTTTTGCTGCAAGATCAATTCGTTTCTTTTGGTAACCTGCCATAAAGTCAACAGTTTTTGATTCTTCGCATTTTATAAGCTTACGACATATGGCGTGATAGCGCCTTAAGGTTTCACGAACTTTATTACGCGCGTCACTTGAACTCCTGGGACCAAATGGAGGTAATGTCACTTCAAAGTCAAGTGGGCCTGGGCCATAGGAATTAAAGAGGGCGTCTCCTTCTTCTTTGGGTTTAACATCAATATTTTCTTCTTTCCTAACAACCATTTCTAGTGTACCGGTATAAGTAACCTTGGCCTTCCCAGCTCCGCTCGACTCCCCAACAACTTTTACTTGTTTTTTGTGTTTCTTCTTAACGAGCATTTTAGGTGTCACAGAAGCAGGCTCCGTTGCCTTAGCTTTTATACTGTCATCCACACTGGTTAACTCCAGTTTTACACTCCCTTGTGCACAGAGTGATGGAGCCTGCAGACCGACCACCAGAGGTTGAGGTCTAATATCCAATGGCCTCTGAAAAATACGTTTATCATGGCCAACTTTCTGCTTTTTTTGGGAGGCATCATGGCCCACTTTCTGTTTTTTTGCAGAAGCATCATGGGCCACTTTCTGACTGCCGATATTCTTGCCCACCATCATTTGTCCTTCAAAATCATTTCGATGATCCTCCTCGTCGTCAGAAACTTGCAGACCGATCACCAGGTGTCTACTGCCATCATCCAATGGCCTCTTGTGAGGGCGTTTCTCTTGGCCCGGTTTCTGACCGGCAACTTTCTTGATATCATTTTGAACTAGAGCGATTGATCTATTTAACATCTCTTGTATATCTGCGTCATCATCATCTGAAGAATGTTTGTCATCATCATGTGAAGGCGTTTCTTTGCTCACGGCATTATCATTTGTGTATGCCACAAGCTCCTGACATGGTTCATCAATAACACGAACTTTAATATCTTCGACATTCATATTCGATTCTTCATTTTGAGTCTCGTTACTTGATATACCACCCTTGTTCGACGCTTCACCATCTACCACCATAGCCTCTGTCAACGGCACATAGCTACTTCCATTAATTCTTTTCCGTTCTTCTTCTGTAGGTTCAGCTGCATTCGGCCCACAATAAGGAGGAAAATCCCGAACAGCAGACACTCTCCTCCTCGGAAACTTCATCTTCTGCGTACCTTCTTCAACAACAATGCCACCATTCTCCATCTCGTTTATCGGTAACACCTTCACATCATTCACTTCAACCGCTTGCTTGTCTCTGTTTTGCATATCTTCCTTAACTCCACCACCACCATTCTCCATCTCGTTTATCGGTAACATCTTCACATCATCCACTTGCTTGTCTCCGTTTTGCATGTCTTCCTTAACTCCACCACCACTATTCTCCATCTCGTTTATCAGTAACATCTTCACGTCATCCACTTCAACCGCCTGCCCGTCTCCATTTTGCATATCTTCCTTAACACTACCACCGCCATTCTCCATCCCCTTATGATCTCCATTTTGCAGTGGAGGCAACGACTCAACACCTTCCGCCCCTTGGGTCCCGCCATCACTCACTCCGTTATCAACAACTAACTGAACAATCGGTCCACAACCTGGCGGAAAATCCCTAACAGCAGACACACTCCGCGGCTTCCATTTAACGGGAACCGCAAAACCATTATCCCCGATTGGACTTGTTATCCCATTAATCACCATTATATTAATCCCTCAGCAACTATCTGACAACAAAACAATAATAATATATTAATGACGTCACATTTAATCTTACAAACATAAATTAAAAACACTAGAAATCCCTAGACCTTAGGGTTTCAAAAACACGATTTTATTATTCTTAATTTTAAATATATGACGGCAATAATCCATTTACAATAAATTAACCTAAACAACAAACGAACGCTAACAACAACATAATATTATGCAAATTAATAAATCAAAAATGAAAACATAGAAATTAACGAGAATTTAATTTAATAAAACAGGAAATATACCTTAGATAATGATGATGAGAAATTAAATGTACGGAAAATTTTTATGAATCATTTGGTGTGTGTGATTTGTTTGTAAGGCGTAATGTTCGTTTGTTGTGAATCACTTTTTTTACAAGGGAAATAGCAGTGTGTCTTTTTTCTTGTGGTTATATTTTTACTTTTTTTTTTTCTCATATATATATTTTTTGGGGAATCTTGTAGTAATTGTTACAGGTGACTGTGGATATTTTGTTAAATGGGCTAAATAGGAAAGACAACGGCCCAAATCATTTTGCATGAGACTATGAGATGACTATGACACATTTAATAGGGCTGAAATATCCCTAGGTGATATGCGCAACAACTCTAAACTTTTGGTCAAAAGCATTGATTTGTATATGCGAGGTGGTTTGGACACTTAATTTTGTGACTGGGACATTTAAATGTATAAACAGTTAAAGCACATTATGAACTTTGTATAAGTATTCAGTGCATATAATGGAGTGTTCCAATCAAAAGTTTGAGTGTACAAATCATTCCCTTTTGTATTTGTGGTTCTTCACATATCAGGTAATACATAAATTGAAAACCGAAATTGAAGCGAACTGAATTTGTTAAAACCGAAGTGAATTGAAAACCAAATTCACATGAATATAAATATTTTTTATATACTCTGTATTTGTATAAAAAAACATTAAAACTCTTTCTTAGTATAAAAATAATATCTTTAGACGTGTCCTCGACAACCTGGCGGTTCTTCGGTCTCCGCTTTTGAGGATTTTTTAAGTTTGAAATATTTTTTTGCTACAAAACTATACAATTAAATGAATAAATATAAATTATGTTATTCGAGTCAACACAAAAATCAAACCAAATTAAAATTTGGTTTCTACTCGGTTTGGTTTTTGATTTTACACGAATCAAAACCAAACTAACATAACTAAGCCGAATAAAGCAAACAACCCGTTAACAGAAGTGGTGAACATCACACAACAACCTTAAACCAATGTTTTAAAACCCGGGTTGACCCGACCGATTCAACAGGTTGAATCGGGAACCGGCTCGGAGACCGGGCGGATGTGACCGAATTTTTGCTCGTTTGAGAACCGGATGAAATCATCGGTTTTTGTTGACCCATGTTGACCTTGTTTTACAAACCCGGTCGGGTCATGACTTTTTATCAAAAATCTAACAAAATCTTCTTTTCCGATCAACCTTTTCAAATTTAATTGACAAGTAGAGGCTAAATGACTAATGTTGGTTAAAATTGTAAAATATTAAATTAGAATTATAAATTATCTTAGAAACACCAACTAATATTGTTTTAATATAGGTTGTTATAACTTAAAATTATAAGTTGATTATTGTTGCGGATCTTTCTATATTATTATAAACTAGCGAGAATCTGCGTCAGCGTTCTTTGCGGTCTGCTGAAATCACTTTCTATTAATAATGTATTTTAGTTTATTATGTTCTTTTATGATAAATTCGGATATCAAAATTTCAGTATAACATGTGCCCGTTCGGGCTCGAACTCGTTAGCTCGTGTCTACTCGGGCTCGAGCCCATTGGTTCAGCGGATTCGAACTCAACCCGTTTGGCCCGTTCTTGTTCGGACTTGAATATTTGTATAATGTCTTTATTATTTGTAGTAGTAAAATTTAATGCGAATTGTATTTAATTTGGTTGTACAATATCTTGATAATTTGTATTTCTTATGTAAGGGGTGTTTTAATAAGCGTATTAATTGTATTTATTATTGGGTTAAATAATTGACTACATTAAATAGGTGGTGTTTTGTTGTACAATATGCTTCTTGTCTTGTATGTCTGAAAATTATGTGCATTAAAGTGTTGTACACTATGTTTCTTTTTTTGTAAGTAGTAGCCATTATAGTCACTAATAACATTGACCACTTTAATAGCATTAATGTTGTAAGTCTGAAATAAAATTACATCATGCTTATTTTGTTGTACATTATGCTTATTTTGTTGGTTGCAGCTATTGTACATTGTACATTGTGCTTAAATGGTTGTAATTTTTGGTGAAGGGGTGTTTTTAATAGCATTAATGTTGTTTGATAAAATTTTGGTCTTAAAATGACACCATGCTTTATTTTGTTGTACGTTATGCTTACTTTGTTGTAATTCTGAAAATTGGGTGCATTAAAGTGGTGTACATTATGATTATTGTCTTGTACGTCTTAAAATTAAGAGTGAGGTGCTTTCGTGCATTATATGTAGTTAGATATATAACTTAAAAACAAAACTTATCGATAGAGTTTCTATCTTTTTCATCGGTTCAATCGAATGTAGAAAAAAAAGTCGATAAATTATGAGATTATTCAATACTACATATTAAATATTGAAAAATATACATAAGCATAGAACCGATTCGATCCAGCGGTTCAACCGGTTAAACCTGTGACCCAATAAACGCGATCAAACCGGGTTTTAAAACATTGCCTTAAATAGCTAAACTTTTAGTCAAAAGCAGTAATTTGTATACCATTAAAACTGATGTATAACTCACGGCTTGTAATGAAGTTTGTACATATGTTGTAGGTTTTGGTGTACTCTTTTTGAAATGTATAATTCACAGCTTGTAATTGATGTATAATTCACAGCTTGTAATGAAAAAGTTAAAATAATATAAAAATAACTGTAATTATACATTAGATATGCATTGACTAAAATTAGATGCATTGTTAATCTTTTAGATACGCCATAAAATATTTTCCACATAAAAATTATATAAATATACATATATTAGATGCATCTCATCAAATTCGATGAATCTTATGTATTTTTCGTCCTCTACGGGTCAATTTGTTGCTATTAACTACTTTCAATCACTTTCACTTCAATTTCACTTTCAAAACTAATTGGGATGCATTGAAATGAATAGAGATGTGTCTATAGTTATTTTTATCCTTCTTATTTTAAATTTCATCGCACCAAATCTCTACCCATAGGTGATGACATCTAAAATAATAGTGGACATTTCAATATTTTTTGTTCTGCTTGTTAAATTAGCCATTTACCTAATTTTCTTGCCTTTCTTTAGCAACTTATATGTCATTGTATTTGAAACAAATTTAGTTGTGTAAACAATGGAAATTGACTCAATGGCGGCTATTACCGTCCGATCTTACGGTAAACATGTGAAATATAATTATATAAATTGTGTTAGTTAAGACCAAGATTAAAAAGACGTGAGTACAGTGATTGCAACTCGTGACTTTCATGTTATGTTACATGTCATCCACTATTGAGTTGCTATCATAAGACAAAGTACATGCACTGGTATTTTTACAATAAACGTGTAAAATATAAATCGTGTTATTTAAGACCAGGATTAAAAAGACGACTATTAAAGGGTTTGTGTTTCAATAGTATTCAATGTTGTGTGAGAAGTTTTCTGTCTTGCTTAGAACATATGAGATAAATTTGTGGAATAAATATTGTGAGTGATCGAGTTAAAAAAAATTACCGTTTTAAAAAAGAAAAAATAAATAAAAAGACGTGACTACAATTTTGATTTTTTGAAATATTTCTTTTTCAGTTTTAGGCTAAAGGATTTTCTTTTGTCTTATATAATATACTACGTATAATATATTAATAGATTTGGGTTTTAAATATTATTGATATAATTTTATAAAGTATTATATAATACAAAAAAAAAATACTTTTAAAAAATCAAAACTAGACAATTATTGATACGAATGGAGTTCATTTTTTATTTTATTTTTTTATTTTATTTTTCTAAAGTTTATGATGTTTCTAACAAAGCTAAAACGTTAGTATGTTATCAAAATTTACATTATTTATCCCCAAACATTTATATTACAGAGAAAAGTTTATTTATGGACACTAAACGAAACTGAAACTCACTTTCACTTTTTTTTATATAAAAAAATTACAAATCTCAAAAACCATAAACCATTAACATACAAAAATTACACCATTATGAGCATTTAATTATCTTTCAATAGATGAGCACTTTTACATACTTTCGACAATTTTTTATTTATTTATTTATTTATTTTTTTTTTTTTTTGTATATTTGTTTATTCTTGGTGCAGTCTTTTGCTTGATATATAATTTGTGATGTGGTACCAGTCTGTAAGTTCGAACATTCAACATGTTATTTTAAAATTAGCATAAGTATTTGTGTTATTTACCTTTTTTTGCATTTAAAATTTTAAATTATTGCTTTGTAATCATATGTCACACATATTTTTGAACCTACAAATTATTACACTTTATAGATAGAAGTTGGAAAAATATATGATTTTTTTTTATATTCAAACACGTTTGATATATCACATGTGATATAACACTAATTTATAGATTCGAAGACAAAAGATATTGACAAAAATGCAAAAAAATGATGAATATTTTTGAGTTGTATATAAATACTTATGACCATTTTACAACAAAATCTTTAGTGTTAAAACTCACATATTAGTGTTACATCACAAGTGATATATCAAATGAGTTTTAATATCAATTTTTTTCTATTTTCAACAACTTATTAAACATATTAATTTAAAGGTTCAAATAATATATGTGATATATGGTTGGAAAGCTTAAAATGTGTAAATTTGGATACAAAAAATGATAAATCTTTTAGAGTTCTATACTAATACTTTTAGTACAGCATATTGAGCGTTTGAATATACAAATTAGTATTATATCACATATAATACGTCAGGCGATAATGACTTTCAAAAAAAATATTCTAATTCTTCCAGCTTATGTGAATTAAATATATTGATTTGAATGTTCACGAATTATGTGTGATATATAGTTGGAAAGCTAATAATGTGTTTTTTTTAATGCCAAAAGATTATCATTTTAAATTTTACACGAATACTTATGCTCTTTTCACGATATCAGGTTACAAACTTACAAATTAATATTATATCACATGTGATATGAGTTTTAATTATAAAAGATGAGTGTGTAATGGATGAAAGTTAATGTTTGATCTAGTCTATTTGATTAAATGTTTTGAATGAATCTCTCAAAGTGTAAAAAAAAAAAAAAAAAAAAAAAAAATAAGTGGATGCAAAATAACTACTCTTATATTATAGTAGTACCCGAGAATAATTTAAGCAATATGAAATTAAACAAATACAATTAAGCAATACAATTAACAAATCAAAATATACAAGTAAATTAAACACAAGTTTAAAACATTAAATATCTCTAAAATTTAATTTCCTAAAGTCTTAGAAGTAAGAGATACAACATATAAAGCACTTGGTACAAATCAATTAAACACACATATCAAAATCTAAAAATTAAGAATATAACATTAAGTACACTAATTAATATTATTTTTAAATCACTCCTATAATAATAAATACATGTTATGATACATATTGTACAAATAAATTTATACAATTTATATGATAACAAGTTGATGGTACATATGATTTTGAAAACCGGACCAGACAACGGTTTCAACCGAAATCCGGTTCGGCTAGCCAATGAAAGCCGCTCAAAAATGAAACGGAGAGGGCTAGTCGGAACCGGTAAAGACGGGTGAACTGGGTCGGACTGGGACCATTTTTTACCTGACCGGACCAACGGTTTCAACCGGAATCCAAAGTCGCTATCGGTTCGGCTAGCCAATAAAAGTCGTTCAAAAATGAAACGGAGAGGAATAGTTGGAACCAGTAAAAACGGGTGAACTGGGTAGGACTGTAATCATTTTTTTTCTCCGGTTCATTAGTTCGTCATTGTTATTTTGTTGACGTTTAAATTTAAATTATAAGGTATCCGTCGCTGCAACGTACGAGTACCCTGCTAGTATGATTGATGAGAGAAAACCTCACGCATTAGTGATGAGTTTGAACAATTTTTTTTTTTTTTTTTTTTTAGTCTTATTTTCATTCTCAGAACATATCTTAACATTTGATACCCAAAAATAAACACCCTTACTTCAATAGAGAAACTATCAAAATGACAATACGCATTACAATAAAACTTACTTGACTCAGGGAAGAAAAGATTATGAACGAAGAACAACGGTAGAATAAAAGATCATTTATTCTTCTTCTTTTTATAACTGATTCATGATATTGTGTATGTTGGTTATGGGTGAACCTAAACCCTATTTATAAGAGATATGCATGAATAAACTCAAAATTAGGTTATGCAATCTTTTAAAATAAGAAATCATACCCTTTTAAAATATGAAACTTAATCATTTTCTATTAAAATGTCAAAAGTTTCTCATTCAGACTAAAATTCTTGTAAAGTATAATTGGTAACTAAATATATTACATAAATAACATAAAATGATATTCAATGTATGATAAATTATTACTTAAATAAGATATGTCAGAGAAAAAAAAAAAAAAAACGCGTAGATGAATATTCGCGTAAAACGATTGTGTATAGCGTCGAATAATTATACTTGCGTTGGTTCGACCTTGAAGCAAAGCGTGTGTTTTTCTAAATAAGTAATGATATTTAGACCTACTAATCAAATATAAATCGTATACAATCATAAATCAACATACAATTTTATTATGTCTTTCTCTCCAAATTCACGTCGTTTTTTTAAATCAACCGATCAAATCATTAGGTGCGTTTGTAAGCTTGATTAAAAGGCACAACAATCATCATTCTTTCTAAATTAATATAGTATGTTTTTTAAGTTGTCAAGTTACAATTAATCAATAAAATACATAATTTAAGTTGTCAGGTTTAAAAAAAAATTATCAAGTTCAAAAAGTTACTTCATAGTAATTTAGATAAACTATATTAATTTAAGTTTTAAGATTTTAATTTTCAAATTAAAAAAAAATACACTTTTTATAATGGGTTATGTTACAAACCCCCATACCTTACATACGAGGATTCGAGCCCGCGCGTTGCTGCCGGTGCTTTTGTTAAATATGTATCTACCAGTTTGTTGAAGATAGCAACGGTAAAAGGTATAAGATTGCAAGGATGGGTGTTGCAAGAATTTGCAGCATAAAAAAGCGTTCAAACTTTGTAAAGCATGCATTAAAGTTAGATGCAGTACCTGCGTAGCACAAAATCAGAGTATCTTGATATGCAAACATGGCATAATTTTTGTCTCAGTTTGACAGAAAAGAACACAATGTTTTCGCGCAAGTTTCTGCAGCTAGAAAGGCATATACAACCTTGCTAATCATTGCACCAAACACATGTGTAACTGCAACTTTGCAGCACACCAAACGAAACAGCATTTGGATAAAGTATATCCGGGATGATATGCAAAACAGTACATGCAATTTACAGTGACAATACGATACGCAGTTTCTTCTTATAGTTTTATTGAAAGGCATCTAAGCCATTGAGAAACTACCAAGACAAATCATATTTGAGTGACAGTTAATTTGTTGTTCCCTTTTCCTTTTGAGCCATTCTAGTTTGCAGTTTTTGGCATGGCATTATCATTTCCTTGAGCAACTTTGTTTTGGAGGTTTAACCTTCCTAACATCTTCTTTTAGATCACGAACCATAATAACCCGGTGAATGGGTGCTCCATTCCATCGAAGGTCAGCGGTGGTGAGCTTGATTCGATGCTGAAATGTCCATGGTAGCTGCACATTTAAAAATGAGAAAGTAAGTACATCCGGTAATCTTTGTGTTTGGGCGATATCGTGATTCAGATGAAAAATAAAAACCTTTTTTGTTGCTAAAATCCATGTTGTGGTTTGTTTTAAATTATTGTTTGGTAAATCAATGTTTTTTGGAGCTGTTTTTATAGGTGGAATTTGAAATGACAATGTGCTTTATAAATGGAATATGTGCAGGCAATGTGCATGTTTAAAAAAAATGACCAGCTGATTAAAGCAGTCAATGCATACACATGCATACACTGTTGATGTCATTAAAGTAGAGGCTATGCATATTTCATTTGAGTTTTCTACATCAGCAGTCATTAATATTGGAATATGCACAGCTATGCAGCCCATGCTTGAAGAAAAAAAAGTGAACCAAACCTTCACATTTCATAAAAAAAACAGTCACCACATATGAATGATGGTCGCAGAAATGATTACGTAATTTCATCCCGTAACTATTATGATTACCCGAATTACGACCTCGTGACGTTAAGCATACGTAGATGATGTCGGTTGTTGTATGAAATTTGCAACGACTCAAGATCTTAACACAAATTTAGAACCATATCGGGTTTTCCAACCATACCAAAGACAACATGTTCATAATCTGGTCATATAGCAAAATGATTTTACGGCGGTCGACTTTTGGTATCTGGTATGACAATAATACCAAATCATTAGAATAACATCCAAGCATTACAATGGTTTCATTTTTGAGCGATAAAGTCCACACTAAATTGCAAAGGCAACATGTTCATAATACATTGTGTATTATTGTCATATATTTGGATATCATTGTCATCTGACAAAGCTAACATTTGATGAGTGCACACTAAAGTGCAATCGATGCTTACAAAGCATTTATGTAAATCCATAAGTAACTATAGCAAAATCTGCGTATTTTGGTCATACCCATATACCAAGAAGGAGTGTAAAAATGTATTCATCGATTATAGCTAGCGGTGTCAACAGATTATAGATAAAGTTCATGACCGCATCAACCAAATGGAAATCAGGGAACCTTCATCATCCTGGCGTCTTCTTTTTCTGACTGACCTTGTGATTTTTGTCGAGTCATTAAGAAAATGGTGTCCACCCAAACATTGACCGGTGGCGGTAGCAGTTCTAATGAGTACATAATGCGTTTAAGTTCTGTTTCTCTGAGGGCAAGGTGAGAATGAGGGGTTCATCATGCTGATTGGAGAAATGCGATGATGTTCGTCGTCGCTGCGAAGAGGACTCAATTCTTTGGAAGAGGGTCGTCGGTTGAATCCTTTAGATGATGTTGCAAGCAGCGGTGTTGAATGTTTGGAGGAGGCACAGGATAGGGACCATCAGATTCTCGTTGCACTGATTTAGGTCCTTGATTTGGCTAGGCAAGCGCGTATTGAGAAAACCCGTCATGTGTTTACAATGGAGTTCCATGATTAGGGTAGCATCTTTTGTGTGTGAATGATGGGTTGTGCTATGGTCTTTATGTTTAATGCTATGGTGTTATGTATGAGGTTAACAGGGTGTTGTTAATCTACGTTGGTATGTGTGTAACTTATGTTAACTATGAATCTGTTTGTGGTTTAATAATTTTGTTGATACATATGTAATGGAGAAAAACAATGATATGGTTGGGTCACTTGTGTTTTATTTGGACAATGTGTGGAGGCTTTAGTGATTGGATTTAACATGAATATGTATTATCAATTAACAAAAGAATTCTTAAGTTGTGCATGTGTATCACAGTTTAGCACTAAAAGTATTGAACATTTTTTAAAATTCAGAAAATGCTCAATCCTTTAAATAAAGGTTGAGTGGAAAAACAAACCATGGCAAAATTTGATAGCTGTTGGTCATAAGTAGACACTGAAAAGAAGCATCATAACGCACTCATCGACCATGGTCATTAGTATGAACACATTTTCAAGACAGAATAATCACCTCAGCAGTGAAAGACCTTGCTATGTGATAAGGTGGCGCATGTGCAAGAGGCATCCCTATGTGAGCATCTTCAATCAGCTGAAAAAATATTAATAGCCTCAGGTTCAGAACCAATGTGAGACGCCTTGATCGATGAGTATTCATTGCCATTCATAGTACGACGGATAGTGTCTTTCTGAATTTTAAAAAAAGGAACAACACAATCACCCAAAATATACCGCAACAAACTTAACATGGGCTGATAAGACAATCACACAGTGATAAACACCTAACAAATCTCAGTTTTGCGAATTATAGGATAATGGTATACATGAGAATTGACTTACTATGTTAAACAGGTGATCCAATACATATTTCTGAGAACGACATTATTCTTTCTGTTTTCACCATCTTCCTGCAACAAAAAAGGGAGTATAAACTGTTATCCATATCACGCAATATATATTCATATGTGAAAGCTGTGATGTAACGACACATATCAACCGACCAAGTATAGGCTTGTTTGTCCACTGCAATGTAGGTTTGTTGATTGAATGGCATGCGGATCTAGGATGATCTATAAATTTGACAACCGATTCTCGTTTGACATGCCATTCAATAAACAAAGTTGGATTACAAGCAAACAAATTATCTCGAACTTTTTGAGCGTCGTGCATTTAAGCTATATCGGTTTTATTCCACACCTACAATGGTTTAATTTTGTAAAAAGTTTTTAGTTTTATCATTTTGTCTCTTTTTTTTTTTTTTTTTTTTTTTGGCTCTATTTTATGTCTAGAAATATATTTTTTTAATCTTTTTTTTGCTACTCTTGTTTTTTTTTTCAAAAGATGAAATTCTTTTGTTTTGGCAGTTCATATGTGAAAAAATGGTAACCATGGCAAAAGATGCCTAATTGATGGCTGTTTATAGGGAATCAAAAGTCATGATTACTTTCCACTGCATTTGGAGGCTCTATAGTGGCAGTCAAATCAAAAGTCTAATAACCTTGTGCTATTACATCATAGCAATAATAACCAACCCATAATTTGCTCTTTAAAAGACACACATACCATCCCAAAAACACACACAAAAGAAAATCTGACCCAAACCTCAAATAAAAAAACAAGTAAAGGAAAATATAAATATGAACACACCTATGCCTTTTTGCGAAGACCTTGCTGCTGCCGTTGGGTCTAGCTTTGTGAGGGATATGATGGTTGTTCAATTCGGAAGAGAGGTGAGCACAACCATGGTGGATGAAGCAGAACTGTTGAAAAAGGTTCAGGACATTAGGGCTCGTGTAGCAGAGCGGGAATATGTGATTGGAGAGTTGGAACTCTTGTATCCGTTTGATTCTTCTGTGCAAAGTATCTCAGAGCTCAAAAAGTTGCAAACCGAAGATTTAAGCGAAGCTGCAGAGTTCCTGGACAATGTGACGAAGACGCAAAAGCGAGCACAGGAGCTTTTTTCATTTATCGAGAAGTTGAAGGGGATGGTGTACTGACATCCTTTATTTTGGTGTTTCTGAAGTCTTTTTTGGGTTTAAGTGATGGTGTGAATAGGTAGGATCGCTATTGTGTCTTCACCAAGGCTCGCTAATGTTTATGTTTTTTGCCTTTGAACAATTTAGCTAATTTTTTTTATGTTTCAGAAGTCAAAGCGCCAAACTTTTATGTTACTATATTAATCTTACTTGACCATACATGTGTTTGCTATATCCCATAGCTAGCTGTGTTCCTATGGTGGCGCTGTAAACATGTACTCTTAAACTGATTTTGTGATGCTTGACCTTGTTCCATAAGTGGCTGCCTCGAGTGGGCTTGCTCCATAAGTGGTTCGGTACGGTCGCAGTGCAATCCGCAACCTGTTATAATAACTTTATTATTAGTGTATGAGCAACAAAGCTAAATATTAAAATATTTAAAATTATGCCATTTGAACCTACAACTTAAATGTAAAGGGTAGATGAATGCAAAGCAAAATACCAAACATAATATATAGTATAGTCATACTTTATCGGCCGCGTTCTTGGGATAAACTCACGACTACCTATACAGTTCTTTTCCAAGTTTGGTATAGCCATCCGTATCATGTCTGATTCGGCATGCCTAGTTTAAAAATAGCATGAGAAACTCGTTGATCGACACTATAAATTTGTCAAAAAACAAACCACATTAACGGACCTTCCATTGGTGGACACCGGGTCTGCAGATGACGGTGGACACTTAGTAAATGATCGTGCGGTGAGCCTTTACCTGCACCTTATATATAACGACTAAGATGGTGTTTCACATTTGCCTTATCATGTTCATAAGCAGGTTGCACGCATCAAGTAAAAAAAAAAAAAAAAAAAAAAAAAAACATGTAAAAAACACAATTGCTTTAATAATCATTGGAAATTCGGTGAAAAGAATTACCCATTTCCACAGAGTCCATCGATATGATCACCTTTGCGAATCTATGTGGGTCCTTGTAATCTGCACGTACTGGTTGTCAACAACACCCATAAGAAAACGTGCGATATTAGCATTCGGATGTTTGCACGGTAAACATCACAATAGGTATAAGCATATCGAGAATGAGGGAAAAAAAGAGAGCCAACCTTTGCGAATAACCAGATATGAGGCGCAGGGTAACTGAGTTCGTTGCCATCTGTTTTTGCGGACCATCTCTTTTTCTAGGATGGCATGAAGACGTGGTATCATATATAAGCTCTCTTGTTCCAGCAAAAAAAAACAAAAAAAACAAAAAAAATAACAGCATGACGATGTGCTTCGGTAATCCGAAAGTTTTATGTAAAAAACAAATAGGCCAATCAAATTTTACTAACTGAATTTGAAAAGAGAAGAGCAAAAGTAACTTTCCATTGTCGCATCACTTATCGGTCGACCAATAATGCCTTTTCTACCAGATCTATGCGGCGAAGGTTGGAAAACCTGCAACAATACACGTATGTGCGCTTGAGGAACTGCAACAGTAATAAGAAACCCAAAAATTATCATGCATAATGATACATTAAAAAACATTGTAATGGTTATAGTGAAGTGCAAGGACATACCTCAATTGTGAAAAAAAGGAATGTTCAGTTTGAAAGGTAAGATGAAATACTGTATAAACAAAGTTTATACACTCGTAGGACGACATGCTAGCAAAGTTGGCATAATCTCTGGAGAAGTGCCTTTTAAAGAAGAACACGCCACTTGATTTATTATGTCTTTTAAAAACTGTGTACTGACATGCCATGAATTGAAAGCGAGGACGTTTATTATGCCCTTTAATTTCTATACAGCCTCAGACCTGCGAATCTGGTGGCGGTATCAGAGACTCAGTATGGCTGCAACCACAATTTGGATTAGGGTGCCTTGCCAAAACATTGGAGTCTATGAAGCATGCTTACCAAACACATAAATGCAGGAAACTATCATCATCGGCGTTCTAACTTTAGAATACACGCATAACCGTCACAACATGAAGGACATCCGATTGCATCTGACTTTAACATTAAACCACAAATCAAAGTACTGATCTGATTTTTTGGCACCAACATGTAACCATAAGTAACATTCCAGCAACCATAAGCAACACCTACTTATTCTAACACCTAAAATACGAATGCACCAGTTTGTTGAAGTTGGCAATGACGACCGTCATAAGATTGCAAAGATAGGTGATGCAAGAGTGTGCAGCATAAAAGGCTGGACAAAGCTTCTAAAACATACATTACCCTCTGTCGTTATTCTTTGGAGCAGTGTGCAAAATATGTTGCGTACACCTGCTGGCTAGCTTTACAGTTATACTGAAAGTTTTCCATATAAGAGTAGGAGGCTTGTATGCTATTGCATATGTTAGCCACAGTGAAAAAATACGTGGCAGCCCTTTTGAGCGGAAGCCCATCTTGTTAACCCACCCGTTCCATTCATCCCTACTCACATCCCTCCTTTTCATCTTATAAAGTATCATTACCAGCGTTATCACCTTACAATACACTCATAAATGTCACAACATGAAGAACATCTTATTGCATCTAACTTTAACATTAAACCCCAAATCAAAGTATGGCAGGTATTTCCCCCGGAGATATACCGAGGTGTATCTTTAAAAAAAAAGAGGCAATGTGAGTAGGAATGATCAGAACGGGATGGTTAACCCGATGGCCCTGTACCCAAACAGGCTTGTGAAAAAAACGTCACCATTAAAATAGTATTCATAAGGCATAGAAACGCTTAGAAATGCGAACATCGCATCGGCATCAAAAGCATGTCGTGGCTGCAACCGCAATGTGGATGTGGGTGCCACGCCAACAAATAGGGGGGGGGGTGCTAAAGCACGCTAACGAACCAGATCAATGTAGAAACCCATCATCATTGCGTCATTAACCTCATGACACGCTATATGCTACTTGTATATTATATACTTTTACATTTGTTGGGTTCGCTTTTTCAGCCACGTGTGAGAATTTTGCTGGGCACACGACTCAGATGGGCGAATATTCAAGCAAAGAGGATACACCCGCCATGGCTGCAACAGTTTCCTGTCACCCTGCCAAGATACGGGGCCATCTCACATTTACCTAATAAAGCCTAATTCATCACAACCTCGAAAAAGGAATAGAAAGGTCAACCATTCAGCATTGCACAAATGACAAAAACTGCAATCACAGAAATCAACATTCATGGGAGCATTGCACGCATCATGTCTGCAAGAATGAAATGAAAGTTTCAGAAAATCATATTTAACCAACCCCAGTAAGAAAAGGCCAGCCGACGAAACAAAAGCGCAGAACATAATTTCTATTATGCTCATACCTTTTAGATCCAACCAGGTATATCTCCAGAAAATTACTCGACAATATAATGATCAAAACATAGGTGGAGTCACGTATTGAAAACAATGGCCATAGTTATAGCAGCTGCAGGCTCAAACAAGCACAAAAGCAACATCGTCATGTTGTAACCATGGCTGCAACCATCTGGTTACCCTGCCAAGACATGTTTTGAGGCTCAAATTTGATTGGCACTCGAACAACAGCATGGGTGCAACCATCTGGCTACCCTGACAAGACATGTTTACAGGCCCGCTTAAGCTATCAATACAAAGAAAAGCTATTTTTTTAGGCAGCCTGTTTGGCTGGAAGGCTACCAGGTTAACCAACCCGTGGAATTCATCCCTGCTCACAGCGGCTCATCTTTGTTTATCCAAATGGTGCCCGCATTAAAGAACAA
The DNA here is from genome assembly GCA_022545495.1 of Chrysanthemum lavandulifolium. Taxonomy (NCBI): domain Eukaryota; kingdom Viridiplantae; phylum Streptophyta; class Magnoliopsida; order Asterales; family Asteraceae; genus Chrysanthemum; species Chrysanthemum lavandulifolium. Next base: position 195,433,785 of record CM040240.1, read on the forward strand.
CATGGCTACAACCAAATGGTTACCTTGCCAAACCATGCTTTTTAGCAAAGCTAACTCACGACCGAAAACATGTTTACCGGCAAAGTTAAGTATGGTCAAAATGTGTGATTTATTATGCATTTGTTTAAAACCGATGCAACCTCGGTAAACCCACTCCATGATAGCAAGACACGAAAGCATTGCAAACCCATAAAATCTTTTTAGAAGGTATACTATTTAATCAAAATCTAATCATGAAATTGCTTAACCATAAGACATGACATCCAATCAAACCAACATGGACATGCTTTTTTATTTTTACACTAACTAAATTAACATGAACTATCAAAGGAACGCGTAATTCTACGATAAATAAAATGATACACAAACTTTAAATTTAAAAAAAAAACTTAAACTCTCACTACAACAAAGCTAGCGAGAAAGCGAAGGAAAAACATCACAGGCAGTATCCAATGTTCCCAAAACAATGAAAGGTAAACACAACATAGCCCACAAAGCATGAAGAAGAGAGGAAGCAGGCAAAAAAGAAAAGTGAAAAACATGACTCGCTATATCAATCTTTGCTAATCTAAAAGACACAGATCAAATTTTTTTTTATCATTAATAATCGACATACGTAACCCTTATCTAAGACATGTCAAGCAGAAACACCAAACCCTAAATAAACCTAAAATAACCCACAACCGAAACTAAACACACGAAACCATAACTACCATAAAGATGAAGTAAAATAAGCCCTAAACAAAGAAAAAAAATTCAAACCTTTAATCGTTTGTCCAAAATTAGCAAATATGCATCTAGGGTTTTTGATAATCAATAATTGGAATTGGTAACCGCACCGTCAGATTCACCAAACACACCAAACATATGGACCAAAAGCTACCATCAGATCAAAAACCATGCGGGCAATGGAGATCCACAAAAAGCTAAAATATTGTTTCCATAGTACATATCATTTGTACCCTCACACCAACCGATGTACGAACACATAAAAGTGTTTCCTGCATCAAAGCACGGGGTTTTTCCCCAGAGATATACCCAGGCGGATCTAAGATGAAAAGGAGATATATGAGTAGGGATGAATAGAACGGCGGGTTAACCAAATGGGGTTCGGCCCAAAAGGACGGGTAAAAAGGCCACGTATTTTTGCACTTGATTTTTGCACTGTAGCAAGGGTACTGTAGCTAAGGATCCCAACAAATGTAAAATAGTATAATTTTGTACTTTTCAACTACCACACCCTTTTTGCCACCTGTTTACAGTACAATATAATTTTTTATCAGTTTTTGTTCCGTACTTTTTAATAGTGTAATACTTTTGACTTATTAAAGGTTTATATTTTTTTCCGCATTTTTCATTTCACAATTTTATAATATAAAAAAATTTATAAAAATAAATTAAAAAATTAAAAAACCAAAATATTAAAGAATGAGGCCACTTGTAATTTAGTGGGTGGGATAACCTTTCCTTTTATAAATATTAGAGATAGAGATATATGAATATTTTTACTGAAATAGGTTTACCTACTTCTTTCAGTGAATTTGTCAGAAACTTATTCATAAATCGATAGAATGAAAACTAAATCGGGTGATTTTAATTTATATGCATCTTTCGAGATTTTGATGCCATTAATATTATACTATATATTAAACGACATACCAAACGGCGCCGTTTTTAGCCCAACGACGTTGTCTCACGTGAAACGGCGCCGCTTTAACGGCCCAAAGGCAGGCTAACTTGGCCCGTTTTGTGGGCTCAGTCTTATTCTTGGTCTAGAATGGTTTGGCTGCCAATCTGCTTATGGTATACGTTTTGTATTAGTTACGTTAACACAAATAATTAGATGCGACTTTTGGCTGGGGAGGACAGGTGTTAGTGATCGGCTAATTTTGTCAGTCGTTTTGTAGTTGTGTTTTACTAGCTACAGTTAACGATACTATTAGGCTACAATAATTGGGGTTACTAATAATGCTACCTCCATGGAGAACTTTCAAGATACTAAACAAAAAAATATCATCACCATTGCAAGAATATTGCCTTCCATCACTTCATCACGAATTTAGATACAAGGTAATGTTTTGACATGTTTTCCTTTTGCTTCTGCACGATAGGTTAACCATATGTATTTGTTTTCATGTGTATTTTTTGCTCTACAAACTCCACACATCATGTTACTTATAAATGCATCCTAATCTGTACGTTATCCATGCAAGCCATTCTTCACAGTTGTCTCTTAATTGCTAATTTACTTCTGTTTTTCTTGGTGTTGCTTACTACTTACCACTAATACCTATTTGCCACTAATAGCTAGCATACATTAGAATTTTCCTTAGTAATCTAGCTATGAAAATAAAGCATAGAATAGTTCGCAGGATTTATTCGATAACTAATTTATGCCCTTCTGATTCAACAACGGATAATGTGGCCATTGATCCTTACTCTTATACTTCCAATTATGGCCAAAAATTTAATGATTCTTTGGATACGGGTACAAGTATGCGTATCTTTGATAACGACGTTTGTCCCCTACCCGATATTGCATCTTATGATACATGAGTTAAATGTATATCAGCATTTCATGGTCAAAATAACACCATACCTCGGTCTTCTGAACAAAACGATTCATATTTGAGGAAAAAGTGTTATTCGAAAAAAATTTATGGCACAACAACAGAAGATACAACAAATGTGCCAAATGTCTTACTGTCTTCGGCAGCCAAAAGACCATATATTCAAACACTTCTTGCACGAGGAGTAAATATTTCTGACAACGAAGGTCCATCATATATAACAAGTAAGTTACTTCATTATTTTATATGTGCATAAGAATTTACAATCATGAAAGCTAAACGTTCTATTAATACTTTGCCATAGGTTCTGAGTATCAAGCTATATATGATAGCCTTTTAAGTGGACAAGATTCAGAAAGAACTCCCTTTACGGTTACCAATACACGGTCGAAAAGACCACGCTTGGTTCTAAGCAATTTCATTGATAAACAGTCTAATAGTGTTTCACATAATCCAGTCCAGACAGAACGTATAGGTGAAGGCAGTAATACAACTACACCTCCTGCCATCTATAACCAACACTCACGAAAAAAGGCTTTTGACACTGCTGATACACGTTCGAAAAGGCCACGATTAGACACGAGTCGACAAGATTCACAAACAGGGGATTTTACGACTACTAATACACATTCAAAAAGACAATGTTTCATGCAAGGTGCATAGCCTGCTAATTTGTTACGATATATGATTCATCAGTATTTTACTTAATAAACGCGCTTCTAATCTCTTACATGCTTCAATTCAAAAGAATCACATAGGTGAAACAAGTAATAGAACTACTATTAGGAGACGCTTCACAAGGCCGCGCTTTATTCAAGGTACACAATCTACTTAACTTTTGGCATGCAGATCCTACAAGTACTTGAATTAAAAACCACCCTAATAATATTTTATATGATTCAGTGCAACCAGATTCTTTAGTTGAACCGAGCACTGGAACTACGTCCGGGAACACCAGGCGAAGGCATATTAGACAAGGTATAAGAAAACTTTATTTTTTTTTACCAAAACGCTTTCCTTTGCTTTTTCCTATTTTGTTACTTTTTTAACTTTTTTTTTTTCTGTTTCTTGCTATTTTATGTTTTTTTCCCTGATCATTTTTAGTTTTTATTTTATTTATTGATTTTTATTTTTTTCCCTTTTTATTTTTTTTAACCGCTGAATATATTTTCTTTTTTAGGGCAGCCAAACACATACGTTCGTATGGGGCAATGCAACCAAGTTTGCAAAAATTGCAAAGCTTTATTTTGGTATGATGAGAGAGCAAAATTCAGATTAGCCGTCGTTCCTTGATCGAGTATCACCGCTGCAACAATGGCAAGGTTAAACTAAACGCAACAAACGAATGCCCATATTCAATTAGACAATTTTTTCTGACAGGCATTTCATGGAAAATATTCGTGCGTACAACCAGATGTTTGCAATGACATCTTTAGGCGCCAAAGTTGATGAATCTATCAACAGAGGCCAAGGTCCGTATGTATTCAAGGTTTCTAGAAAAATATACCACTAGATAGGCAGCATGTGCCCACCAGTAGGAAAAAGACCAAGTTTTTTTTACAGTTATACATCTACGATACGGCCAATGAAGTTCGAATCGATTGTATCACTTTCCCAACAGCCATAACACTTTAAGAGCAGATGTTGTGGAAGATTTGATAGAGATCCTAGATAATAACAATTAATTGGTGCAATTATTCAGAACAACAAAGAATAAAGTTGAACAACGTGAAATACCAGAGTTTAAGCTTAAACTATTTGGTGTAGTTGGTTTAAAAGAGCATGAGTTACCACCTAGAGATTCTATAGGTACTATAGTCTATGAGGGCGTTCCAGATGCCGAAACTTATTACGACGTTATAATTGAAACACACGCAGATACTCCACAGAGAATAGATAAGCTACATCCTTTTATATGTCGCTACATTTTCCATTTATTTTCATTTACGGTGAAGAAGGATATCATTTGGGTATCAAATTGTTAGATAAGGAAGGCGAAGCACCTGAAAAAGAGAAACAAATGAGTATGAAAATGTTCTATGCATATCAGATATATGATCGATCCAACAAATTTATGCTTTTGACACATGGTGGAAGGCTATTTCAAGAATACATCGTTATAACATACTGCAGTATTGAGCAACAAAGGATCGATTTTATAAGAAATAAGCAGAATGACATACGTAATGAATACTTATCAGGTCTTCATGATGAAATTTCACGGGCGATACTAATGGATCAGATGTAGGCAGTAGAATCATTTTACCAGCATCATTCACCGGAGGCCCTAGATATATGTACAACCACTATTTAGATGCTCTTGCTATTTGAAGAGTTCATGGAAACCCGTCGTTCTTTATTACATTTACATGTAATGTTGGTTGGCCCGAAATTGAAGAATACATGGAAGCGTTCCCACATATTACTGTTGCAGATAGGCCAGATGTTGTTGACAGGGTTTTTGAACAAAAAATACATGAATTGGTAACGTTTCTCAGAGAAAAAGGGCCTTTTGGAGATGTTGAAGCAGGTAACACATAGGTTATAATACAATACCTTTTATTAAATAATACTGTTAATGTGTACTGATTACGACCTTATACATTGCAGTTTTGTATTTTGTGGAGTTTCAAAAATGTGGATTACCACATTGTCATTTACTTTTGTGGGTGAAAGAAAGTTCTCGCATTCATAGGAATGAAGACATTGATAGATATGTATGTGCAGAGCTTTCGGATCCAACAGCTGATCCTGAAGTACATCAAGTTGTATCAGAGTTTATGATGCATGGCCCATGTGGATTAGCAAATAAATCTACTCCTTGCATGAAACAGAGTGACGAGTGCAACAAAGGATTTTCAAAAGCATATTGTCAAAATACTTTCATTGACGACAAAGGATTCGTGCATTATCGAAGAAGAGATACAGGCATAACAACTTTAAAGAAGAATGTAGAACTTGATAACACCTATGTTTTCCCCTACAACAGCTTGTTATGTATGCGTTTCTATGCGCATATCAACGTTGAGTATTGTGAATGGACGATGCTAATAAAATATTTATTTAAATACATTTCAAAAGGCACTGACCGGATAATCGCACACGTTACAGCACCAAGACGCATTGGCGAATCAACAAGTAGCTGTCCTATTATACAAGTAGACGAGATTAAGAACTTTCAAGATGCATGATACGTAGGGCCACACGAAGCATGTTAGAGGATCCTTGGTTATGATATACATTATAGATACCCTCCTGTTCAGATATTATTAGTGCACCTACAAAATATGCAACGCATTAGGTTCAGGGCGGGCTAAGATTTACAGTCGGTTGTTGACAATGAGTTTACAAAAAGAAAAACAACTCTTAGGAGACAAGAATGAAGATGTGCAAGATCATGTGGAAGAAGTGCTTTACTTGTCTTCTCTTTTTAGCATCCGGAATGTCCCTAGTTATTCTGTTACGGTAAAAAAATTTCCTATGACTCTTACGGGGACAACTAAAAGGTGGTTTAATAGACTCCCTGCCGAGTGCAAGGGAACGTGGGATCGATTAAGAAAAGAGTTTGTTCAACAATTTTGCCCTCCTTCGAAGATTGCTAAGCTTCTCAGTAAAATCCATCAGTTCGTTCAAGGGAGAGAAGAAACATTGTATCAAGCATGGGAAAGATACAATGAGCTTCTCTATCGTTGCCCAACTCATGACCTGGACAGGCACCAAATTGTCTATGTTTTCTATAGAGACGTTAACGCCGAGACCCGTTAACTCCCCGATTCACATAGACCTATTCCAGGTATGACACCCGACCAGGCTTTGGAGTCTATTCGACGGATATCTAATCATTGCTACAAATGGCATGTGGAAATCGGCTATGGACCAAAAGATAATTTCGAGCACAAGGTAATGAAAACTTTAACCAAGAAGGAAAATGACTCTGGTGCAATGTTTGAAAAGAGGAGACTGGAAAGGGCTAGTGAAAATGAGGCTTGTAGGGTAGAAGAAGTAAAAAGTTTATTTGGGACTAAGGTTGAAAATAACTTGGAAAAGATGATTCTTGATCAAATTGAAGAATCAAAGGAACTTGATGAGAGGACAGAAAAAATGATGAGAAAATTCGTAGAGAGCACGGTATCTTCCCTTAAGCTTCATGAAGACCGGATCAAAGGCTTGGAAAAGAATGCGGACTTTTGCAAAAAAGCCATTACGGATTATCTTGTTAAGCGGGATGAAGAAATTGTCAATTCGGTTGAGACAGCTTTTGAGGAGCCGCCACCTTCTCTCGAGAAGGTCAAAGAAGAATCGAAGGAGAAACTCCTACTTCATGATATTGGAACTCTTCCGGTAAACACCCCTTTAATTAATTCCCTTAGAACTAATCCTAACAATGTTTTGCAGGAATTAAGTAATGAGAAGAATGTTCTCGATGATACAGTGTCAGCTCGACTAAATGAAAGGTGTTCGGAAATTCTAAGAAATGAACTGGCACAAAAAGAAAAAGATCCAGGTTGCTTCACTCACCCTTGCCTGATTGGGAATCTTAACATCTGCAACGCCTTAGCTGATCTTGGAGCAAGCATTAGCATAATGCCTCATTCTATGTTCTTACGCATGGGAATTGGAAGCTTAAACTGGCAAAAATGAAAATAGAAATGGTGGATCGGTCCATGCAATCACCTTTGGGGATTGTAGAAAACGTATTGGTAAAAATTAAAAAGTTCCTCTTCCCGGTGGACTTTGTTATCCTAGACATTCCTGAATATAATAGGATACCGATCATTCTAGGTAGACCCATGCTCACTACTGCCCATACAAAAGTGGATGTCTTTGCTCGGAAGATGACACTTTAAGCTAATGGGGAAATTGCTACATTTAGATCAAATGAACTTATGTCCATCCTAAAAAGGTTTGCGCAATTGACCCTAACGACGATTTTGGTAATGCGTTGGAAGAATTTCTAAGTGAAGCACCGAGGACCCCTTCAAATCCTAACGATGTCGCTTCGGGGAAAGATTTTGATGTATTTGTTAACTTTGAAGAATAAGAGGATAGTTTGGGAATCAGTGCCGACGATTTTTCTAGTGACCTTGACATGGTCCATTGGCATAACAATTCTGAGGAGACCTTTTCACGATCTGACCAACCTATGTTTTATGAAATGGGGACTCGGATTCATCATAGGAACCCCTATAACCTGACTATTTCATGTAAGATAGGGTTCATCGACTTCCATCCCTTCATTGACACAAAGTCCCTGGTAAACATCATATCGAAAGAATGTTACAACCAAGTAATGGTAAAAGAATTGGAGTATAAAGGGAACAATTTCCTAGGGATTGCAAAAAATGTTCATGTCTTTGTTGGAACGCATACATTCTTGGTCGATTTTGTGGTATTAGATGACACTAGCGAGTTCGTGGAGGACGGACTCTCTGGGGTAATTTTAGGAAATCCCTTTCAGGAATTAGCAGGCTTGATAGGAATGAAAAGGAAGGGCTAGTGTGGTTGAATATTGGCAACGGTAAAACAGTTTTCAGAATGCCAAGAACTGTCAAGAATTTTAAGAGTTGGACAGAGAAACAATTAAGCCATGCTAGGCCACTACTTGACGTAAGTGACGAAGATAAAGCCAACAGGGTTAACCACCCGTACCAAAAGATCAAAAATTACTATTTGGGAAGCTTAGAGCTTGGCGCGGATTATAAACAGGACGAGAATCTCATCAGTTGGATTGAGCATGGAGATTGCCATATCCACGAAATGACAAACAAACATTTTTAGCCCCATGGCTTTGAGTCTAACTTAAAGAATCGGAAATAAAGAAAAGTGCTCTTTCGTGAGACAACCCGAATTATCCTTTTTATTTCTTTTATTTCTATTTTTGTTGGTTTTGTGTTTTTAACAAATTTTGTAGGAAATTGGAGAAGAATTCACAAGTAACTTGAACGGGGACCAGACATGTCCATCATTTACGGCGTAACACACCACAATGGTTACATTGTAACACATCATCAGTAGCGATTCTCTCCAGAGCATTACCCATTACGGCGTAATCCCATCCTATGGTTACGCTATAGCTACTCTCCAGTAGTGACTGCCAGGTTTTGCCATAATTACGGCGTAACTCCTTTAATGGGTTACGACGTAACTATCCTTCAGTTCTAATTCTTTCTATAACAACACAATAACCTTGTATTAGTTTTCAAATAAACTTTGTGGGTATGTTCCCTGTAAGCCCTCACGAGACTACACTCGTCCACTTGGGACACCAAGTGGTTTAAAAAGCTTGTTGCATATGTTAAATGCAACCATGATTCCTACGAAAGTGAGTTAGATTTCTTTTGTTTTTGTTTTTCTTTTTTAGAATTATGCTTGTTGGTTAGTGTGATTTCAGGGAATGAAGTTTGCTTGTGGATGCTTAAACGAAGGCAAGATTCTCTTCGTGGGCCTTCTTTCTTTTTAGGAGCAAATTTCAGAGAAGTTCTCGCTCTAATTCTACTTTCTCTTCACCTTTATTTAACGTTTAGTACAAAAGGGACTTTGTACATTTCAAGTGGGGGGACGGGAGTAGAATTATCTCTTGAACTTTATTGCTCTCGTTTTTCTAGTTTATTTTGAAAAATTATGCCATTTTTAAAATTTTAACATATTTTTCTTAATCTAACCAGATTAGATCTTAGCCGAGCACATTATAACCATTGATATTATATGGTGAGATTAGCCTTATCCGTTTCCAATTATTTACCCAAATCCACCAAATTATGAGTGCGCCGATAGCTTTTAAACTTTAGAACTTAGCCTTTGCATCATTTCGACACCATAGACGAGGTATGTTGAGTTCGATTAATGTATTTGGAATAATCAGTTTAAGAAGGCGATATTATAGGATTATCACCCAAACAACCTATCCGTGTGTGTCTATCGATTAGTCACCTCGACTTTTCGACCCCCATGTTAAACCCTTTTGTTGCACTCACCTTTAGTGCAAGATACCCCTAGATACACCCGTCTGAGCCATTCATTTCATTTTGTTCACCCAATATATATTGTTTTGTTACACCCATTCACCTTAGCCTGCCGTGTAGTCTTAATTTGTGATCGGGAAGTCATTTTTTTCCTAAGTTCAAGGTTCAAGTAGAGAGGTTCGGAAATCACGCTTTCATCAAAGATATATATCTGAAGATCATTGAAGACCCCCCAGATTCTCATTATTATGTTAATCTCAAGAGGGGGGATGTTATGTCTAGTAGATTCAAAAAAAAAGAAAAAAAAAAGAAAGAAGATTCGAAACAAAAAATGTAGTTTATTATTTATTGTAAAGTGCAATGTATAAGCACTATATTTGGAGCTCATCAAAGCTTTAGTATCAAGGAGGCCACCTCGGTCACATTTGAATAATTGAGTTGGTAATTATTACGCCAACAGTTGAAGAACAGGTAATGTGCCCATCATGACGTCCTGTCACACCCTCGCCGGAGGCGGAAACACGAGGTGTAACGGAAAGGAACATAAGCACAAGATAATAGAACATACCAACGTTAAGAGTCAAAAGAAATAGTACACCATTACAATACCAGTTTAGCCGACATCGGCAAATATATTACAAAGTTTAGATTCCAAAATATTGCATTTTTACATAACGATTTGTAGTGACAAGTGAAAACTTCATTATGCAAGACCCGGTAGAAAAGCTTACTAACAATCACCGAAATGCATGAGAGAAAACGGTCAACTATGAAAATAGTTGGTGAGTATACGTTTCAGAAAATAAGAAAACTCGTAAGAAATATTCAAAGGTTTCGGTCATCGGAAATAGTCCACAAAGCAAAGGCATTGTAAATCCACTCAGTTCCAAGTTCCGCCCATACAAAACTTGCAACCTGTGTGTTCACAACCCATTGCACAAAATATTGCGTATCAAGTAGTCAAGTATAAGTGGTCATAATAGTTCACAATATAGTACCACGTATATAATAATGTATGCCAGGCAAAGCCCCTAGAATAAATAATATGCGTCCCGTAACATAGTGAACGAGAGGTTGGCCGACCTCTAATAGCGCTATCCTTACTACCTACTAATAGGAGACTAACAATGCGAATGTACGTACGGTACATCATACAACTATTATATACAATTAAGAACACTCCGAACAAGGGAGAATTTGCACACTCCACCAATAAGGCGAGATTTTGAGAACGCTCCGTAACATAGTGAGACACTGCTCCGGACCGGGAGGCTTTAGGTTGCTCGAATAAGGAGACTTTATAGTGATGCTCGAACATGGGAGACTTTAGGTTAAGGTCATAACACGACGGTTCAACAAGTCCAAACAAGTCCTAAGTTTATATTTAAGTTCAAGGATTTGTTTCAAGTTCAAAAAAGTTCACAAAAGTAAGAATCAATTCAATTCAAGTATGGTTCATGCATTTCGCCCCAAAAATATAGCAAAACGGTAAAAAGGGGGATGTGATTACTCACTTGATGAATTGATGCGATGACAAAAGTGTGTACACCGAAATGTAGCGTGAATCTCGAAACTGACCTATTATGAATGATATGATATGTAATAAGTTATGATGTAATGTTATGCATACAATTCATACGATATCTATACCACTTGTGAATTTTTGAAAATAATACTTTTCGTCGAAAAATACTGCTTGACGCCTTGACCATTCTTAAATTACTTTGCAAGTATTTACGCCAAAATGACATCATACAATAGTTATTTAATGATTTATTATGAATTTATAACTTTTAATCAGAAAATAATGTCGTTGAAATTTCCATGAAAGTGACTAAACGGCCTCGAAAAGCTAGTCGAAATAGTGCACGCCGAGCGTTAGGAAACAAACTCAACGGTTTTGGGAAGCTCGTATGATTATCTCAAAGTTTTAGCATTTACGTTTTCGTCATAGAGGTTCCGATCATAGAGAAAAATATAGCTAAAGTATGGTACTTGTGTCCAAAATATAGTTTAAGGATGGTTTTTCGACAAAGTTTGAGTAAACGTATTTAATTCATTACAACTCCGCTAATTAAACGGTCGGACATTTTGATAAATATACTTGGCGATCTCACTTTTACTAGAAGACATCACTTTATAAAAAGTTCTAATTCAATGTTAAAAACAACCTTTAACTTGGTAACTAGTTTTTTGCCGCAAAACTTGCCTAATAGAAATCAAGATAGTTTTTCTTATATGATAAAAGTTACGCAACTTTTGTAAACGTGTATAATTTAATCGTTACAAACCGCTTTCTACGCTTTAAAGATCCTTAGCTTTGTATCAAGTATACTAACATATTTTTGACAAGTCGACATAATTTACAACGCCCAAGCTTCATTTTTGACTCGTACAAAATAAACAATGTTTGCTGAAATTCCGAAAATTTATAGTTTTCGCCGCCAACTTGAAAATTCATAACTTCTTCGTTATAGCTCCGCTTTAATCCGCTCAAGCGCCACGGTTTCGCTTTTAAAGTATATTTTCTAAATATCTAGGCCAAAAATTTTACCTACCGTCGGATTTTCCAGATTTTTAAAATAAGGACAGACCCTTTTGCAAACTTGTCGAAATGAGTTTTTCTCGCCCAAACCTATTCTAACCCATTCAAAACAACTCCGGTTATTCTAATCCTACCATACACCTTCTTAGGGTTTCATGGTTTCCTAGACATCACCAAAACTAATATATAACAAGGAGTAATTATAGGATGGATTATATATATAACACTTAAAACCTTAAAAGTGGTATAAACATCACATAACTTGCATGTTTCTCAAATAAAATGATATGACCATAACAATGAATGTGAAATAACAACATGAATATGAATGCTTACAAGAAATATGATGAGGTTTAAGGACAATGGGTTTTTCCTAATCACTTTAGGTTTTTATTGCAAAACCTTTACAACAAGTGATACTAGAGTGTAATAAAACCTTGTCTTGAAATTTTTTTGAGATGATCCTTCCTTTGATCTAGGTTGGCCGGTTGCAAGAGAGAAAAGAGAAAGATATCTTTTGATCTTGTATTTGCAAATGAATAAGTGAATTTGTGTTTGGTTAAAGTATAATACTAGTATACTTGGTAAGATATTTTGTAAGAATTGTGATGACTAATCCCCCTTGTGTCGACAAGGGGGTATAATTGTTTAGTATTATATATATATATTTTTTATAAGTATAATGTGTAGTTACTTGTAAGTAAATTGAAGACTTGTGGTAAATTGTGTACCCATTTGAATATTTAGGGTAGCGTTAGATAAAAATAAATTTTCACGGGTCAAGATAAAATATATTTAGGTCATAAAAATTATAAAAATACATTTCTTGCACAATTTGAGTGAAATAATAATAATCGTGTAGAATTTAAGAAAACCATCATAATTATATAAATATAACAATTTATATACAAAATAAATTTAAATCACTGGGTAAACTCATAATATTATTTTTATAACTTAATATGAGTATAAAAATATATCGGGATAATTTTTGGAAATATCGGATCAATTGTTCAAAATAATTAATTACGCGATAACGTTTATTTAATATGAAAATTACGCGTTTAATGTAAAATGCAAAATCATGAATGAACTAATGTGATGACAATGATGTTAATGATATGTAGACTAAACTTAGCCTATATGAAATGTCCTCGATGATATGATCATGAATTCACAGCTAAACCATTAAGGTTACGTGAATTTGATACTCGTAAACCTAGTTTACGATAAACGATGAAATAGTAGATGTGAGAAATGACCGGAAATTGAGAATTGTGACATCCGCTTATGGCACATCTACTTGGTATACCATGATCCAGTTTCTTAGCCTTTAAACTTGAACTTTGGATGAACGGTAAGCGGTGATGACTTGGTTATAGGTTTAGACTATTTGCTTATATTTTCCAGGTAATGGGAGATATCTTTTTATGAATTTTTCTAACAAGGTCTACTTGAGGGCAAGTAGAGTTCAAGTGTAGGGATATTTGATAACATCAAATAGTCCTGAATATTAAGCGTCAATTTCCGATAATGCTCGTATTTTATATCATTTATATGGGTTTACGCTTGTTTTCCTTTATATTTCACTTCGTGTAAATTACGAGCATCGGAGCTAATGAGACGGTTTGGAGATTTTCTTAAGAGATTTATGATAGTATGCCTACTGTGAAGAAGCTACGACGTAACTCCATCTCTCACATTACGCCGTAGCTAGCGCGTGACTCAGAAGACCAACTCAGCAATCAATTATGGCGTAACTCCGAACTAAGGATTATGCCGTAACCAATTAGGTCAAAGAATGTTCCACGCCGCCATCAGATACGCCGTAACTCCTTCCAATGATTACTGCGTAAACATACCAATTGTAACATGTATTGAAGATATAGCGTAACCCATTCCATGTGTTACGCCGTAACCAGCTTACCGAGAGCATAATTATGGAATTGTTAAGGTTACGGCGTAAATCTCAACTTAAGTTACGCCGTAACTACATCGTTCCTATAAATACAAGCCCTAATTTCTACATTTCACATCATTCACTCCACACCAAAAAGTAGAGAACGTCAAGAGGGGTCCAAAGGCAGATCTTGAAGAGCATACAGAGCCATCTCCAAGGGAGAAATCACTCCCTAACGATAAGCATTAGCGACTATTTTATCTTTTACTTTCGATTCATGTATTTCATTATATCAAACATTGAATCTTTGGTTTCATTTAATATGATCGGCTAAGCACCTTTGGTGATAGCCTAGTTATGATTCCGTAATTGTTTTGTTTACGTTTACATGCTTCCGTATAATTGCTTCTAGTGTATGCATGCATAGTTCGTTGGTAGCTACCCTAGCTTCGGTAGTTTTAAAGGGCGGTAGTATCTAGTTACTTAGGAGAATTGACCAACTGACCCTAAGTAGGTAGATTGAGTGGGAAGGGTAAGAATTGACCAACTAACGACCCTTCCTCGCCAGTCGAATCGACCAAATGATCACCGCCGCTTTGGATGAACTTAAGAAGTTAGGGACGAGTGTCTAAGATGCTAGCGCCGGAGACTCATTGTTGCGAATCTTGCATATAGAGGTACTTAATGACTTGGCTTAGGGAATAAAAATAACCGGACTTTCAAGGGTAGTAGCTTGATCTCGGTGGAAGCCTTTGCCGATAGTTAGACGAATCGACCAAATGTGGTCCTAGCGACTTAAACCCCCACTTGAATCAATTGGAAGTAGTTAGACGTGAACATAACATGATAGGATGAGTAACTAGGTTAGCACATTTTACTCCTATTGATCACAACCACTATTTACTTTTCGCATTTTATTTCTTGTTTTATTAGTTAATAATCATTTCAAATCTTAAAACAATTAAAACCAGTGACACCTAGACTTAATATAGATCCGCTTACATAGCTCTTGGGACGACCTCGGTTTTACTGATTACTATACTACACACGACCGGGTACACTTCCCGTGAGTGCACAAGGTGGACCATAGGTAAACGAGACTTTATAAATATTAAAACCTGGTCAGAAATCCTGCATCATTGATGCAGAAGGATAAGGTTATAAATTATGATTCTTGAAAACTCAAAATTCATGAGAAGAATTACACCACTCATGACTTGAAGTTAGGAGCAGTAGTATTTGCACTCAAGATTTGGAGACACTATTTGTACGATACGAGGTGTACTGTGTTCACAGATCACAAAAGTCTCCAACATATTCTTGACTAGAAGTAATTGAACATGAGGCAACGTTGATGGTTAGAGTTGCTTAGTGATTACGACTGTGGCATCCGTTATCACCCGGGTAAAGCATACGTGGTAGTTGGTGACCTAAGCCGCAAGGAACGGGCTAAGCCACTACGGGTGCGAGCTTGGTTATGACCATGAATTAAAATCTCCCCTACAGATTCTTAATGCACAAGCCAAAGTAGTCAAAGAAGTAAACATCAAGAACGAGAACCAACATGGTATGAATAAGGCATTTGAGACGTGTTTAGATGGAATTCGATGCTTCAAGGATAGAAGCTGGTTACCACATTTCAGTGGTTTACAGGATTTGAATATGTATGAGTCGCATAAGTCAAAGTATTTCATTCACCCAGGATCAGTTAAGATGTATCATGATCTCAAGAAACTATATTGGCGGCTGAACATGAAGGCTGACATTGCCACTTATGTCAGCAAGTGTTTAACATGCTCGAAGGTAAAGGCCGAATACTAGAAGCCATCGGGTATACTCCAACAGCCCGAGATTCCTCAGTGGAAATGGGAACGTATAACCATTGATTTCATCATCAAACTGCCCAAGACATCAAGCGGTCACGACATGATTTGGTTGATCGTTGATCGTCTGACTAAATCAACTCACTTTCTACCGATTAAGGAAACTGATAAGATGGATAAGCTAACCATAATCTACATCAAGGAAATATTCTCGAGGCACGAAGTACCAGTATCAATTATTTCAGACAGAGATGGCCCATTCAAATCAAGATTCTAGCAGTCACTTCAGGACGCTTTAGGTACGCGTATGTATATGAGCACATCATATTACCCATAGACCTATGGTCAAAATGAAAGGACCATTTAGACTCTAGAAGACATGCTGAGAGCCTGTGTGATTGAATTTGGAAATTGTTGGAATAATAATTTGCCATTGATTGAATTCTCCTACAACAAAAATTATCACAACAACATTAAGATTGCACCATTCGAGGCACTTTACGGTCAAAAGTGTCGATCATCTGTCTGTTGGACCGAAGTTGGAGATGCCCAACTCACTGGTCCGGAAATTATTCATGAGAAAACTGGAAATATCGTTCAAACCAGAAATAGACTGCAAGCTACTAGAGACCGTCAGAAGAGTTACATCGACGTAAGGCGTAAGGCCCTAAAATTTGAAGTTGGAGATATGTTAATGTTGAAGGTCTCGCCTTGGAAAGGCGTGATACGGTTTGGAAAATGATTGAAGCTAAACTCGAGGTACATTGGGTCGTTCAAGATCCTAGCGAGAGTTGGTCCACCGCTTACGCACCCGAAGCCCACTAGAGATCGTGATGTACAAAACACGCTTCACGCTTCCCACCTAAAGAATTTCTTATCGGATGAATCGCTCGTCATTCCTTAGAAGAGATTCACCAAGACAAGTCAAATTTGTTGAGGAACCGTAAATCATGGACCGAGATGTCAAGCGGTTAAAACAAACTTGAATTCCTATCGTTAAGGTTCGCTGGAATTCTCAAAGAGGTCATGTGTTTACTTGGGAACGAGAAGACCAAATCCGCCACAAGTACTCACACCTCTTCACCAACACCACTCCATTAGCCAACACAAACTGAATTCCGAGAGGAATTCCATTAACGAAGGGAGACTATAACAATCCATATTTTTCAGGTCAATACTTACCTATAAACTCAAAGCTATTTACTTTGAAAGTTTACTTAATTACCTTTACGCGTAATCGTTGACTTAAATCGTGTAAACCAGAAAACGGAATTTAACGTAAACCAAAATTATACAAAGTTAAGTCTATATTAAATATATGTCATATGACTATTTCAATCATATTTTATAAGTCTACACTTTTTATTTTTCATGTTTACTTCAAACGCTTTTATCACGCGTTTACGACGTTTATGCATGCATGTAACAACACCACCCTACTAAATACATACACACATACTTATACTTAAAAAATACATAAAATACAAATATTTTTTTCTTTTCCTAGCTCATAATGCCGCCCCCTCTACATGTAGTAACTGAGACATTCTTGAACCATTACATTTCTATTTTGGTGCTAAGTTTTGTTCAATGTAACCATGTGATCATTGTGTCTCAAAGCTACACTATTCTCCCTTAAGAGTTGAGTAAACACAGCAAAGCACCACCTCAACATATCTTAGCATAATTTTGGTCATCTTTTCACTATTAGATCCAAAATCATACTCATACTAAGCCTAAAATACTAGTATATGAGGGTTACTACCTAACTAGTTCTTATCACAATACAAACAACACAAACACCAATCTCTCATCTCTATTAACTTTGGCAGAAAAAGGGTTCAAAAACTTTGGTCTTTTGCTTATTCAAGTGCTTATTGAGTGCTTAATTTGTTAGGGTTTAGTAAGGGTGCTCACAAATGGGTTATAGCAAGTGTTCTTGGGTTTTCTTGTTCATTCAAACCACCAATCTTTCACCACCTTGTTCTAAGCATCAAATACTCATCTATACTCATTATCTTACTTATATATTTATGTCTTAATCATTGTAGCACTTATATATGCTTATAGTGTTGAGAAGTTTTGGAATAAGTTAGCTTGATTTACATAGATTATGTCCCTTGAACTTTTAGTCACAAATTCTGACATAGAAACCTTATCTACACTTCACTGTGGACCTTGCTCATTTTTGTGAACCTACATATATGTCTTAAGTTTATTTCTGAAAATTTTTAGACATTGGAGTTGATTTGGTATTTTTTTTAAATCACACGAAAACGTTACTCAATACCGACAAGAAAATGAGTAAACAGTTTTTTGGTGCAAAATCCCTATCCTATGAGCATTTTGAGTAATTAAGCTAGTTGAGACATTTGTAGAGCACTCTTATATCTTTCCGTAGATGGTAAAATCGAGTCCTAACGATAAATATCGAAGGAGCTACGGCCCCGATACAGTAGGAGTAGTATTATGAATTTGTAACAACATTGACACCTTGCTACGTTTTTTAACTTTACAAAATAATTGGTGAAAAACCAAGCTGAGAGGCTGCAATTTTTGGAAATTAGTCTCGAAAACATAAACCTAGGCCCTTTGAAACAATTTCCTTCTTTAGAAAATGAGCGAGCAATAACCCGATTAAAAGAAAGTTTTCTAAACATAAGTCACCGCTGTCCAACTTTTGTTTAAAGGAAACCGACACCTAAAACTTATTTTCTCTAACCGGAACTTTGAAACAATGAAAGTAGACACATACATCTACATTTAGAGAGTATAACGAGGAAAAATGGACTTAAAACGAACTAGATACACGCTTTCCAAGAAGGGTTAAACATAACTAATATAACCTAAACTTTCTAGGGTTTCAAAGTAATGAAAATGCATTTTGAATATATTTCTTAAACGACCGACTTACATGACTTGTTAAAACCTCACTACAAGTATATAAAGGTGATAAACTTCATAAAACTCATACGCATTTAGTACATGTTGCATATTTCATAAAACGACTTATATTTCTAGATCGCGTTAGGATTTTCCGGTTATTGTTCTACGTTACACTTTTTCGAACTCATTCACTACTTGAGGTTAGTTTCATAGCCTCGTTTTTACATGGTTATACTATTTTAAAACACTCGGGGTGAGAATACGATACTTACTTTTACTTACGGAAAAAAGTGCATAAAACGTTACATATTGCCTAAGTTACCACATTTAGCCATTAAGTCCACACATTTCCAAAACCGTTAATTATTCATAAGCGTGAATGTTGTGAATAGATCTACTGGGTTAACACCCACGTTCGGGTTGGTAGCTCCAACTGGGTAAACGGACGCATATCATTTGGATTATACAAGTGTTTGGCAAACACTTACATGGAGCATATTGTTACTTATGATTGATTGCATACATATTACGTTGAGCTTCGGGGTCATGAGCTTGGGGCAATTTGTATTCTATTTCATATGACATTGTATTTGTTATTACGGTCATACATAATAAAATCTTGTGTTCTGTACTTGACTTTACATTTACTTAAACTTATGAACTCACCAACATCATTGTTGATATTTTAGCATGTATTTCTCATGTTGTTGAACGAACTAGCTCAGTATGCATTGGGACATTGCTTTTAGAGTCACATCATGCGGTCTCATCATCATGGATTTTCAGCTCTGTCTTCATATCATTTGTTAATGCTTCCAAACACTTTTTATATTTGTTGTGGAACTTGAGTACTTGTTATATTAAAACTATGTCATGTTTTATTCAATCAAATGATATGACTTTTAAACGACTCATATAGAGGTCGTTCTTTATACTCTTGACTTTGTTTCCATGAACGTCATGTCCCGGTTACCTTTCCGCTGCAACATTTTGGGGGTTTGACATAAACGGGTTAAAAATTACGTACGCCTAAAATTATTATTAACATGAATACAAATTTTAAATTGAATGCACGACCACACATAGTATTGTGAGCTGAAAACATGTGTAAGATATCGCATATAACAACGCCGCATGTGATTACTCTTTAAAGTTTAAATAATGATATCCGAAAATAAGTTTTAAGGCCATTACGTGTTATTAAACATGCACAATGTCTATCAATAGTTAAATTTAAACAATATCAACACCAACACCATGCCATTTAAACGAAGTAAATCGTTCATTCAAAAAAAAAGTCTATACAATTTATTATGAAAATAAAATTATGTAAAATTTATACGTGCACAAGTATTATAACAATACAAGTGTAAAAGATTTACATAATGTTATAAAAAATCTTATCTAACGACTTCAGATATGCACAGGATATACTTTACTATATCAAAATAGAAATTACATTTTTAACCAATTGTATTGTTAAAATCAAATTATATACACTTTGTGTGCACAAATAATTAAAATTAAGATGCATTATGACTTATAATAAAAAACATAAATTAAGCAATATTTATATTAAGCCCGTGTATACACGGGGTTATATAACTACGTAGTTTGTTTCAGCAATCACAGTGGTCGATAACAATTTGCCTTGTTTCAAACCATTTTTTTAATACTAAAACACGTTTAGTTTTTTCAATCATAAAAACAAACAAAGCGTGAAAATTCATTTCTTAGATGTGATTTTATAAACTTTCTATATTTTGTCAAACGTGGTGTGATAATGGATGCCATCAAATGAATCTTATTTACACGACTACAGGTGGGCTATACATATAGACTTGTAAAGTACATCGAGCCATAAAACTTTTGCATGAAATATATAATCCATTGTTTGTGCACGTCTGTAGTCTGTACACATTCTTGTTAGTATTATATTTAGGTGAAATGTGATATGTATAGCATTAAAAAATAAAAATGATTTACCATAAGAAACTTTGAACTTTACATTTTGGCCACCACACGTAACTGTAAATATAAGACACGTAAGAAAGAATAAATACAAATAATTAAATTCCACATGAAGATAAGAAACATAAGAAACTAAGGTGTGTTTGGCAGGGCCGGTTTTAGGAGAGTCAAGAATCATGATCGTCAGGTCACCGCTTGACAAGAGCCACCAAATTTCATGCACTTATTTTATATATGAACAAAATACGAGATCCAAGCTTAATTAAGTCATGCACTACATATACATATGTATATTATGTGTGTGTTTGAATGTCTTTGTGGTAATGGCACGGTGATACACCCGTGGTTGATGAGGGACGGCTATCCCGGCATGGCGTGTTGGATAACTATCGTTGTTTATTTATTATGTTTATTAGGATAAGTATTGGAGTCATTGTTTAGGATATGTTTTGAGTCATGTTAGGATAAGTCTTATGTTTGTGAGAGTTATCTCATAAATTAGTATTTAAGGTGTCATAATGTTATTAATGATTCAATCAAGTTTAATATCAATAATTCTCTTCTTCACTAAATATTCTTAAGAGCTCGCTACCGCTTTAAGTGGTGCCCTATCTTGATACAACCTCAACGGGTCGTATCAATTGGTGCTTTATTGAGAGCTCGTTGAGAGGGCTTCGATTAGGGTTCCAATTATTAAAAAAAAAAAAAAAAAAAAAAAAAAAAAAGTTATCGTTCATCTGACTATTCACGCAGTAATCGCTCATCACGGGTACTATTCATCGAAAAAATTATTTTTTCGAGTTATTAATCGCCGAGTATTATTCATGGCATCGGCGGCAGCGATCAAGACGCCGAATACGCACTCTAAGCTCTTGCAAATGGGTGCGGTGGCCGAATATGAGAGTGAGTTTGTGGTACTTGCAAATCGAAAAGAGGATCTCGAATCTTTACTTACATCATTTTATATCTCCGGACTTAAACCGACGTTACAAATAGAACTGCTGAGGCAAGGCCTAGAACTTTAGGAGAAGCCTTTTCCTTAGCCTATATAGTCGAGGCTCGCTTTGAGGCAATTGAAGAGAAGGAGAAAGAGCTTATAATTGAAAAAATCCGATACCATTCCATCGTTACAAAGTGAATTCGCTTCACATGAGATTAAAAGGTCGTTAGATGTCGATGAATATATTGGTGTTGATGAGGTTAGAAGCGCGATAGACGGTGTTTTGATATTGGTGAGAGTTTGGTTATTATTCTAAAGTGGGTGCACCAAAGACATCAAGGACATTGCTATTATTGATAACTTTTAAAAAATGGATGTTTCCATGAGAATGGAGGCTAAAATTCAAAGAAGAACATGGGATCCGGAATTAAGAATTATTTTAAACAACACCTTGAGGGCAAGGTGATTTTGAAGGAGTGGGAGTGATACACCGTGGTTGATGAGGGACGGCTATCCCGGCATGGCGTGTTGGATAACTATCGTTGTTTATTTATTATGTTTATTAGGATAAGTATTGGAGTCATTGTTTAGGATATGTTTTGAGTCATGTTAGGATAAGTCTTATGTTTGTGAGAGTTATCTCATAAATTAGTATTTAAGGTGTCATAATGTTATTAATGATTCAATCAAGTTTAATATCAATAATTCTCTTCTTCACTAAATATTCTTATGAGCTCGCGCCGCTTTTAAGTGGTGCTCTATCTTGATACAACCTCAACGGGTCGATCACACGGGCCACCGAAATTCACGAGACGGCGATGGTGTTTGGCAAATAGCTCTTACAAGTAATTGTATTTTGGTTACTAAAATGTTTGATAATATAACTATAGTGGTAATTATAATATACTAGCTTAGAGACCCGTTGACACCGGGTTAGTTTTTAAAGAAATAGATAAATGAGATGATAATAAAAGTAATAACGTAAATTTGTTAAATTTAAAATATGTTTGAGTCACAATCAATTTACAACCATCGCGTTGCCAATCTAAAATAGATTGATTGAAACATAAAATGATGTGTGATTTCAATGATCAATTGAGTTGCTAACAAACCTTATAACATTAAAAATAATGAACCATAGTATAATATAACGTGATTACACCAATGATACATACATGATATAACATGAACCTTGTTCAAAGACCTTCAAGTACTTCTTTATACACGACATTTGTTGTGGTTTTGGAGAGATTACCATCCTGATCACAAACGACAACCTTCAAACCCCGCTTGCTTTTTACTCTTGATACGGCAGTACAGTTGTCCATGTGTGAACACAGGACGGGGCAAGTACAAACCAACTTTAGAAAGCGATTGCCCTTGGCTTTTGTTGATTGTCATGGCAAAGATACCGATATCGGATATTGTATCCCGACAATCTTAAGAGGCAAACGCTTATCCGACGGAGTAATCCTCAACCTTGGAATAATCACCTTTTTCCGGGTTGGTTCCGTTAATGATATGCTACTGAATAGAGGTTCTTGTTAATTTAAGTACTTGAAGTCTTGCACCATTACATAAACCATTTGATTGGTCTATGTTTCTTAACAACATAATCCAGACCGACTTTTAAAGCAAGCCCGTGGTTTGGAACACCGAGAACTTCAATCCATTTATAAATTCAAGTATTCCTTGTTCCAATCAGACAGAGACTAACATTTAACTAATCCATGATTGATTGATGAAAATATGTGAGTAAAAATCTATTAATCGACAAAGAATATTGTTTAGGAACACATCGTTAATGCCGATATATATATTGTAGTTAAAATAACTTAATCACTCCTACAACACAATTCATTATAGTTAAATATCTTACGCTTATATTCAAAGTCACTTAATCACTCCTACAACGTGTTTCATTACAGTTAAATATCTTACGCTTATATTCAAAATCACTTAATCACTCCTACAACCCGTTTCATTTTAGGTGTTTACGATCTCCTACAACCCGTTTCATTATAGTTAAATATCTTACGCTTATATTTTAAATCATTTAATCACTCCTACAACCCGTTTCATTACGCTTAAATATATTACGCTTATATTTAAAATCGCTTAATCACTCCTACAACCCGCTTCAATAGGGTTAAATATCTTATGCTTATATTCAAAATTACTTAATCACTCCTACAACATGTTTCATTGCAGTTAAATATCTTACGCTTATATTCAAATTCACTTAATCACTCCTACAACCCGTTTCATTTTAGGTGTTTACCATCTCCTACAACCCGATTCATTACAGTTAAATATATTACCCTATTCTAAATCATGTAATCACTCCTACAACCGTTTCATTACAGTTAAATATGTTACGCTTATATTTAAAATCAGTTAATCACTCCTACAACCTGTTTCATTAGGGTTAAATATCTTATGCTTATTAGCATAAATTGATGAAGCATTTTGTTCCGAAAACATCAAACCCAAAACTAAAAGTAAAAGTTGCAGCAAGATTCACCACTTACATTGGTTGTTTAGCATGAAGGTTTTCAAGTGGGTCTGTTTAGCCAAAGAAACATACCGTCCGAACACTTCAAGGTTTTCAATGTAGATTCTATAAACTATCTAGATAGCATATCAATTGCGGTTTAGCCAAAGAAACGTATTGTCCATGACACTTCACAAGCTTGCAACGGCATGTTATAGAACGTGGCACCACACATGTAAGTCAATCGCTCGTATCTTTTAGCTTAAACTCTATGGCCACGATCGCCACGCTTTCTTCCACTCCTTACCACGATGCATCGATAATCACTTACGCCTGGGATATAGAGATAAATTATGTTAGAAGTCAATGGACTAAAATTTAACAAAGGAATCAAGATTTCTCACATCACTATGATAAAGAATAACGAAACATATATGGTATGGTTTAAATGCACATGCTCTTAAACTTGTAACAATTATAAGTTTGAGACATCCCACATCACCGCAACAATTAATTGGGCCAATTTTCAAGCAAAATCTATATCATGGAATTTTGTTCGCCTCGTTCTAAATATCATCGCTATTGTATGAGCACATATGCTTTAGCATCCAATTTGATTAGTTACAATTGCTTAACAAATATGCCCGGTCTACGGAATCCAATTTAGCCGAATACATTTTTCGACAAATTCACTGGTTTGTCAATCAGTTATTCTTAACTTAGAGCTACTTTTTGCATTAAAAGGGCAATATTATCATCATTCAGAAAAGTACCTATATGAAAATCTTAACTACTCATATATGTACATAAGCCAATTGTATTATTAATTTTACAAACTCACCCATTTCAGCACCCAAACCAACACGTTTCAGCACCCAAATGCGCAGATTCCAGCCCCCGTTTAAACACCTAAACCCATCCATTTCAGCCCCCAAACGCGCCCGTGTGAGTCCCATTTCAGAATCCAAACACACCCACTTCAGCCCCATTTCAACACCCAAATCCACCCTTTTTCAGCCCCCAAACCTACCAATTCTAGCCTCGAAAACCGCATCAATAAATATTCCAACATATCTTCGCATATTCCATGTAACTTATCCCAAAAAAAATTCTCATCCAAATCCTTATACTAATCCAACACAACACAAAAAGCTTATATTAATCACCAAATTTATTCAAGTTATTTAATAGTATTATGTTTAATAGTATTATGTTAATAGTATTATCTAAGTGTTTATTTAAAGTATACGTAAAAAGGTATTTTCATTTACTTTCTTAGTGGGCCATTAGTTATGCCATAGATTCTGATTTGTCGTCTCAGATGCGCCATTCTCATGGTTCATTTTTAGCTTTTGTTCTAAAGTTATACTACAAATTACCACTTTTCACATGATATTAATTTAAAATCTTTTGATTTTGCATCCACTAATTGGTTTTCACACATAACTTATAGAACATATACTAATTCGAAGGTATAACATATGAATGGGAACCTTAGAAAATCGCCACATACACTCCTCAGTATGGCTTTGAATCATGTTTAGCACTTTGATTTAGTTGAGATCTGGATTCCGCGAATTCGACAAATATAACCCTGCCATCAAGGAACTGCCAAAAGGAAAAAAGTGAAAAGGGAGTTCACAAATACACAAAATCATGCAATACTTTGAAACCTAAAGAGAGCGATACATGGGTAAAAGAAAATCACATATGTGTACATGTATATAAAGTAAATAATAATATAAGTATACATCAATACATGTGTTTTTGTGTGCATGTACATGTCTAAATGTCTATGTAACATCAAAGTTAAATGAGCTTATACTTCACATATCTTCAGCGGAGCCCCTTACCTTTCAAATATATCTATAATTCCTTCCATTTTGATAAAGATATTCTTCTCACTTTATGTAACATAGCATAAAAAATAGTTTTAGGAAGGTAAAAGTGATGACTAACCTTCTCATGCATACCCTCAATGGCCTTATCAGATTCCTCCTTTGTTGCATAGCTAAGGAAAGCAAACCCTCTTGGTCTATTAGCGATCTTATCCATCACCAAATTTATCGGAAACTCAAAGGTGTTATATCTCATTATAGATATACTTGTCATAACAAAATGACCGTAAATGAATGCAAGGAAAGAATTAGAAAAGCGAAATATAATTGGAACAATTTAATACCTTCAATAAGCTCGCCAAATGATCGGAAAGCATTTCGCAAACTCTCTTGATGTTCGAAATGAGAAACCCGTGATACAAATTGTTATCTCGATAACGCTACACGCGCGTTCGGGTCAAGGAAACTTCCTTTTCTTCGAGCAAGTTTTATAACACCCTAGGCAAAGGAACCTAATCGTTGTAGTGTAGTAATTAGGGTGCCACGGGTATTGATATCGTTCTCTGGGAATAGGAATGCTAGTGAGAAGTTACTACGCTAAGGTTGAGGTTGAGGAAGATTATTTTGTATTTTATAATTTTGTAGAAATGGAAAAGGTACGAATCTCGGGTATTGGATTTGGGGTTGGTATTGCTACCGATTACTCTACTATTATCTAATTATCTAAACTAAGGTTGTGATAGTCTATGTCTAATTGATGTGTACTGTATGATAGTTTAAAGATGTGTTTACTTAGGTTTTACTACTCCTTAATTATCTCCTATTGATGGTTGATTTGTCACGCCCTTATTCCTAGTTGCGTGTGATTCTAAGGCTATAGGCGTGCTTATTTCCTAACTCTTTGAAATTACCAAAGGGTCTTGTTTACAAATCCTCTAGTGATTTATAGACGCCTACTCTACGGTTGTCCTTGAATACTTTATCCTACAATTACCTAGATAATTATATTCTAAAGTTCACAAAGAAATTTCAAGCATTAAGTACACAACGAATAATCTAGCGCACTCTAGATCATTAGTCAACTAAGATAAGTATCAACCAATCAATATTCAATAATTAAGTTTCATATTCCTAAGCAAACACACAAATAAATTAGCCGGACATGGAGAACATGCAAGCATACACACAAATAATCAAAGACATAATTAAATTAATGAAGTAAATACTTATCTTGATGTATAATAGGGTTTAGAACCCTAAAATACCGCACAAGAAAGCCTTGGTTCGGTTTTAGGTTTTACTCCAAAAGACTACACACAAAACCGAAAAATTCGGATTCTATATATAAGATTACATCTGCGACGGCGTACCTTATGTTTCGTGGACGCCGTCGTGTCGCCGCTATTAGGGTTTCGCTTGGCCACGTAAACCTTTCGACGGCGTCACCTTATGACCGTGACGCCGTCCCTTCACCGACGCCGTCTTGGCCGCATCTAGGCCGTCCCGAGTAACGACGGCCTACTCCTTTAGAACTCGACGTCGTCCCTTGAAAACATGCAATTTCGCCTCGACCCGCCAAAATTCCTTCCGACGGCGTCGCAGATATGCAATGGACGCCACACTTATGTTTCAGCAGACTTTGAGTGTCTCGATTCGACTTTGGCCATTTTCTTCAGATATTCGCGCCTTTTCGTCCAAATAAGCATCATTCCAAGATTTTGCCTTCAAGAGACCTAAAAGTGAAAAGGAACGATATTAAGCAATAACGGATACGTAAGTGATCGAATAAGGGCTTAAATGACCCCTTAAAAGGTACCTTTAAAACCTTATCAAATATCCCTACACTTGGTATTTGCTTGTCCTCAAGCAAATGTGCTTTAGCCAATTAATTTATAAGTTGGGGTCATGAAGCATTCATTCAAAACGGTCCACAACACATATAAGCCCAAGAAAGTCATAACAAGCACGGAATTACATACTAGCACCTCACATGGGGTGTTTGGATACTCACATCTCTCTCGGGTGTATATATGAAATATAACAAATCGGAAATGGAAGATAAACACTCATTAACCGGTCCTAGTACATAGATTACCATAGGCTTGAGAATAGATCAAACCTCCGTCGCTTTGGCGTAGCACCTAGGAAAGACTATCAAAGAGGTCTTTTAAAGGGTTGTAATGTTAGGCTTACGGTAGGAAATGAAGGGTTTGGTGGGATAGGCTATTTAGTGGTGGATAGTCAAAATCTCTATGTTGCAAGTATACGAAGAATGGCGTTGCTAAGCCAAGACTCGACACTCTAAAACTCTAGGCAACGAAAATAAACAAACATAATTTAAAAGATAGATGTAGGATGGTAGCCCGTATGGTTTTTTTTTTTTTTTTTTTTTTTTTTTTTTTGTGCATACACTTTACTCTACCATCCTCTACGGTACATCAAAATGATAGGGATTTATAGACACATCCCTACACTTGAGTTTTATTACTCTAACACTAATTTGACCCGAATTGAAAAGATCAAAACACTTGGAGTACATTATTATGCAAACAAAAGGAATTTGAGTTTAACGTTCTCTTCCCTATATTTCATAAACTTTAACTTTTCCCATGAATCCCAATCATCCCAAAATCAGATACAAAGGATATGACTTGACTTAGCAACTCATGCAAGCAACCGGATAATTGAACTAAGGGTTTTGGGTGATAACATAAATTGCACTAAAAGTGAGTGCAATAAAGGTAGGCTAAGGCGATTTGGGTGTATATTTGGGGGTGGGGTGTAAACAATGCTCTTCATTGATATCCCGGATAAACCGAAACATCACGAGAACCGCGAAAAGGATAGGCTCTGAGGGGTTAACTAGGGGTATCGTGTACTAAAGATGAGTACATCGCAAAGGGTGTGGGGGAATTACTCAACCGAGGTGGAAGAAGTAATTATATTACAGGTATCAAACAAGGGTTTATCCTAATGCCTCTTATCATTTAGTTATTCCTAACTACACAAGTGTAGTCTCACTAGCGATCTCGGAATGCATCACAAAACAAGTTCTAGAATCTAATATACTACCGGTTCACACTCTAAGCATTAAAGATGAATGCTTTAATTCCTACTAATCTAAGGGCGATCCTCACATTTTGGTGGAATTTAGGTGGTAAAGGGTTTTGTGCTAGTCATGCAACTTCCTATCCATGAGACGCTTTTGTTAAGACTAATGGCCCACTCTTATATGTCATGAAAAATTTTAAATTTGGCTAAAATTACCCTAACCTACATTTCTCATGGTTTATTACACAATCACAATTGACAAAGCAAATAGTCAAGGATAAGCATAGTTTCAAAGTTCCGCTTTATTTTCCTCCCTACACTTAAACCGAACATTGTCCCCAATGTTCCCGAAAGTATCAAAGTTATGATAATAGAAGGTAATTAAAACGAAAGAAACTAATACTCCCCGATTAGCTCGGTAGATCCGTAAAAGTGGTGGTTAAATCTTTCCAAGAAGAGTTTTTGCGTGAAAGGCTCCTTCCTATCTTATGTAACTTCTTCTTGACAAACTAAACATGCACACTTGAAGAAAACAAACGAAACCTTCGCAGAAATCGGAGGTAATAATATATATAAGACTCGATTTAAACTAGGATATAATGCTTGTGGAATGGATGTTTACGTAATTTCTAAGAAAATTAAGACCGAAAATTCCAAAATTTATAAGTAACTCGAAAACGAGAAAAAGTAATCGATGTTTTACTCCTTCCCGACGCCGTCAGTTGCAATCTCGACGCCGTCAAGTTATCCCGACAAAAACCGGTCACGATTTTCGGAAAAATTTTGGAAAATTTACATCTTTAGAATCTGAAAAATTTCGCAAAACATCCATTATGACTCGATACAAGCATTTGACTCAAACAAACAAACATATATATCTTTTAATTAATTGTTATTCTCATGTTTACGCTTCTTTTGAAAACGTGTGTAATCCTCCCTACACTTATCCCTTATGTAAAATACCTTTATATGTAATTAAGACGGTTAAAACAAAATAAAGCATTTTTACAAATTCAAACATGAGAATAAACAATTAATAGAAGATATACGACACACAAATGAAAATGAAAACAAATACACATGGGTTGCCTCCCAAGAAGCGCTTGTTTTTGTTCGAGTCACGAGCCCGACTCTACCCTTATTTAACAGATAAAGGGAAGTTTTTCCTACGCTTAAGTTTAAGTGCGGGTGATAGTAGCAATACACACCCTTAGGGTGGAAATTTGCTACGTGAGGAGAGGGTGATGGGTGATTTATATGCTCAAAGGAGTGCTCCATTCATTATAACCTTACCTAAGTCTATTGGTGTAGCGGTGAATCAATTCTCCTCCTAAAAATAGATCATCTTCTATCAACTTCAAAAGATTTTTAGTTAAGGATCCATCTTGACCTAATAAACCCGGTTTAAACCCATAGTGTTTCTTGTTATCAACCATGAATGGGTGATATAAGTATGTAAGGTCATGGGTTACTCCTATATTAGCTTCCACTCTACATGGCCTAGAATCTATCACCTTTATCAAGCAACTACCCGAACTATCTATTTTGATGGGTGGATTGGGGCCTAATTCAATTCCAAGATTCACATCTAAAGACGGAACATCGGGTAAGGTTTTTGGTTGAGGCTCGGTTCATCAAAATTAGAACTTCCTAGGACTAAGAGAGGTCATGACAACAAGCATCTAAACCTACATTCTCTAGTGGCGTTTGGTCCAAAGGTTCTCTATCAATTGGGGCTCCTATAGTCTCTTCTACTTCTTCCGTAAGTTATAGGTGATGTGTGTTCCTCAAGTGATGGTAGGGCTTGTGGGCTTGGAGTTTCCACCTTTTCTCCATTATATCTAGATCTCCTAAATGTTTGAAATCTATCCCACACATGCAACTAGGTACTTTAGCTTCAACCATCTCACAATCTTGTTTGGGTTTAGGTTTCATGTTCTTAAAAACTAGGTCTTTTGATCATGATTCCTAAGGTTAGATAAATCCTTCTTATCCATTTCCTCAAGTTGTAACAACCAAGGTTTATGCATAGGAGGCTTTTCCGAAAATTCTAAAGATGGTGTCACTAAAAGGAGTTGATCTTGACAACGATCGTTGAATAGAAGCTACACAAACACAAAATATATCAAATCCATCCAATCTTACACCCTTGTTCTTTTGGATATCTTTAAGATCACTCACAAATTTATCGAACAATAAAACTAAACCAATCTGCAAAATTCAATTGTTCCTCATTTGTTAATGATTCAAATGCAACTTCACTTGCCATAGCGACAAATGAAAAGGGTTTTACTGAACACAAACACAAAGAAGGGGATAGACTACAAGGAAGCTAATAAAAGAAAGAAAAAAATCTCACTGATAGGAATCACAAAGAAACCTAACGAGTGGACTACTAACTAGCTATTCTATTCCCGCGCGCGCCAAAAACTTGATAACGCCACACGCGTGTTCGGGGTCAAGGAAACTTCCTTTTCTTCGAGCAAGTTTTATAACACCCTAGGCGTTGAACCTAATCGTTGTAGTGTAGTAATTAGGGTAAGCCACGGTATTGATATCGTTCTCTAGGGAATAGGAATGCTAGTGAGAAGTTACTACGCTAAGGTTGAGGTTGAGGAAGATTATTTTGTATTTTATAATTTTGTAGAAATGGAAAAGGTACGAATCTCGGGTATTGGATTTGGGGGTTGGTATTGCTACCGATTACTCTACTATTATCTAATTATCTAAACTAAGGTTGTGATAGTCTATGTCTAATTGATGTGTACTCGTATGATAGTTTAAAGATGTGTTTACTTAGGTTTTACTACTCCTTAATTATCTCCTATTGATGGTTGATTTGTCACGTCCTTATTCCTAGTTGCGTTGTGATTCTAAGGCTATAGGCGTGCTTATTTCCTAACTCTTTGAAATTACCAAAGGGTCTTGTTTACAAATCCTCTAGTGATTTATAGACGCTACTCTACGGTTGTCCTTGAATACTTTATCCTACAATTACCTAGATAATTATATTCTAAAGTTCACAAAGAAATTTCAAGCATTATACACAACGAATAATCTAGCGCACTCTAGATCATTAGTCAACTAAGATAAGTATCAACCAATCAATATTCAATAATTAAGTTTCATATTCCCTAGCAAACACACAAATAAATTAGCCGGACATGGAGAACATGCAAGCATACACACAAATAATCAAAGACATAATTAAATTAATGAAGTAAATACTTATCTTGATGTATAATAGGTTTAGAACCCTAAAATATCGCACAAGAAAGCCTTGGTTCGGTTTTAGGTTTTACTCCAAAAGACTACGCACAAAAACCGAAAAATTCGGATTCTATATATAAGATTACATCCGCGACGGCGTACCTTATGTTTCGTGACGCCGTGTGTCGCCGTCATTAGGGTTTCGTCTTGGCCACGTAAACCTTCGACGGCGTCACCTATATGACCGTGACGCCGTCCCCTTCACTCGACGCCGCCTTGGTCGCATCTAGGCCGTCCCGAGTAACGACGGCCTACTCCTTAGAACCCGACGTCGTCCCTTGAAAACATGCAATTTCGCCTCGACCCGTCGCAAAATTCCTTCCGACGGCGTCGCAGATATGCAGATGACGCCGTCACCTTATGTTTCAATGACTTTGAGTGTCTCGATTCGACTTTGGCCATTTTCTTCAGATATTCGCGCCTTTTCGTCCAAATAAGCATCATTCCAGATTTTGCCTTCAAGAGACCTAAAAGTGAAAAGGAACGATATTAAGCAATAACGGATCTGAAGTGATCGAATAAGGGCTTAAATGACCCCTTAAAAAGGTACCTTTTAAAACCTTATCACTATCACTCAAATCATTGGTCACTAAAAAATAACTGGAAAGACATGAGTAAAGTCTTGGACCATTTTTTTTTATTATTATTTTTATTACTTTTTTTTGGCAAAAGTTAATTATAATTTAACATTTATAACATAGCTGGAGAGAAAAATGCTAATACGTACAAGCTTAGATCCAACGTCGACTAAATGAATATATAATCGATGTATAATAAATTGATTAATAGAGTTACCTTTAATTGAACGGACTTAATTGAATGCTTAAACCACTTCCCATGTTCTATAACAATGATTTTCATAAGTCGCAAACATTTTGTGAGACAAAGCTCATCATAATCCCTTTAAAAGATAGTACATTATTAATGTTTTTACTTGTGTCAGTTAACCTATACCAGTCACACAAACCAATAAAAGTGAGCAACGTACCTCGAATAAAAAAGAACCGTTTTAGGAATAGAGTTTGACTCCTTCACTATTCCGTAAGAAGTTTGAAGCCTAATTGCGTTAGGAGTATTCAAAGTAAAGCACAAACAGTAAGAGACTTACCCGAACGAAGTTAAGAATATTAAAAGTAAATCATACGTACCTCAATAGTAACATCGTGATCCTCTTCCTTTTTTGGTGCTGGGGTATATAATCCATTGGCTCCATCTAAATTACTTCCTAAAAATTCATTTAGATGAGGCATGTTATCATGTTATCATGTTCACATGTAGTTAGTTATGAAACAGAGCAAAAGACAATCCGATCTAAACATATAATGCAATGCCGGAACATTAACCTCCTTCAAGACTCGTACTGAACGAAGTTAAAAAATTCAAATAGACCTTCCTTTTGTACAAAAATTGTTGCCATAGTACGTATTTCAAGCAACTCACGCACGAAATACCAAAGAACGTCATTGAAAGAAACAGTTCGCTGCTCGCTTTATACCCAAACAATTACAGTTGACCAATAATACGTAAAGAAAAACTATA
Organism: Chrysanthemum lavandulifolium; assembly: GCA_022545495.1. NCBI lineage: Eukaryota > Viridiplantae > Streptophyta > Magnoliopsida > Asterales > Asteraceae > Chrysanthemum > Chrysanthemum lavandulifolium. Next base: position 195,467,574 of record CM040240.1, read on the forward strand.
CTTACATGCATAGTATGCGGCTTCCCACTACTTGTTACACCATAAGCGAACACTGTTCCTATGTTATCAAACTTATTAGCTCAGATAAAATGTGGCTCAATTAACCAATTGATAAAATAGATTACAGGAAAAAACTTTATAGAGTTGATGGCTCAATTAACCGTAAAAACAGAATATAAAGGCATAAAAAGAAAGGATCAAACCTTCAAACCATCAAGCACTTGCCCTTCACAAGAAACTGTTCCAACAATTCTTATACCACAAATGAGCTTTATAACGACCGGTCCATCTACGCCTTCACATTTAACAAACCAATTTGGACATAATTTGAGAATGTTGAAATAAACTATAAGACACCAATACTTAAGAAAGTAGACTAACCTTTGTGCATGTTCCAAGTAGATGATCACTCAAATCGTTTGAATAACATCTCGCTTGCCTCTTTTGTTCCTAAGGTGTACGCTTATTGTTCTCCGTGCCCTTTATTTGTAAGATCATAATTTTTGTTAATTTCTTCATATGGAAAATATTAACATTGTTCTACTATGGAAGAAACATGTCAATTAAGACGACAAAACAGATTTTTCATTTTTCCGCACGCCATATTTTCCTCAAGCAATTCAAGAGTCACTAAATCCAAACAATAAGACTAACCGAAACAAGAATCACTAAATCCACCCAATCAACTCTAAAACTAAAAACTCATAAAAACCAAATAAAATAGTAAACTATAAACAAACTAAAATCCATATCAATACAACTATAATTTACAATTAAGCAAAGAAGACCCAAATCAATATAAATTAAATCAATTTACAAAAAGTTACCTATTGTGTAGAAACTCCCAAAATCGCCATCTATGTATCACAACAACTTGAAAAGAAAACACAACAAAAAACACCCAAATGAATTGAATAGAAACACAATCATATTGATGATTAGAAAAACAACACATCAAAATAATGTAATCGGAAGTAATTAGGGTTTGAAAGACAATTAGAATTAACTATCTAATTGAATGTTGATCTCGAAATTGAAGAGGAGGAGTGTAGCATTGACTTTTGTATAACGATTGGAATCAATGGAATTGTGGGTATGATTTGACTTTTGTATGATTTTGAATTGGTGATTTTGAAAAGCGTTTTAATAAATGCTGATAAGAAACTGAATCTTGAATGTGAAGAAGAAGGTGTAGAGGAAGTGTGTAGAGGAAGGGTTCTACAATATTGGTGCGGAGAAGAGTTGTACTATGACTCTAAATAAGGTATGGCGTTAAACCAATTTTTAATGCGAGGTCTTCTAAGAGGACATGAAAAGTTTATTTTATTATATATAATATATAATAGATAAAATAATTGTAAATCTCAACACTCCTAAATATTATTTCATGAAAAGTTAGAAAAAAGCATTCTATAAAATAGATAAAACTAATTATCGCTTGTCAAAGAAACATTAAAAATCATAACGCTCAACGTTCGATGGTCTTAAATGCTCCAAACGCTCCGCATAAAACACAGCCTAGGAGATAAATTTTTGGTGTGGTTGAAATGAATTATTAGTTCACATGCCTATTTTGACGATTTCAAGAGATTTTAATTACATAAGGATAATTCAACTTTGCGACTAGGTAAGTCTTCAACTTGTAGCGTGTAGGTGTCGTCATTCATTAGGAAAACAATTGGGTTATTTAATTCAGATGTAGACATAAATAGTTGTTTTGTGATGGCTTGATATTGAGATTAGTTATTGATTAACTATTGAAATTGACTTTCAAGCTAGTCTAGATAAAAGACAAAAATACTTATACATATTGTATTTTTTGGAATAGAGGGATAATTATCTTTATTCTATTGATTTTTATGTTACCAAATTAGTTATAACTTGTTAAAAAGTTTAAACATAAGGTTAAAAGTCGTTGATAATTTA